>OX422190.1:6335166-6845166 GCA_949130485.1 Agelas oroides
AACCTTCCCGGTACTTAAACTGGCGTGCACAAGCTTCAGAAAACCTCCACGGTGATTGCAACGGCATTTACAAACCTCAACGGTACCTAAACCGGCCTGAACGAGCTTCAGAAGACTTCCACGGCGGTTAAAACGGTGTTTACAAACATTCACGGTACTTAAATAGGCCTGCACGAGTTTCAGAAGACCTCCATGGTTGTGAAAACGTTTATAAACCTTCACGGTACCGAAATAGGCCTGCACGAGCATCAGAGGACTTCCACGATGGTTGAAAGGGCGTTTGCAAACTTTCAAGGTACTTAAACAGGCCTTCACCAGCTTGAGAAGACTTCCACGGTGGTGAAAATGAAGTTTACAAACATTCACTGTACCTAAACCGGCCTGAACGAGCTTCAGAAGACTTCCACGGCGGTTAAAATGGGGTTTACAAACAATCACGGTAGTTCAATAGGCATGCACGAGCAACAGAAGACTTCCACGATGGTTGAAATGGCCTTTACAAACTTTCACGGTACCTAAACAGGCCTGCACCAGCTTGAGAATACTTCCACGGTGATGAAAATGACGTTAACAAACATTCACTGTACCTAAACCGGCCTGAACGAGCTTCAGAAGACTTCCACGGCGGTTAAAATGGGGTTTACAAACAATCACGGTAGTTCAATAGGCATGCACGAGCAACAGAAGACTTCCACGATATGTTGAAACGGCTTTTACAAACTTTCACGGCACTTAAACAGGCCTGCTCCAGCTTCAGAAGACTTCCACGGTGGTGAAAACGACGTTTACAAACCTTCAGGATACTTAAACAGGCCTGCACTGAGCTTCAGAAGACTTCCACGGTGGTTTGAAAGGGCGTTTACAAACTTTCACGGTTCTTAAACAGGCCTGCACCAGCTTTAGAAGACTTCCACGGTGGTGAAAACGACGTTAACAAACATTCACGGTACCTAAATCGGCCTGATCGAGCTTCAGAAGTCTTCCACGGCGGTTAAAATGGGGTTTTCAAACATTCACGGTACTTAAATAGGCCTGCACGAGCTTCAGAAGACTTCTACGTTTGTGAAAACGTTTATAAACCTTCACGGTACCTAAACAGGCCTGCATGAGCTTCAGAAGACTTCCACGATTGGTGAAACGGCGTTTACAAACCTTCACCGTACTTAAACAGGACTGCACGAGCTTTAGAACACTTCCACTGTTGTGAAAACAACGTTTTCAAATCTTCACGGTACCTAAACAGGCCTGCAGAAGCTTCAGAAGACTTCCACGATGGTTGAAACGGCGTTTACAAACCTTCACGGTACCTAAATAGGACTGGCAGAGCTTCAGAAAACTTGCACGGCAGTTGAAACGTAGTTTACAAACTTTCACCGTACTTAAACTGGCCTGAACGAGCTTCCTAACACTTCCACTGTTGTGAAAACGTTTACAAATCTTCGCGTTACTTAACAGGCCTGCACAAGCTTCAGAAGACTTCCAGGATGGTTGAAACGGCGTTTACAAACATTCACGGTACATAAACAGTCCTGCACGAGCTCGAGAAGACTACCACGCGGTGGCTTAAACGGCGTTAGAATGCTTCACGGTACCTAAACAAGTCTGCACAAGCTTCAGAAGACTTCCACGGTGGTTGAAACGGCGTATACAAACCTTAACGGTACTTAAACAGGCGTGCAGTAGCTTCAGAAGAATTCCACGGTGGTTGAAATGGCGTTTACAAACCATCACGGTATTTAAACAGGCCTGCGCGAGCTTGATAAGTCCACCACGGTGGTGAAAACGACGTTTACAAAGATTCACGGTACCTAAACAGTTCTGCACAAGCTTCAGAAGACTTCCACAATGGTTGAAACGGAGTTTTCAAACCTTCACGGTACTTAAACAGGCGTGCAGTAGCTTCAGAAGACTACCACGGTGGTTGAAACGTCGTTTACAAACCTTCACCGTACTTAAACAGGCCTGAACGAGCTTCATAACTGTTGTGAAAACAACGATTAGAAATCTTCACGCATTACTTAACAGGCCTGCACAAGCTTCAGAAGTCTTCCACGATGGTTGAAACGGTGTTTACAAACTTTCACCGTACATAATAGGCCTGCACGAACTTCAGAAGTCTTCAATGGTGGTTCAAACAGCGTTTACAAACTTTCATGGAACTTAAACAGGCCTGCACCTGATTCAGGAGACTTCCACTTTGGTGAAAACTAAGTTGAGAAACATTCACGGCACTTAAACAGGCCTGCATGAGCTTGAGAAGACTACCACGGTAGTTGAAACGGCGTTTACAAACCTTCACCGTACTTAAACAGGCCTGCACGAGCTTTGGAACACTTCCACTGATGTGAAAACAACGTTTCCAAACATTCACGGTACATAAACAGGCTGCACGTGCGTCAAAACTCTTCCGCGGTGGTTGAAACGGTGTTTACAAACATTCACGTTACTTAAACAGTCCTGCACGAGCTTGAGAAGACTACCACGGTGGTTGAAACAGCGTTTACACATCTTCACCGTACTGAAACTGGCCTGCACGAGCTTTAGAACACTTCCACTGTTGAGAAAACAACGTTTACAAACATTCAAGGTACATAAACAGGCTGCACGTGCTTCAAAACTCTTCCACGGTGGTTGAAACGGCGTTTACAAACAATCACGGTACTTAAACAGTCCTGCACGAGCTAAAGAAGACCACCACGGTGGTGAAAACGACGTTTACAAAGTTTCAAGGTACCTAAACAGGCCTACACAAGCTTCAGAAGACTTCTACGGTGGTTGAAACGGCGTTTGCAAGCCTTCACGATACTTAAACAGGCCTACACCAGCTTCAGAAGATTTCCACGGGTGTGAAAACGTTTACAAACCTTCACGGTACCTAAACAGGTTAGGACGAGCTTCAGAAGACTTCCACGGTGGTTGAAACCGCGTTTCCAAACTTTCATGGTACTTAAACATGCCTGCACCAGCATCAGAATACTTCCACGGTGGTGAGAACGACGTTTACAAACATTCTCGGTACTTAAACAGGCCTGCACGAGTTTTAGAAGACCACAACTGGGGTGAAAAGGACGTTTACAAAGCTTCACGGTACCTAAACAGGCCTGCACAAGATTCAGAAGACTACCACGGTGGTTGAAACGTCGTTTACAAACCTTCACCGTACTTAAACAGGCCTGAACGAGCTTCAGAACACTTCCGCTGTTGTGAAAACAACGTCTACAAATCTTCGCGTTACTTAACAGGCCTGCACAAGCTTCAGAAGACTTCCACGGTGGTTGAAACAACTTTTACAAACTTTCATGGAACTTAAACTGGCCTGCACCAGATTCAGGAGACTTCCACGTTAGTGAAAACTAAGTTTACAATCATTCACCGTACTGAAACAGGCCTGCACGAGCTTTGGAACACTTCCACTGTTGTGAAAACAACGTTTACAAACCTTCACGGTACTTAACATGCCTGCACGAGCTTCAGAAGTACTCCTCGGTAGTTAAAACGTCGTTTTGGATCATTTCTCGCACTTAAACAGGCTTGCACGAGATTCAGAACACTTCCACTGTTGTGAAAACGACGTTTACAAATCTTCACGGTACTTAAACAGGCCTGCACGAGCTTCAGAAGACATTCACGATAGTTAAAACGGCGTTTACAAGCCTTTACGGTACGTAAACAGACCTGCACCAGCTTCAGAAGACTTCCACGGTGGTGAAAACGACGTTTAGAAACATTCACGGAACCTAAACAGGCCTGCACAAGCTTCAGAAGACTTCCACGGCGGTTGAAACGGTGATTACAAACTTTCACGGTACTTAAACAAGCCTGCACGAGATTCAGAAGACTTCCACGGCGGTTGAAACGGTGATTACAAACTTTCACGGTACTTAAACAGGCCTGCACGAGCTCCAGAAGAACTCCTCGGTGGTTAAAACGACGTTTTGGATCATTTCTCGCACTTAAACAGACTTGCACGAGATTCAGAACACTTTCGCTGTTGTGAAAACGTTTACAAATCTTCACGGTGCTTAAACAGGCCTGCACGAGCTTCAGAAGAACTCCACGGTGGTTAAAGCGACGTTTTGGATTATTTCTCGCAACTAAACAGGCTTGCACGATTTCAGAACACTTCCACTGTTGTGGAAACGACGTTTAGAAATATTCACGGTACTTAAACAGGTCTAAACGAGCTTGAGAAGACTACCACGGTGGTTGAAACCGCGTTTACAAACCTTTACGTTACTTAAACAAGCCTGCACGAGTTTCAGAAGAACTCCACTGTGGTTAAAGCGACGTTTTGGATTATTTCTCGCAATTAAACAAGCTTGCACGATTTCAGAACACTTCCACTGTTGTGGAAACGACGTTTAGAAATATTCACGGTACTTAAACAGGCCTAAACGAGCTTCAGAAGAACTCCACGGTGGTTAAAGCGACGTTTTAGATCATTTCTCGCAATTAAACAGGCTTGCACGAGTTTCAGAACACTTCCACTGTTGTGAAAACCACGTTTAGAAATATTCACGGCACCTAAACAGGCCTAAACGAACTTGAGAAGACTACCACCGTGGTTCAAACCGTATTGACAAACCTTCATCGCACTTAAACAGGCCTGCACGAGCTTCAGAACACTTCCATTATTGAGTAAACAATGTGTACAAATCTTCTCTGTAACTAAACAGGCCTGCACAAACTTCAGCAAACTTCCACGATGGGTGAAACGGCGTTTACAAACCTTCACGGCACCTGATAGGTCTGTACGAGATTCCGAAAAACTCCTCAGCTGTTAAAGCGACGTTTTGGATCATTTCTCGCACTTAAACAGGCTTGCACGAGTTTCAGAACACTTCCACTGTTGTGGAAACGTTTACAAACCTTCACGGTACTTAAACAGGCCTGCACCAGCTTCAGAAGATTTCCACGGTTGTGAAAATGACGTTAACAAACATTCACGGTACCTAAACCGGCGTGAACGAGCTACAGAAGACTTCCACGGCGGTTAAAATGGGGTTTACAAACATTCACGGTACTTAAATAAGCCTGCACGAGCTTCAGAAAACTTCCACGGTTGTGAAAACGTTTATAAACCTTCACGGTACATAAACAGGCATGCACGAGCTTCAGAAGACTTCCACGATGGTTGAAACGGCGTTTACAAACCTTCACGGTACATAAACAGGCCTGCACCAGCTTCAGAAGACATCCACGGTGGTGAAAACCATGTTTACAAACCTTCAGGATACTTAAATAGGCCTGCACAGAGCTTCAGAAGACTTCCACTGTGGTTGAAAGGGCGTTTACAAACTTTCACGGTACTTAAACAGGCCTGCACCATCCTTAGAAGACTTCCACGTTAGTGAAAACGACTTTAACAAACATTCACGGTATCTAAACCGGCCTGATCGAGCTTCAGAAGACTTCCACGGCGGTTAAAATGGGGTTTGCAATCATTCACGGTAGTTAAGTAGGCCTGCACGAGCTTCAGAAGACTTCCACGGTTGTGAAAACGTTTATATACTTTCACGATGCCAAAACGGGCCTGCACGAGTTTCAGAAGACTTCCACGGGGGTGAAAACGACGTTTATAAACATTCACGGTGCATAAACAGCCTGCACGAGCTTGAAAACTCTTCCACGGTGGATGAAACGGCGTTTACAAACCTTCACGGTACCTAAACTGGACTGAACGAGATTCAGAAGACTTCCACGGCGGTTAATACGGTGTTTACAAATATTCACGGCACTTAAATAGGACTGCACGAGCTTCAGAAGACTTCCACGGTTGTGAAAACGGTTATAAACCTTCACTGTACCTACGAGCTTCAGAAGACTTCCACGATGGTTGAAACGGCGTTTACAAATTTTCACGGTACTTAAACAGACCTGCACAATCTTCAGAAGACTTCAACGATGGTTGAAACGGCGTGTACAAACCTTCATGGTACTTAAACTGGTCTGCACAAGCTTCAGAAGACTACCACGGTGGTTGAAACGGCGTTTACAAACTTTCACCGCACATAAACAGGCCTGCACGAGCTTCAGAACACCTCCACAGGCTTGCACGAGTTTCAGAAGTCTTCACGGTGGTGAAAACGACGTTTACAAACTTTCACGGTACTTAATCAGGCCTGTACCAGCTTTAGAAGACTTCCACGGTGGTGGTTTACAAACCTTCACGGTACCTAAACAAGCCTGCACGAGCTTCAGAAGACACCCACGGTGGTTGAAACGGGGTTAACAAACTTGCACGGTACTTAAACAGGCCTGCACGAGCATCAGAAGTCTTCCACGTTGGTTGAAACGGCGTTTACAAACTTGCACGGTACTTAAACAGTACTTAATCAGCTTCTGAACACATCCACGGTTGTTAAAACCATGTTTACAAACTTGCACGGTACTTAAACAGGCCTGCACAAGCATCAGAAGTCTTCCACGTTGGTTGAAACGGCTTTTACAAACTTGCACGGTACTTAAACAGTACTTCATCAGCTTCTGAACACATCCACGGTTGTTAAAACCACGTTTACAAACCTTCACGGTACATAAACAGGCCTGCACCAGCTTCAGAAAACTTCCACGGTGGCAAAAAGGAGTTTACAAACATTCACGGTACCTAAACAGGCCTGCAGGAGATACAGAACACTTCCACTGTTGTGAAAACAACGTTTACAAATCTTCACGGTACCTAGACAGGCCTGCACGAGATTCATAAGACTTCCACGGCGGTTGAAACGGTGTTTACAAACATTCACTGTACTTAAACAGGGCTGCAATTGCTTCAGAAGACTTCCATGGTTTTGAAAACGAGGTTTACACACATTCACGGAAGCTAAACAGGCCTGCACGACATTCAGAAGACTTCCACGGTGGTTGAAACGGCGTTTACAAACCTTCACTGTACTTAAACTGGCCTGCAATTACTTCAGAAGACTTCCACGGTTTTGAAAACGTGGTTTACAAACTTTCACGGAATCTAAACAGGCCTGCACGAGCTTAAGAAAACTACCACGGTGGTTGAAACGTCGTTTACAAACTTTCACGGTACTTAAACTGGCCTGCACCAGCTTCAGAAGACTACTACGGTGGTGAAAATGAGTTTACAAGCCTTCATGGTACCTAAACAGGCCTGAACGATTTTCAGAAGTCTTCCACAGTGGTTAAAAGGGTGTTTATAAACCTTCACGGTTTTTAGATGGCCTGTACGAGCTTCAGAAGACTTCCACGGTTGTTA
This sequence comes from Agelas oroides, assembly GCA_949130485.1. Classification (NCBI taxonomy): domain Eukaryota; kingdom Metazoa; phylum Porifera; class Demospongiae; order Agelasida; family Agelasidae; genus Agelas; species Agelas oroides. The sequence goes on from OX422190.1 coordinate 6,342,392, forward strand.
AAACGAAGTTTACAAACTTTCACATTATCTAAACATGCCTGCACGAGCTTGAGAAGACTACCACGGTGGTTGAAACGGCGTTTACAAACCTTTACCGCACTTAAACATGCCTGCACGAGCTTTAGAACACTTCCACTGTTGTGAAAACAACGTTTACAAACCCTCACGATACCCAAACAGGCCTGCACGAGCATCAGAAGACTTCCACGGTGGTTGATACGGTGTTTACAAACCTCCAAGGTACTTAAACAGGCATGCACGAGCTTCAGAAGACTTCCAAGGTGGTTGAAACGGCGTTCACAAACTTTCACGGTACTTAAACAGGCCTGCAATTACTTCAGAGGACTTCCATGGTTTTGCAAACGTGGTTTACAAACTTTCACGGTACCTAAACAGGCCTGCACGAGTATCAGAAGACATCCACGGTTGTTGAAACGGCGTTTACAAACATTCTCGGTGCTTAAACCGGCCTGCACGAGCTTCAGAAGGACTCCTCGGTGGTTAAAACGACGTTTAAATCATTTCTACCACTTAAACAGGCTTCCACGAGTTTCAGAAGACTTCCACGGTGGGGAAAACGACGTTTACAAACATTCACGGTACACAAACCGGACTGCACAAACTTGAGAAGACTTCCACTGTAGTTGAAACGGTGTTTATACACCTTCCCGGTGCATAAACAGGCCTCCACAAACTTCAGAAAACTTCCACGATTGTGAAAACGACGTTTACAAACCTTGACGGTACCTAAACAGGCCATAAAGAGCTTCTGAAGACTACCACGGTGGTTGAAACGGCGTTTACAAACCTTCACCGCACTTAAACAGGACAGCACGAGCTTCAGAAGAACTCATCGGTGGTTAAAACGACGATTTAGATCATTTCTCGCACTTAAACAGGCTTCCACGAGTTTCAGAAGTCTTCCACAGTGGGGAAAACGAGGTTTACAAACATTCACGGAACTTAAACAGGTCTGCACGAGCTTCAGAAGACTTCCACGGTAGTTGAAACGACGTTCACAAACTTTCACGGTACTTAAACAGGCCTGCAATTACTTCAGAGGGCTTCCATGGTTTTCCAAACGTGGTTTACAAACTTTCACGGTACCTAAACAGGCCTGCACGAGCATCAGAAGACTTCCACGGTGGTTGAAACGGCGTTTACAAACATTCTCGGTGCTTAAACCGGCCTGCACGAGATTCAGAAGGACTCCTCGGTGGTTAAAACGACGTTTTAGATCATTTCTACCATTTAAACAGGCTTTCACGAGTTTCAGAAGACTTCCACGGTGGGGAAAACGATGTTTACAAACATTCACGGTACACAAACCGAACTGCATGAACTTCAGAAGACTTTCACTGTAGTTGAAACGGTGTTTATACACCTTCACCGCACTTAAACAGGCCTGCACGAGCTTCAGAAGAACTCCTCGGTGGTTAAAACGACGTTTTAGATCATTTCTCGCACTTAAACAGGCTTCCACGAGTTTCAGAAGACTTCCACGGTGGGGAAAACGACGTTTACAAACATTCACGGTACATAAAGAGGACTGCACGAGCATCAGAAGACTTCCACTGTAGTTGAAACGGTGTTTATACACCTTCCCGGTACATAAACAGTCCTGCACGAGCTTCAGAAGACTTCCACGATTGTGAAAAAGGACGTTTACAAACCTTCACTGTACTTAAACAGGCTTGCACGAGTTTCAGAAGACTTCCACGGTGGTTGAAACGGAGTTTACAAACCTTCAAGGTACTTAAACCGGCATGCACGAGCTTCAGAAGACTTCCACGATGGTTGAAACTGTGTTTACAAAGTTTCACGGTACTTAAACAGGCCTGCACCAGCATCAGAAGAATACCACGGTGGTTGAAACGGCGTTTACAATCCTTCACGGTACTAGTTTCACTGGCCACTGCTCTAGGGGGAAAAGCCATGGCTCCTCCCCCCACCGTACCCGTTCTATCCAAATAGTGCATACTCCAAGGCATCCTGTGTGCATGTTCGTTCTGAGCAATGGTGGAAATTTGAGGCACGTGTGCCGATTCCAAAGCCATGTTGGCATGATGTAAATTCAAAGAGGGCAGCTGCTCCCCCATCCCCGTATCCACGTTTTCCAGAGTCTGACGACCCCGCCTTCCCACTCCACGTGCCGGATTGGGTAATCTACCGTCGTCCTCTTCCCAGTCTTCTTTGGCTCTCCCTTCCACACCCTTTCCCAACCAACGATTAGGTATTTGTCCCGCCATACCCGTCACTTCGGCAAAACGTGCTCGCCGCGTTGGACCCGTCATACCCAGATCGCGTTGCATACGATTTATGTCCGTGATGGGTTCCGGTGGATCCCGAGTGAAACCCGCCTTCTCCACGATCCTCCCTCCACCCTCTTCCAGGGCATTTCTACCCAATCCCACCCCCTCGTGTCCGCTCCATGTTCGCGGAGAAAACCGGCAAATTGATGTGTCTCTGTTCTGTTTCCGCTCGTGTAAAAGTTCCGCTATTCAGGTGTCTCCTACTTCTTAGAAGGGAGCGAGGGAGGCGAGTATTGAAATTCATCCCATTCCACGCGTGCGCACATACACACGACGCGTGTTCAGCACGGACGATTCGGCAGAATTCATACTCGGGACACCCTGCCCGCCACTACCGTGGAGGAATTCTGTCCACTTGAGGTTCGCCTTGCATGGCAATGCGACCGTACACCCCGTCCGTGAGGAAATCGCGCGTTAATGCCATGGCATCCAAAACACCTATACTACCCGGAAAAGCTCCCAGATAAGCTATGGGTGCGGGTTCCGTAACGCTAGCTTCGCCCAATTGATTGGCCCATACTATGGCTTCGCTTTCCATTGTCCAAATGAAAGCCGAAACCGCTTCCGCACCGCTGGAATAGGTCTTGTTGGGAGCCCATTTCGAAGCAGTGAAAGTGGGAGCACTACCTGTCTGTCCGAAATCTTGTGCCTTGTAAGCGTCGTCGCTATAATCGGCTGCCCATTCGATCTTGTAGGAAACGATTTGTCTTTCCATGATTCTGTACCTGTCCATGAAATCCGTGTCGTAAGCCCAGGTGAGTACGCAAGCGCGTGTCATGAAATCGTACCTGTCCCCCTGCCATTCTCTATCTTGCCAAAGAGAGAACGTGGAACCGGGAACCATAAAATCCGTCGCCCCGCTCACTTTACCTTCAGCCCGAAACGGAGTGCGTTCCAATTAATGCCCACCCCCGTTCCGGTTAATGCCCACCCGTTGCCTTATTCAGTCAAAAGTGCGGCGTGGGAGCTGGCGAGATCTCATTGGTCGAGATCTGGACAGGTTTAATTGGGTAAGATCTGCAGATAAGATAAGGTTGTGAATATCATTATTTATGACTTTAGCAGGTTGGCAGAGGTTTCGAGCTCTTGGAGAGAAGTTTGTGGGACAGAAAGAAGTAAATAGGTTTAGTGTGTGTGTGGAGGGGTTGTATGCTTTGTTATAGACCAAGTGTGTAGTTTAGTGAGTCAATTGTGTTTTAGTTGATGGTATCCACTTTAGTTAAATGTTTTAATTGTTGTTAAAAATGTTAAATCGAAGTGTTAAAAGTTTTAATTGTTGTTAAAAATGTTAAATCGAAGTTTAATTGTTGTTGAAAGTGTTAATTAAATGTTAAAGTTTTAATTAAAATGTTAAATTTATGCTAAAAAAATAGAAAAGTTTAAATTGTTTAATCATAAATATATAAAAATTATAATAAATGTAATTTGTTTTTTATTTAGGTAAGATGGCGAGAACGAGTCTGATGTGTTGGAGGAGAAAGCCCTGAAGGGTGGATAGCCCTGCATGGTTCATGTCGTTGTGGAGGAAATGGGGGAAAATTTGAAGACTTCGAAGGATAAGAACAAGAAGCAGGAGGAGGATTGTGAACAGTTGCAAGAGGAAAATTTAGTTATGTTGCACAATCAAGATAGTTTAAAAGTCCAATTGGATCAAATGCAAAAGGAAAAAGATGAAATGAGAAAGGTGAAGGAACAAATGGAAAGGGAAAGGGATGCTGCTCTGAAGTATGGAGACTTGTGGAAGAAGAATAGCATGCGGACGGTAGCAAACATGTGTTGTGAACAGATGGGGAAGGATGATACTTTGGAGGATAGTCCTTTGATGGTCACAGTATGCATGCAGGGGCTTTTATCTCCGGAGGAGTTCAGATGGTCATTTTATTCGTTTTATGGTGTAAAAGTTTCCTCTCCAGCTACTGCCAATGTTCCTCCTCCTCCCGCCGCCGAAACCCGCCGCCCTACCACCAATGTCGTACGTGCTACCTTTGTTCCTCCTCCTCCCCCTACCACCAATGTCGTACGTGGTACCCACGTGGGTGCCCCCATCAGAGGTCCATCGGTCGTTACACCTAACGTTGCCACCGGAGTGGGACCCATGCGGCGAGCACAACGAGACATGACTAGCCTGTTATCTCCGGCTTTCAATGAGCGAGATTATAGAAGACTACGTCGGGAACAAAGGAGTCGGGAAATTTTAAGAATGTGGGCGAGACCGAACCACGTCGGGAACAAAGGAGTCGGGAAATTTTAAGAATGTGGGCGAGACCGAACCACGTCGGGAACAAAGGAGTCGGGAAATTTTAAGAATGTGGGCGAGACCGCCTACTCAAAAGAAGTAGGTGTATTGTAGTGTTGTTATGGATCATCTAACGAATTTGTCATCTGTGTTTCGATTACATTTGCATTTGCGTCGTTTAATAATTTGAGTTCCATCTGTGTTTCTTTCCTCAGCGTATAGGTGGCTGTAAATAGACCCTCCCAAGTGTTGGTAGTGGAAGCTACAGGCTATACATACGAGTGCTGCTCTGGAAGTCATGATAGCTCTGCAATGTAGGGTCCAACCGGTTTGTTGCAAGCAGTGCAAGTATAACCGTTTAAAGATGAATAGAGTACGGCTTCGAGCCGTTGTAGTTCGTCGTGTGCTTCACTCATCGGGATCGCTTTCGTTTTCGCTCGCAATTTCGTTGACGTCAGTAGGTTCACCGAGTAGTGTGTCGTAGTTTCCGTTTGCTTTTGCTGCTCGTACTTGTTCTAGTTGTCGAGCGGGGCTTGGATCACCAAAAGGAATGTTGTCGGATATGAGGCTGGCTTGGCTGGTATTGGTTTCTCGGTATTTTCTCCGGGTGTCTTGGGTGTTGTAGGTTCGCCGATTTTGCCAGGGCACTCTCGAGTAGATGGGGGTATTTAAACCTTTGGGTCCGTGCCATTGTATTAGGTTCCAAGGGTCTCTTTCTCTAGCCCAAGGGTCTGGCGATCGTAGCGAGTTGAGAGTCATGTCGTCCGATAGTTTACAGAGGTGGACTACGGGTTCGCACGTTTACACCAGATCGGGGAACGACGGAGGGGATGGGATTTTAGCAATTGCGGGGAATACGCCGACTAAGACCGTGACTGATGCCGGTCCTCTGGTTTATATGCAAGCCTTTGGGAGGCGTAGTTTGAATCCGTTTGCCACTCGTGGTATGGCGGAGGCAGATTGGATTCGCCCCGATGCGAAAAAGGAAATTAGGCTGGTTTCTAAGTTGGGAAATCAGATGTTTTTCGATTCGGGAGGAGTCATTCGTTTCTTACCTACGCACGAACAGCGTAAGTTGGCTACTATGCAATCGTTGGCTTTACATCCTCTCGGTCCGGGGGGGTACAAAAGTGGTGGGAGGAGAGCGCGTGGCATTGGGTGATCAGTTGTTGCGGGTTTTACCTCGGAGATATAAACTATGACGAGTGCGTTGAATGACAGTGGGTTTGTTTTGAACGCACCCCATCAGTCCAGACGGAGGAAGAGGGTTTTACCTCGAGACGACGAGAGTGGTAGAGTGTTGGGATTGAAGGTTTACAATGCCAGCAAGAAGGCGAAACTTGAAGTCCACGGACCTAGCCACCCCACTCCCATCCCGGCGAAGAGGAAGAAGCAAGGGGGGAGTGGGCAAGCGGCGGCGACGGGAAGAGGAGAAGGAGGAGGACGGGAAGTACGGTTGGGGAGAGAGGTTGAAAAAACTGTTCTCCCGCCCATCCCGGAAGAGGAAGAGTGCAAGCCCGACGAGTTGGATCCTCCGAGTGTTTATGTTCGTTATCCGGATCTTGGTAAAGACGTGGGTTTTACCTCTTCTCCCATGAGCGATGCTTTCTTGCTTTCTTTGTCTGGTCGAGGCAGTAGTTCGTTTCCGGTGGGTAACAGTGAGTGGTCGCAATTGATTGGAAAGTACGTTTACGGAACCAGGCGTTGTATAAGAGAGGCTCACAAACAGTTGGAGGCCGCAGAGGACACTTTGGACGGGTTGATGTATTGTAGTGCCAAGGTGTTGAGTAGCGAGGATTACGACTATGGAGGAGCAGCAGCACCAGCGACAGTGGCAAAGAAAAAGTGTGAAGATGATGGAGGAGTGCGAGAATTCGGCCAATCGAGCACTATGGAATGCAGTTTTGGAGGAGAAGAGGAGTGTGGTGATGTTGGGGAAGGCGGGGTCGGGGAAGAGCACCGCTGTGAGAGCTTTGCTGGAAAGGTTGAAGGAGGATGCCAATTGCCAGTTGCTGAAGTTCGCCCCTACGGAGTGTGCTGCGAGAGTGATAGGGGGTTACGTTTTGGGAAAGTTTTACATTCAGGACGTGGCCAAGTGTCAACCGGACACGTTGTGGAAGGATGTGATGTCCCCCAGGGAGTTGATGTTGAGACGACAACTGATGGAGCAGGCGGAAGTGTTGGTGGTGGATGAGGTGCAGGGCATCTCGGCCAAGGAATTCGATTTTTTGGATCGCCTCTGTAAATTGTACAAGGCCAGGCCGGATCTTCCTTTCGGAGGGTTGCAGTTGATTTTGGTGGGTGATCCTTATCAGATCGATTTGAATGCGGTGGAGAAGGGGGTAAGATATTCGATTGTAACGTGTGGGAGAATCTTTCGTTGACCTCGAACACTCTCTATCTCATGACTCAGTTCAATTATCGTTTTCGACCGGATTACGACGTTTTTCTGGAACATCTGAAGAGGGGAAAGTTGGCGGAGGGTTTCGTTTGGCCTTGGCATCAATCTCCCAAGTGTGGGGAGGTAAGGGTGAGGGTGGTGGATGGTTGGGAGGATGCTCGTCGGTTGTGGAAAGAGGAGGAGGAGAAGGAGATGGGAGTGGTGGCAATTATTTGAGGGTGAATTGGCAGTTCATTCCTTTATCTCGTAGTAATTTCTTGCCTACCGAGAAAGAACAAGACAGTTTCGTAACGGAACATCAGAGGGTGTTGAAGTTGTGGTTAGAGAGGCCAGTGATTTTGACCGAGATGTACGATTACGGTTTGAGTATGAGGCAGGGTGCGGGACAAAAGGTTTTGCATCCCGGTCAGTTGTTGAGGGTGGTAGGTTATCGTCGATGCAGAGACGATGTCAGTTTGTTGAATGGAGCAGTCTTGGTGAGACCTTTCGATGAAGAGCCAGGCTCGGAGGTGGGGGAACCCATTCCCTTGTTTGCAACTGCCGTGGGGGTGCGTATTTCTGACATGTTTTGTGGACAGGTTCGCCAATTTCCCATCATACCGGCTAGTGCAGTTCCGCTACTCAGTTTACAAGGTTTTACCATGAGTCCTGCCATCACTCTGGTAGTGGATATCGTTCGTTTGCGGTCCATTTTCAAGATGAATCATCTTTACGTGCTATTGAGTCGTGTGAAAGATTTCGGAGATATTTGCTGGGAGTGTGGCGGTGTGGAGGTGCAGAACGGGAAATCACTAGTCAGAAATTGAGTAGTATGGCTAAAGTGGACAATCAAACAATTACTTTTCTGTATAGACATTTTAATGTAGGCGAATGATTGATAAATAATGCATACATGTGTGTTTAATATCTACTGTTCATTTTTAAACTACCACTGTGGAAAGGACTTCCTCGCGTTCCTTCGCGGAGTGTGCTGCGTTTTGCCAGGATTCCTCCTCTGGGGCTAGTGCTGTGCAATCCGTTCAGCCAATCGATCTGTCGTTGGATGTTTTTGATGCAATAGTCGTTGTTTAGGGGGTAGATGGATTGGACGATGTCGGTGCCGTACAGTTTTTCCAGGAGGGGGTAGATGAAAGAGTGGATTTTTATGCTAGGGGATATTAGGTAGACGAAAGTTCGGGGGTTGCTGGCAGCTAGGTGAGCTGTTTTGTCTCCGCTGGTACGTTTGGCAGTCAATCGTACTTGGTATTGGGGGCAGCGGTGGGTGTCGTCCATGACTTTTTGGATTTTGAAAGGTAAGCCATTCAGAATGCAACACGAGGGTAGGTCGAGAGGATTTTCGGGTAGACGTTCGTCAGGGAAGACCACACCTCTTCTCGTTCTTCCGTATGTGGCGTTGGGTGTGGGGGTCCCGGTCGGCAGAGGTTTTCGTCTTTCCATACGTTGTCGGTGAGGGTGGGTACGTAGCAAGTGGAAGGATCCGTGTTGGAGTGGTTGATGCGTGCCAAAAAGTACCAGGGGTCGTTGGCAGTGCTACCGAAATTTCTGTCTCGTTTGACGAGGTGGGGGTTGCATTGGATCAGAGCTTTGTCGAAGGTGACCACGTCGGGTAACGGTTGACCACTGAATTCCTCCTTTTTTCTTTCGATGGAACTTTTGCGGATGCAGCCGTAACTCATCGTGGGCGGCGGGGGCGGGATCTGTAGGGAAGGGCTTCGTTACCGACGAAATTGTTCGTGTGATCTGTGGGATCGGTGTTGGCTCCGATGGTAAAAGCTATGCTGCTGTAGGTCGTCGGCGACAATACGAGGGGAAAGATGTCGAATGGACTACGTAATCGTAACCCTATGGCATTTATAGTTGTGGGGAAAGGAGAGTGTATGAGGGAACCCGTGGCAAGTATGGAGGTGTCTACGTGCGAGTCGAGTCGATCGCAATGGATGTGGAAGATGGCCATGGAGGTGAGGTCCGAGATTTCGGAAGTGTATCGCCCTCTCGGGTTGTCTTGGGTATTGACGATTTTAGTGCGTGTCAAGGTGTTGACAGTACCGTAAATTATTATGTCCAGGGTGAGTAGGAGATTGGTATTGAAATAGTAATCGGCTTCGGAACTGGTGGGACTGCTGAAGGTACTGGATATAGTCTGGTTGATAGGTAACGAGACTGCAGGTCTGAGGATGGCTGTGGATAGAGGTTGGAAGAGGATGTTTAGGTTTGGGGAAATGGATTGGAGACTGACTCCGGCATTTTTTGCAGTGAGGGTTATGTTTAGACTGAAGCTACTCAAAAAGCTTTCGTTCCACAAGAATTGTACGAGGCTGTTGGCATTTTGTTCCAAGTGGAGGTTTTGTTGACTGAGTCAAATTTCGGGGGGAAAGAGTTGTGGGAGGAGTGTTAGGGTTACGGCGGTTTGGTCGGAAGAACAGGTCACGTAATCGTTGGCCGGATCGGCTTCCCGATTTCCCGCAGTGAGACCAGTGAGGGTTATTTGGGGAGCAGTGTGGAAACGACTTCCTTGGAGGTTGATGGTGGCAGATTTGAGTTGGACAGTGTGGTTGGTGTGGGCTTGGAGGAGAACTTCTCGTACGAATCGGTAATCTTGTTGCAGACTGCTGCTGTCGTTTAGGCTCCAATCGGAATTTTTCACTACGAATTCCAAGGCATAGACGACGGTATTGCTGCTGCTGCTGTTCATGACGATGGTGGCGGCAGCAGTTAGAGAGTCGAGCGAGATCGGCGGTGTTCGTTGATTTCCAGAAAGATGCGGGCGGGTAGAGTTGGGGGTGGCGTGTAATTTAAAGGGAAATTGGAGGGGGTTGGAGGGACTGTGTAATTCGAATTTAACGAGTTTGATTATGGCAGGTCGACTGTTTTGTCGTATGGTCCCGTAGCTGACGGTGTTTGCCTTAACGGTGGAATTGAAGTTCCATTGGTCGACGTGGACGGTTCCGAGACCGCTCAGAGATTGGAGTTGTATTTCTGTTTTTTGGAGGTCGGTGGTTTCATGTAGATCGGTAGTGGCAGTGGTGTGGAAGATTCGGGGATGGTAAGATCGACTTTGGGTGGTAGTGCTGATGTTGGATCCATAGAAAGTGGCATTTATGCTCACGATGTAAGTATTATCGTCGGTGTGCGAGAACGAGGCCGAGGTAAAGGAGGCGTGGGAAAAATGTGAGTCTCTACCGACGTAATTTGCATCCGCAATAGTACCGTTTACCGCGTGGGGTAGGGGTGTCAATCTGTCGATGTGGATGGATTGGAAAGAATCTACAGTAAAACTGGTTTCTTGCTCGTTGGTAAAGAGGGTGAAGAGAGTTAGGTGGGGGTAAATCCACAGGAATTTAATCAGGGGTAGATCGGGGGGGTGGCTGCCCTGTCAACTCGCGCAAAACGTACGTAACGGTTCAAGTGTCGATTTTGTTCGTTTACCCATAGGTGAGGGGGGTATAAAGAGGGGGATAGTTTAATGGTGCTTAGTCCGTCGCGCGTGCTCACAAACTCGTTGGGCAGGGGATCCGTCTTAGGTGTCTGGAACTGCAATCTCATCACGGGTGTTTGGTGGTATTCGCCTACGATCGGTAAACTTATTTCGCGTAAACCGACATTGTAGTCGACAGAAGGTCGGAGATCGATCGCATTTTCCCCTAAATTGAAAGTGGCAGAACATTTGTCTCCTTCGTAAATCCAATTGCTTTCCACGTTCAATTCCAGAACGTATCTGTTTATTTCGACGTTCGAAGCCGCCATGACTGCCGAAGTAGTGGATGGAAGTTTGAAGTTGCCTACGGAGGACGAGATTCAGACGATTGTCGAGGGAGTCGACGGAGGAGGAGGAGGAGGAGCTCAGGGTAGCACGAGAAAAAGTAATAGTGCTAGAGGTAGGAGAGCCAAGACTCGTGTTATATCCGATCGCGATTGGGTGGCTTATCAGAGATGGCAAGCCGTGAAAGAGTTGCAAGAGCAGGAGGAAAAGGAAAAATGTCAACGACAACACAGACAGGGTGGTGGTGGTGGAAGCGGAATGTGGGAAGAAGAGGGCAAGTGCGAACCGCATCTGACAGCGGTGCCGGAGAGTTGGCAATTTGGCAGTATAGACTTGCAAATGGTCGATTGTTTGCCCCTCGATCTCGTCTCCAGCGGTTACAGTCTGGGCGAGGACACGAGTTTCCCGGCCAAACTCTATTTTCGCGACGTGGCAGGAAGATGTCCAAAGACTTTGGATTTACAGGTCAGTCAACGGGACGTGATGGCCTTGAGAGAGGGTTCCGATTGTAAATTGCAGGATCTTCTTCACTCGATGGACAACGGTCAGTATCTCGTGGAGGAATCGCCGACTTGTTGTAATTTTCGGGAATCGCCCGTTTATAAGCATCCTTTGAAGAAAGTCGCAGATCTCTCGGCTTGGGACGGTGACACGTACGTGGCTCAATTGAGGAAGGGGTTGATTACTAACACTTCGTTTAGATACGACGGTCTGGCAGAAGAGGGAGTTTGGTGTCCCGGTTCGAGTCTGGCGGGGTTGGGTAAGGTTTATGCCCTGCCCAGTTGTCGACCTTCTACGTTCTACAAGATACAGAAGGAAGTGTCGAGTGAGCTGCCAGTAAAAAGGGTTCTTTTCCAGGACGAGGAGGACACGACGACGGACGACGGCGACAAAACTGACGACGTCGAGGAGGACGACGACGAGGGTGGCAAACCCGCTGCTGCTGCTGCCAAGTCTCGTCGTCGGAGAGCTCTCGGCAGGTTGAAGAGAAGACGTTCTCTTCGCAGTAACATCAATACCAAAGGGGGTTGGGTGGAAGAGTCGACAGATCAAGGCGAATTGGTGGCGGAGATTTTCGATTGGGCAAGAAAGGTGTATAAGAGAGCGGATCCTCTGACTGTCATCTCAGAAGGAGTGGAATATTTGAAGAGATGTAATCCTTCCAATAAAAAGTTTCTAGTTAAATTTTTGGACGATTTTAGGAGAAGTTTGCGTTGACGCCATGTCGACGGTGTATAATCAAGTTTTGGGGTCGGATCCTCATTTTGCTCTGTTGAGTGGTAAAAGTTTCTTACAATTTACCAGTACTAGGGGACTGGGTAGGAGATTGTTGGTGAGAACGGAACAGTTGAGTAGGTTTGCTTGGGTTCCCAGCGAATCTTATTTCACTTTTAGAGGTCGTCTTCAATATCGGGAGAAACGGGAGGGACACGTCTGCAGCACAGAGTGGGCGGGAACTCACTTTCAATGGCAAAGCGGTACGGCAAACGTGCAACGTCTGTTTCCTTTGGAGACTCTTTTCAGGGGATTGGATAGTCTGGTGGAGAATGTGGACGTGCTCTTGAACGGAGAGAGTATTCGTTTGACCACTACGTCACTTTATCATAGGGAAGCGGAGGAAATTAAATCGAGCATGGTGGCGTGTAATAGTTGGGTGGACGGAGTGGAGTCGTTCGATTTAAAAGGATCGTTGGCGGCTACGAACGAAACAACGGATGGGAGAGGTTGGGAGAGTACACGTCCACTCGAAAATCCCTATTTCGATAGACGTTACGCCTGGTTCGACGGCCAGAAGAGGACGCGGTCTAAATTTGCAATGTTGGGCACTCGTAAAGTGGAGGGAGACGGAAGTTTCGAGTGTACTTGGCAACCCAAACATCCCTTGTTCACGTTTAGCCAGGGAGATGCCACGCGTATGCAGTGTTTGAGACCCACTTTCGAAATTACTTTTCACAGTAATCCCGTTTTTGGTGCGTAAGGAGAAATCCTTACGCTTTGAATTTGGTCGACAGTGATTATGCCAGTCCCGTGGAATTGAAATTCGACGACGATGCCTTGGTTTTCCACGCCTGTTATTTGGCTACGGTACCCGAATGGACTAGAGCTCATCGTCCGGGGGCGGATTTGACTTTGCTTTCTTATTTACAACAAGTGGCGGGAGTGGTGAACAGGTTTTTCTACAGTCAAATCAGAGTTTTCACCTTCGACACGCCCAGGTTGGACGGTGTTCCCAACAAGTACTTTTTCTCTTGTATGAATCATTTACGTAGGATTTGGTTTAGGTGTGTTCCCGTGGTAGATTTGCCGTCGGTGGAAGACGTGGACACTTCTGGCGGAGGGTTGGGTTGTAGGGATTGGCAACATTCGGCAGTTTACGCCTATTCCAGAGCTAGGTGTAATTATCACGCAGCTCCCCAATGGGATTATTTGGAACCGGTGGTGATGGGAGACGAACCTAACGAAGGAGGTCAATTGGCTTGGATGCGTTACGTGCAGAGTTGGGGTGTGGTGCCCAGTGCAGAGGCCAGGTACGATTTCATGCAAAGGTTGAGCACCCTGACGTGGGCTTACGACACGGATAGTCTGGAGGGGGCGGCAAGGATCAAGGACATTCAATTGGTTAACTACCAATTGGAGGTGACTGTGCAGCCGGAGGGTGTCAGGGCAGATCCTCTGAGAACCACTCGCACCTCGGCCACTTGGCCCAACGAATTCGTGGATGTACCCTATAAAAGTCACGATTTGGTGGCGATGATCTGGACTTTAGAAAATAGGGGGCTGGAGTGGCAAAATCAATTGGGAGAGGCCAGTATCGACGAACCTGCACCCATAGCACAAATAGACAGGTTTTGGGAACCGCCAAGTGAGTGTCGTGAGGAGAGGGATGTCGTTGCAGGGGATAACGGATATTCGTCCAGAGGGGTTGGGTATGGACGAAAGCCCCCAGGCGGCGGGAGCCATGTTGAACGCTCAACGTGACATGTTTTTGAGTGGGTTGGGTCAGATTTCACGTGACATGATCTATTTCGGAAAGAATGCGGCGAATGTGGGCGAGGTGAGTCACGAGACGGGAAAGAGTTTCGTGGTCTATTACAGTACGGATCTCTTGGGAAATAGGAGACAGATCAGGACGGACACTCTTCCCCAGTACACTTTCCTGCCCAGCGAATGGTTTTTCCGTTTGAGATTCAAATTGACCGATAGTAATGCCACTCCCGCGGCAGTGAACGCTTCCACTAAAACTTTCACCCCCCTTACGGGTGGAGAAACGGCTCTACTGGAGAGTTGTTTCAACGGTGTGGATAGTATCGTGGAGAATATTCAAATTCGCCTGAACGGACAAGCCGTGAACTTGATGACCTCGACTCTCTATCAGCGCGAAGCTCGTTTCATCAAATACGTTTACTGTACCAAAGCGCACGAGAAATTGCACACTCTGGATGGATCTTTCTTGCGTACAAACGACGATGGAATGGACGACAAGAACATACAAACTACCACTCTCAAAACGGTGGGTAAGACGGGTGCAGCAGTGACTGCAGCTTAAGTCACCACACTCCAACGCGCAACCAACGACGGTGTCAGCTCGTGGTTCAGTAAGGCTACTCGCATGGGTTTGATGACGGTGAGGTTGGACAAAGCGGGTACCATGGACGTCTTTTGGTGACCTTACCACCGTCTCTTTCTGGACACGGTGGGAAGGTGGTTTCCATTGATGAGGCTGGAAATCGAGGTGTTGTTTCAACCTCTCTCGGATCTCCGTTTTGCCATTCAGCGTAATCCCTACGCCACCACTGCCACCACGGAAGATAATTCGCTGGTTATGTCGCACACCTTCGACTCGCTCACCTTCTACGCTTGCGTTCTCGATACCCCGGCAGAGATTCTCAGGAGTCAAAATCCGGGTATCGACGGTACGGTTCTGTCGCACATGGTACAGGTGGCCAACATGAATAATTTCTCCTTCCACAACGTTTTCAAATGTTTCAAGTTTCCCAAACCCAGTCTCAGCAGTTCGGCAGCTAACACGCATCGTTTCGACATTTTGAATAGCGTGCGGAGAATTTGGTTGCAGGTGAGCCCCGAACCCGCGGCAGAGGGGCTGGAGGGTTTCGGTTGTAGAGATTGGACTCAATCGGTAGTCTACGCTTACTCGAAAGCCATGTGCAATTATTTCATAGATGCACAGTGGAATTACGTGAATTGTGTGATGGGTTTCGATCCCAATGCAGAGGGAGAGTTGGCTTGGGAAAGGTTTCGTCACAGTCGCACTCATCACAATGCGGTTTGGCAAGATAGAGAATGGCAGGGGGACAGGTACGATTTCATGACATGCGCTTGCGTACTCACCTGGGCTTACGACACGGATTTCATGGACAGGTACAGAATCATGGAAAGACAAATCGTTTCCTACAAGATCGAATGGGCAGCCGATTATAGCGACGACGCTTACAAGGCACAAGATTTCGGACAGACAGGTAGTGCTCCCACATTCACTGCTTCGAAATGGGCTCCCAACAAGACCTATTCCAGCGGTGCGGAAGCGGTTTCGGCTTTCACCATGGAAAGCGAAGCCATAGTATGGGCCAATCAATTGGGCGAAGCTAGCGTTACGGAACCCGCACCCATAGCTTATCTGGGAGCTTTTCCGGGTAGTATAGGTGTTTTGGATGCCATGGCATTAACGCGCGATTTCCTCACGGACGGGGTGTACGGTCGCATTGCCATGCAAGGCGAACCTCAAGTGGACAGAATTCCTCCACGGTAGTGGCGGGCAGGGTGTCCCGAGTATAAATTCTGCCGAATCGTCCGTGCGGTACACGCGTCGTGTGTATGTGCGCACGCGTGGAATGGGATAAATTTCAATACTCGCCTCCCTCGCTCCCTTCTAAGAAGTAGGAGACACCTGAATAGCGGAACTTTTACACGAGCGGAAACAGAACAGAGACACATCAATTTGCCCGATTTTCTCCGCGAACATGGAGCGGACACGAGTGGGGTGGGATTGGGTAGAAATGCCCTGGAAGAGGGTGGAGGGAGGATCGTGGAGAAGGCGGGTTTCACTCGGGATCCACCGGAACCCATCACGGACATAAATCGTATGCAACGCGATCTGGGTATGACGGGTCCAACGCGGCGAGCACGTTTTGCCGAAGTGACGGGTATGGCGGGACAAATACCTAATCGTTGGTTGGGAAAGGGTGTGGAAGGGGGAGCCAAAGAAGACTGGGAAGAGGAAGACGGTAGATTACCCAATCCGGCACGTGGAGTGGGAAGGCGGGGTCGTCAGACTCTGGAAAACGTGGATACGGGGATGGGGGAGCAGCTGCCCTCTTTGAATTTACATCATGCCAACATGGCTTTGGAATCGGCACACGTGCCTCAAATTCCCACCATTGCTCAGAACGAACATGCACACAGGATGCCTTGGAGTATGCACTATTTGGATAGAACGGGTACGGTGGGGGGAGGAGCCATGGCTTTTCCCCCTAGAGCAGTGGCCAGTGAAACTAGGGGAGACCGTCCCGAAGACAGTTCGGAAAGAATGCGTTACGTGCACCATCTCCCCCCTTCTTCGGGCAGCGAACATCGACAATTGGTTTGGCGCAGTGCCAAACAGAATCCTCACGACGGGCGTGCAGTGCAACAGGGTTTGGTAGATGCAGCGCATCAGGGCGAAGCTTTCGGTCAAGGAACGTTGGGTGAATTTCCAGACAGCAGTCTCAATTTACCACCGTTGGTGCGCATGCGACAGAGAACAATGGGTGAAGTGCCTCCCGAAAGAAAAGGACAAACTCGTAATACGGGTGTACCTACACAAATTACTAGAGCCTTTTTAGGTGTCGGTTCCATGTGACGCGTGTGTGCGCGTGTGTATCATCTTTTTAAGAGGAAAAATTGGTCTTTGTGAGGTGAAACAAATACTGCATGGGTAGTGGGTTGTTTGAGAATGATGTCCAATTCTTCCAAATCGCTTCGGTTCAATCCCAAAGCACTGCCGTATTTCACACGTTCCTCCTTGTTACGAGTGAAAGGTCCCACGAACCACACTCCGCTGATTTGGATGCGGTTTTGTGAATCCGTAGGCAGTCCTCGCCAATCTTGTTGTACCAGAATACAACTGATACCTTGACTTCGTCCTTTCTTCAAGAGGTCCAACTTTCTCTTGTAACTGTCGTCGTCGAACACCACCACCGTGTGTTGTCGTCGTTCGACACCTTCGCAATCGCAGTGTTTACGCACGCTGCGTAGATCGAAAAGTTCACTGAACCGATTCGTATCTACAAATGCATGTTTAAAATTGGAACCGTACGAGCTGCGATTGTAGGTGGAGAGAGCAGTGGGATCTTCGTATTTCCACCGTTCTCGCTGTTTGAGGGTGTGGTCGACCATGCTACGAATGGGGGGTTCGTCTAGGGGTTTGTCGGTCACGTAATAGAAGGAAGTTTCTCCGAAATCCCTATTCCTGTACAAACGTTGAACGAGATCGCTCTTTCCACTACCAGTTTTACCTATTACCATTAGATGACTGGGTTCCCCCGGGTTGGGCCACCATTTTCCAAAACGGAAACGATCTGCGGGAAAACTGGGTTCCATTCCTTCGTAGGCACTCTTGATGGCAGGGTATTCTAGGGTATTGATGTGTTTGCCGCCGCTGCCACCCGTTCCTCGACACCCATTTTCGTTTCGGTCACCCACGGGTAAAACGCGATCGCCGGTGCTACTGGTAGCGGCAGTGATGGCAGGAGTGCTGCTGGAACGAAAAGTCGATTTTGCATCTAGATTTCCAGATTCCAGGTAACTACGGTAATCGATCGTTTCGCAACTTTCACAACCCTCTTCGAGTTCTAATTGATGTCCGTAGCGAACCCAGAATTCCCGTAGTGTAGAAATACAACATTTCGGATGATTGCGGATGCGCCAATAAGCTGCTTTTAATTCTTCCATGTCGCGGTCACCCCGCCGTTCCCCGATCTGCACGCCGCGTTAACCTTGGACACCGAAATTAGCGTAAGCTCGAGGTAAGATTTCGCTCACATGTTTTCTCCGTGTTTTGTAACCATTGATCGAAATCGGGGAGTGGTCCGGTTTGACTTATATTTGCAGCATTACTGGCCAAAGAGCTGGGGCCGCGTTGTCTATAGTCAATATTGGTGTCTTGTGGTATTAATGCTGCAGCTACAGCACTACTATCGGTAGTACTTTCCTTGGAAGGAGCAGCGGGTTCTGCAATTTCTCCTATTTCGGTTGGTGGTGGTGATTCTATGGTTTCCATTTCCACCGGTTCGGGGGTTGCCGTGCTTATTTCCATGGGAGAGGGGGGAGGTGAGGGTCGTGTTTCTGCCGCCACACTTACGTCCATGGGAGCGATGGATTGTGCTCGTGGTGCAGGTGGATTCAGGAAACTTATTCCTTGCTGCCGGGGGATGTTCTGTTCACTGCGAGTACGTGCCAATCTGTTTTGGTCGTCCACCCATCGACGTGTGGCCGGGTTCACGTACGGGTTAGGTGTACTCGCCGTGGGAATGGGGTTAGCTCGAGGTGGAGTGAACGATGGGAGAATGGGTTGGCGGGGAGGTGGAGGTGGAGGGGTGGGTCCGGTAGAGGGAGTGGCCAGTCCTCCTCGTACGATTTCCATCTCGTTTCGTCCGAGTACGTTAAATCCACCACCACCAACACCACTTTGTTGCATTTGAGGTCTGGGACGTCTGCTTGGCGGTGGTGGCAATCGTTGTTGTTCTTGTGGTGGAAGGATTTCCGTCGTTCCTGCACTTTGAGGTATTGTTGTCGCTGCCCTCGGTGGTGGTGGTGGTGAAATCGGACGGTTAGTTATGGAGAGGGGGAGGCTGGAAGGTTGTCGAAGAGGATTTCTCTGCGGTCTCGGTATGGGGGGAAGTGGAGGAGCGGGGAGATTTAAAGAAGGGGCGGGTGAGGGTGGTGGAGAAGGTGAAGGGGGAGGGGATGGCGAAGGGGGAAGAGGAGGGAGGGTGGTAGCATTGGTCACATTAGTGATACTTTCGGGCATTTTTGGGGTACCAGTGGAAGGAAGTGGTGTTCCTTGTTGTCGTGAAATGGGAACGGGACTAAAATCGTTTTCTAAACCTCGCCGAGCTTGGACGGGTTCCATCGTATTAACGGCAAGACTTTCGGGATTTACATCACGTTCCAGTGCTCTTTGAATGGCTCGTAATTTTGGGGGAGTTTGTAGGGGTAAACGGGGAGTCGGAGGAGGAGGAGGGACTTGAGGGATACGAGGAGGAGGTGGAGCAGGTGGAACGGGAGGAGGAGGAGCTCGGGGAGGGCGGAAAGGTTGAGGAGGTGTGGGTGCAGGAAGTCGAGGAGGGGGAGGGGGAGGAGGAACGATCGGAGCCATATTAGGGGGAATTTCGATTCCACTGAGATTTTCCCGTTCTCTTTGCTGGTCACCTAGGGAAGGACGAGGAAGAGATTGTTGAGCAGGTGGAGAAGGTGGTGCAAGAGTTTGGCGGGTCGAAATGGGACGGGAAGTACGTGGACGGAGGAGACGCGAAGGTTTAATTCTTGGGAAAGGATCTCCTTCTAAAGTTCTTCTGGGCATGCTAACGAATTCGGTAGGTTCGGCGGGTAGTTCGGGAGCAACGGTGCTTTCGTTCAACCATCTGCCGAGAGCAAGTTGTTCTTGGTTTTCGACCATGTTCGCTAGAGATTCGATAGGTTTCTCTCGTGCCCGGACAATATTTTCTTGAGCAACTGCATCTTGTCCTTGTACGCTTCGTCTACATTCTAATTGTGTGTCTGCAAGGTCGAGTACGTTATTTATGGGGGGTGGTTGTGTTAGTGCGTTTTCCAAAGTGGGTTCTTTTGCATTTACTATGGGATTAGCTTCCGTGGGGTATATGGTATTTTCCGTAGTGGGTAGACGGGAACGTTGTTCTAAAGGTACATCGGGAACTCGTTGAAATTGAAGCTGTTGTTCTCCGGTATGTCGGCGTGTTTGGGGAATGTTACGTCTTCTCGTCGAAGGATGATCGGTGGGTGCTGCTCGACCACTTACAAACTCGACAGTTTTAGCAGCACCTTCCTCTTCTTCTAAACGACGTTTTACGGGTTGACGCTCAAGAGGAGGAGGGGGAGGTGCAGGGGGTGCAGGGGGTCTAAATTCTCCTTGTTGGGCAATGGTTTCCATATCGGTGGGTGTGTGCCTTGGTGTGGCAATACGTCTCTGTCTACGCATCGAAGGTGTCAATTTAGGTCGTTTAAGGAAACTGTCTTCTCTCTGCATTTCCTCTCCTCCTCCTCTTCTTCCTTCTCCTCCTCTTCTTTTGCCTAAAATGGATTGGGGAATTTCGCCGAGTGGAGCTTGTGTTAGTGGCGGTGGTGGCGGCGGTGGTGATGGTGGTAGTAGTGTGGTGGTGGCAGTTGGAGGTTTCACTGTCGTGTTTTCCGGTTCTGTTCCGTCTTGACCACTAGTGGGTGCGGTAGGTAGAAGTTGGGAGGGTGCATATTTGGCAGCTTTACCTACCGTAGATGGGCTCAGTCGAGTATAAGGACTCGATCTGGCATATCTAGCAGCTCTTCCCATCATGGAAGGTCTACTGGTTTTACCTACCGTAGATACTAATTTCGATTGGGAATAATCGGCACTCTTGAAACTGGGCACCCCTCCTCTCACTTGACTCAGTCGAGCAACTTCGTGGGATGGATCTTTCGAATTATCGACAAACATGGGTTGGTCTACTTCCCGAAGACTACTGACGGCAGGTTGGGTTTCGTTTTCTACGTACGTACCCAATCTACTAACTCTGTCTTGTATATTGGCAGAACGTGGGGTGCCTTGACCCTCGTACCCCCTACTTTGAGTAGGCGGTCTCGCCCACATTCTGTTTCTTAAGGTCTGTACGAGATTCCGAAAAACTCCTCCGCGGTTAAAACGACGTTTTGGATCATTTTTCGCACTTAAACAGGCTTGCATGAGTTTCAGAACACTTCCAATGTTGTGAAAACGTTTACAAACCTTCACGGTACTTAAACAGGCCTGCACCAGCTTCAGAAGATTTCCACGGTTGTGCAAATGACGTTAACAAACATTCACGGTACCTAAACCGGCCTGAACGAGCTTCAGAAGACTTCCACGGCGGTTAAAATGGGGTTTACAAACATTCACGGTACTTAAATAAGCCTGCACGAGCTTCAGAAAACTTCCACGGTTGTGAAAACGTTAAAAACCTTCACGGTACCTAAACAGGCCTGCACGAACTTCAGAAGACTTCCACGATGGTTGAAACGGCGTTTACAAACTTTCACGGTACATAAACAGGCCTGCACCAGCTTCAGAAGACTTCCACGGTGGTGAAAACGACGTTTACAAACCTTCAGGATACTTAAACAGGCCTGCACTGAGCTTCAGAAGACTTCCACGGTGGTTGAAAGGGCGTTTACAAAGCTTCACGGTACCTAAACAGGCCTGCACAAGATTCAGAAGACTTCCACGGTGTTTGAAACGGCGTTTACATACCTTCACGGTACTTAAACAGGCCGCAGGAGATTCTGAAGACTTCAATGGTGGTTGAAACGGCGTTTACAAACTAGCACGGTACTTAAACAGGACTTCATCAGCATCTGAACACATCCACGGTTGTTCAAACGGCGTTTACAAACATTCACGGTACTTAAACAGGCCTTCACGAGCATTAGAAGGCTACCACGGTGGTTGAAACGGCGTTTACAAAGCTTCACGGTACCTAAACAGGCCTGCACAAGATTCAGAAGACTTCCACGGTGTTTGAAACGGCGTTTACATACCTTCACGGTACTTAAACAGGCCTGCAGGAGCTTCAGAAGACTTCAACGGTGGTTGAAACGGCGTTTGCAAAGTTTCAACGCACATAAACAGGCCTGCACCAGCTTCTAAAGATTTTCACGGTTGTGAAAACGACTTTTACAAACCTTCACGGTACCTAAACAGGCCTGCACAATCTTCAGAAGACTTCAACGATGGTTGAAACGCTGTGTACAAACCTTCATGGTACCTAAACTGGTCTGCACAAGCTTCAGAAGACTACCACGGTGGTTGAAACGGCGTTTACAAACTTTCACCGCACATAAACAGGCCTGCACCAGCTTCAGAAGACTTCCACGGTGGTGAAAACGACGTTTACAAACCTTCAGGATACTTAAACAGGCCTGCACTGAGCTTCAGAAGACTTCCACGGTGTTGGAAACGGCGTTTACATACCTTCACGGTACTTAAACAGGCCTGCAGGAGCTTCAGAAGACTTGAACGGTGGTTGAAACGGCGTTTGCAAAGTTTCAACGCACATAAACCGGCCTGCACCAGCTTCTAAAGATTTCCACGGTTGTGTAAACGACTTTTACAAACCTTCACGGTACCTAAACAGGCCTGCACAATCTTCAGAAGACTTCAACGATGGTTGAAACGCTGTGTACAAACCTTCATGGTACCTAAACTGGTCTGCACAAGTTTCAGAAGACTACCACGGTGGTTGAAACGGCGTTTACAAACTTTCACCGCACTTAAACAGGCCTGCACGAGCTTCAGAACACCTCCACAGGCTTGCACGAGTTTCAGAAGTCTTCCACGGTGGTGAAAACGACGTTTATAAACCTTCACGGTACTTAAACAGGCCTGTACCAGCTTTAGAAGACTTCCACGGTGGTGAAAACGTGGTTTACAAACCTTCACGGTACCTAAACAAGCCTGCATGAGGTTCAGAAGACACCCACGGTGGTTGAAACGGGGTTTACAAACTTGCACGGTACATAAACAGGCCTGCACGAGCATCAGAAGTCTTCCACGGTGGTTGAAACGGCGTTTACAAACTTGCACGGAACTTAAACAGGACTTCATCAGCTTCTGAACACATCCACGATTGTTAAAACCACGTTTACAAACCTTCACGGTACCTAAACAGGCCTGCACCAGCTTCAGAAAACTTCCACGGTGGTAAAAATGAGTTTACAAACCTTCACGGTACCTAAACAGGCCTGCAGGAGCTTCAGAAGTCTTACACGGTGCTTTTATAAACATTCACGGTACCTAAACAGGCCTGCACGAGCTTCACAAGACTTCCACGGTGGTTGAAACGGCATTTACAAACTTTCACGGTACTTAAACTGGCCTGCACCAGCTTCAGAAGACTTCCATGGTGGTGAAAATGAGTTAACAAACCTTCACGGTAACTAAACAGGCCTGCAGGCTTTCACGAGCTTCAGAAAACATCCACGGATGTGAAAACGACGTTTATTTACCTTCACGTTATCTAAACAGGCCTACACGAGCTTGAGAAGACTACCACGGTGGTTGAAACGGCGTTTACAAACCTTCACCGCACTTAAACAGGCTTGCACGAGCTTCAGAAGACTTCCACTGTAGTTGAAACGGTGTTTATACACCTTTACGGTACATAAACCGGCCTGCACGAGCTTCAGAAGAACTCCTCGGTTGTTGAAACGACGTTTTAGATCATTTCTCGCACTTAAACAGGCTTCCACGAGTTTCAGAAGACTTCCACGGTGTGGAAAACGACGTTTACAAACATTCACGGAACTTAAACTGGTCTGCATGAGCTTCAGAAGACTTCCTTGGTGGTTCAAACGGCGTTTACAAACTTTCCCGGTACATAAACAGGCCTGCACGAGCTTCAGAAGACTACCACGGTGGTTGAAACGGCGTTTACAAACCTTCACGGTACTTAAACCGGCCTGCACGAGCTTCAGAAGAACTCCTCGGTGGTTAAAACTACGTTTTAGATCATTTCTCCCACTTAAACAGGATACCACGAGTTTCAGAAGACTTCCACGGTGGGGAAAACGACGTTTACAAACATTCACGGTACACAAACCGGACTGCACGAACTTCAGAAGACTTCCACTGTAGTTGAAACGGTGTTTAAACACCTTCCCGGTACATAAACAGACTTGCACGAGCTTCAGAAGACTTCCACGATTGTGAAAACGACGTTTACAAACCTTCACGCTACATAAACAGGCTTGCACGAGTTTCAGAAGACTTCCACGGTGGTTGAAACGGAGTTTACAAACCTTCAAGGTACTTAAACCGGCATGCACGAGCTTCAGAAGACTTCCACGGTGGTTGAAACGGCGGTTATACACCTTCACGGAACTTAAACAGGCCTGCACCAGCTTCAGAAGACTTCCACGATTGTGAAAACGACGTTTACAAACCTTCACGCTACATAAACAGGCTTGCACGAGTTTCAGAAGACTTCCACGGTGGTTGAAACGGAGTTTACAAACCTTCAAGGTACTTAAACCGGCATGCACGAGCATCAGAAGACTTCCACGATGGTTGAAACGGTGTTTACAAAGTTTCACGGTACTTAAACAGGCCTGCACCAGCTTCAGAAGACTACCACGGTGGTTGAAACGGCGTTTACAATCCATCACGGTACTTAAATCGACTTCCACGAGCTTCAGAAGAACTCCTCGGTGGTTAAAGCGATGTTTTAGATCATTTCTCCCACTTAAACAGGCTTCTACCAGTTTCATAAGACTTCCACGGTGGGGAAAACGACGTTTACAAACATTCACGGTACCCAAACAGGACTGCACGAGCTTCAGAAGACAACCACGGTGGTTGAAACGGCGTTTACAAACCTTCATGGTACTTAAACCGGCCTGCACGAGCTTCAGAAGAACTCCTCGGTGGTTAAAACGACGTTTTAGATCATTTCTCGTACTTAAACAGGCTTGCACGAGTTTCAGAAGACTTCCACGGTTGTTGAAACGGTGTTTACAAACTTTCACGGTACCTAAACCTGCCTGCACAAGCTTCGGAAGACTTCCACGATGGTTAAAACGACGTTTTGGATCATTTCTCCCACTTAAACAGGCTTCCACGAGTTTCATAAGACTTCCACGGTGGGGAAAACGACGTTTACAAACATTCATGGTACCCAAACAGGACTGCACGAGCTTCAGAAGACTACCACGGTGGTTGAAACGGCGTTTACCAACCTTCAAGGTACTTAAACCGGCATGCACGTGCTTCAGAAGACTTCCACAGTGGTTGAAACGGCGGTTATACACCTTCACGGAACTTAAACAGGTCTGAACGAGCATCAGAGGACTTCCACGATGGTTGAAACGGTGTTTACAAAGTTTCACGGTACTTAAACAGGCCTGCACCAGCTTCAGAAGACTACCCCGGTGGTTGAAACGGCGTTAACAATCCTTCACGGTACTTAAATCGACTTGCACGAGCTTCAGAAGAACTCTTCGGTGGTTAAAACGACGTTTTAGATCATTTCTCCCACTTAAACAGGCTTCCACGAGTTTCAGAAGACTTCCACGGTGGGGAAAACGACGTTTACAAACATTCACGGTACTTAAACCGGCCTGCACGAACTTCAGAAGAACTCCTCGGTGGTTAAAATGACGTTTTAGATCATTTCTCGCACTTAAACAGGCTTGCACGAGTTTCAGAAGACTTCCACGGTGGTTCAAACGGCGTTTACAAACTTTCACGGTACCTAAACCGGCTTGCACAAGCTTCAGAAGACTTCCACGATGGTTAAAACGACGTTTTGGATCATTTCTCGCACTAAGATAGGCTTGCACGAGTTTCAGAAGACTTCCACGGTTGTTGAAACGGTGTTTACAAACTTTCACGGTACCTAAACACGCCTGCACGAGCATCAGAAGACTTCCACGGTGGTTGAAACTGTGTTTACAAACCTTCAAGACACTTAAACAGGCATGCACGAGCTTCAGAAGACTTCCACTGTAGTTGAAACGGTGTTTATACACCTTTACGGTACTTAAACCGGCCTGCACGAGATTCAAAAGAACTCCTCGGTTGTTGAAACGACGATTTAGATCATTTCTCGCACTTAAACAGGCTTCCACGAGATTCAGAAGACTTCCACGGCTGTTGAAACGGTGTTTACAAACATTCACGGTACCTAAACAGGCCTGCACGAGCATCAGAAGACTTCCACGGTGGTTAAAACGGTGTTTACAAACTTTCACGGTACTTAAACAGGCCTGCACCAGCTTTAGAAGACTTCAACTGAGGTTAAAACGACGTTTACAAACATTAACGGAACCTAAATAGCCCTGTTCAAGCTTCAGAAGACTACCACGGTGGTGCGTTTACAAACCTTCACGGTACTTAAGCCGGCATGCACGAGCTTCAGAAGAACTCCTCGGTGTTTAAAACGACGTTTTACATCATTTCTCGCACTTAAACAGGCTTGCACGAGATTCAGAAGACTTCCACGGTGGGGAAAACGACGTTTACAAACATTCAAGGTACACAAACCGGACTGCACGAACTTCAGAAGACTTCCACTGTAGTTGAAACGGTGTTTATACACCTTCCCGGTACATAAACAGGCCTGCACGAGCTTCAGAAGACTACCACGGTGGTTGAAACGACGTTTACAAACCTTCACGCTACTTAAACAGGCTTGCACGAGTTTCAGAAGACTTCCACGGTGGTTGAAACTGAGTTTACAAACCTTCAAGGTACTTAAACCGGCATGCACGAGCTTCAGAAGACTTCCACGGTGGTTGAAACGGCGGTTATACACCTTCACGGAACTTAAACAGGCTTGCACGAGCTTCAGAAGACTTCCACGATGGTTGAAACGGTGTTTACAAAGTTTCACGGTACTTAAACAGCCTGCACCAGCTTCAGAAGACTACCACGGTGGTTGAAACGGCGTTTACAATCCTTCACGGTACTTAAATCGACTTGCACGAGCTTCAGAAGAACTCCTCGGTGGTTAAAACGACGTTTTAGATAGTTTCTCGCACTTAAACAGGCTTGCACGAGTTTCAGAAGACTTCCACAGTTGTTGAAACGGTGTTTACAAACTTTCACGGTACCTAAACCTGCCTGCACAAGCTTCGGAAGAGTTCCACGATGGTTAAAACGACGTTTTGGATCATTTCTCGCACTTAAACAGGCTTGCACGAGTTTCAGAAGACTTCCACGGTTGTTGAAACGGTGTTTACAAACTTTCACGGTACCTAAACAGGCCTGCACGAGCATCAGAAGACTTCCACGGTGTTTGAAACTGTGTTTACAAGCCTTCAAGGTACTTAAACAGGCATGCACGAGCTTCAGAAGACTTCCACTGTAGTTGAAACGGTGTTTATACACCTTTACGGTACTTAAACCGGCCTGTACGAGCTTCAGAAGAACTTCTCGGTTGTTGAAACGACGTTTTAGATCATTTCTCGCACTTAAACAGGCTTCCACGAGTTTCAGAAGACTTCCACGGTGTGGAAAACGACGTTTACAAACATTCACGGAACTTAAACAGCTCTGCATGAGCTTCAGAAGACTTCCATGGTGGTTCAAACGGCGTTTACAAACTTTCACGGTACCTAAACCGGCTTGCACAAGCTTCAGAAGACTTCGACGATGGTTAAAACAAAGTTTTGGATCATTTCTCGCACTTAAACAGGCTTGCACGAGATTCAGAAGACTTCCACGGTTGTTGAAACGGCGTTTACAAACTTTCACGGTACCTAATCAGGCCCGCACGAGCATCAGAACACATCCACGGAGGTTAAAACGGTGTTTACAAACTTTCACGGTACTTAAACAGGCCTGCACCAGCTTCAGAAGACTTCAACTGTGGTGAAAACGACGTTTACAAACATTAACGGAACCTAAACAGCCCTGTTCAAGCTTCAGAAGACTACCACGGTGGTTGAAACGGCGTTTACAAACCTTCACGGTACTTAAACCGGCATGCACGAGCTTCAGAAGAACTCCTCGGTGGTTAAAACGACGTTTTAGATCATTTCTCCCACTTAAACAGGATTCCACGAGTTTCTGAAGACTTCCACGGTGGGGAAAACGACGTTTACAAACATTCACGATACACAAACCGGACTACACGAGCTTCAGAAGACATCCACGGTTGTTGAAACGGTGATTACAAACTTTCACGGTACCTAAACAGGCCTGCACGAACATCAGAAGACTTCCACGGAGGTTAAAACGGTGTTTACAAACTTTCACGGTACTTAAACAGGCCTGCACCAGCTTCAGAAGACTTCAACTGTGGTGAAAACGACGTTTACAAACATTAACGGAACCTAAACAGCCTTGTTCAAGCTTCAGAAGACTACCACGGTGGTTGAAAGGGCGTTTACAAACCTTCACAGTACTTAAACCGGCATGCACGAGCTTCAGAAGAACTCCTCGGTTGTTGAAACGACGTTTTAGATCATTTCTCGCACTTAAAACAGGCTTCCACGAGTTTCAGAAGACTTCCACGGTGTGGTAAACGACGTTTACAAACATTCACGGAACTTAAACAGGTCTGCATGAGCTTCAGAAGACTTCCACGGTGGTTCAAACGGCGTTTACAAACTTTCACGGTACCTAAACCGGCTTGCACAAGCTTCAGAAGACTTCCACGATGGTTAAAACGACGTTTTGGATCATTTCTCGCACTTAAACAGGCTTGCACGAGATTCAGAAGACTTCCACGGTTGTTGAAACGGTGTTTACAAACATTCACGGTACATAAACAGGCCTGCACGAGCATCAGAAGACTTCCACGGTGGTTAAAACGGTGTTTACAAACTTTCACGGTACTTAAACAGGCCTGCACCAGCTTCAGAAGACTTCAACTGTGGTGTAAACGACGTTTACAAACATTAACGGAACCTAAACAGCCCTGTTCAAGCTTCAGAAGACTACCACGGTGGTTGAAACGGCGTTTACAAACCTTCACGGTACTTAAACCGGTATGCACGAGCTTCAGAAGAACTCCTCGGTGGTTAAAACGACGTTTTAGATCATTTCTCCCACTTAAACAGGATTCCACGAGTTTCAGAAGACTTCCACGGTGGGGAAAACGACGTTTACAAACATTCACGGTACACAAACCGGACTGCACGAGCTTCAGAAGACATCCACGGTTGTTGAAACGGTGTTTACAAACTTTCACGGTACCTAAACATGCCTGCACGAACATCAGAAGACTTCCACGGAGGTTAAAACGGTGTTTACAAACTTTCACGGTACTTAAACAGGCCTGCACCAGCTTCAGAAGACTTCAACTGTGGTGAAAACGACGTTTTCAAACATTCACGGTACCTAAACAGCCTTGCACGAGCTTCAGAAGACTTCAACTGTGGTCAAAACGACGTTTACAAACATTCACGGTACCTAAACAGCCCTGCACCAGCTTCAGAAGACTTCAACTGTGGTGAAAACGACGTTTACAAACATTCACGGAACCTAAACAGCCTTGCACGAGCTTCAGAAGACTTCAACTGTGGTGAAAACGACGTTTACAAACATTCACGATACCTAAACAGCCCTGCACCAGCTTCAGAAGACTTCAACTGTGGTGAAAATGACGTTTACAAACATTCACGGAACCTAAACAGTCCTGCACCAGCTTCAGAAGACTTCAACTGTGGTGAAAACGACGTTTACAAACATTCACGGAACCTAAACAGTCCTGCACCAGCTTCAGAAGACTTCAACTGTGGTGAAAACGACGTTTACAAACATTCACGGAACCTAAACAGCCTTGCACGAGCTTCAGAAGACTTCAACTGTGGTGAAAACGACGTTTACAAACATTCACGGTACCTAAACAGGCCTGCACCAGCTTCAGAAGACTTGAACTGTGGTGAAAACGACGTTTACAAACATTCACGGTACCTAAACAGCCCTGCACGAGCTTCAGAAGACTACCACGGTGGTTGAAACGGCGTTTACAAACCTTCACGGTACTTAAACCGGACTGTACGAACTTCAGAAGAACTTCTCGGTGGTTAAAACGACGTTTTAGATCATTTCTCGCACTTAAACATGCTTGCACGAGTTTCAGAAGACTTCCACGGTTGTTGAAACGGTGTTTACAAACTTTCACGGTACCTAAACAGGCCTGCACGAGCATCAGAAGACTTCCACGGTGGTTGAAACGGTGTTTACAAACTTTCACGGTACTTAAACCGGACTGCACCAGCTTCAGAACACTTCAACTTGGGTAAAAACGACGTTTACAAACATTCACGGAACCAAAACAGCCCTACACGAGCTTCAGAAGACTACCACTGTGTATGAAACGGCGTTTACAAACCTTCACGGTACTTAAACCGGCATGCACGAGCTTCAGAAGAACTCCTCGGTGGTTAAAACGACGTTTTAGATTATTTCTCGCACTTAAACAGGCTACCACGAGTTTCAGAAGACTTCCACGGTGGGGAAAATGACGTTTACAAACATTCACGGTACACAAACCGGACTGCATGAATTCAGAAGACTTCCACTGTAGTTGAAACGGTGTTTATACACCTTCCCGGCGCATAAACAGGACTGCACGAGCTTCAGAAGACTTCCACGATTGTGAAAACGACGTTTACAAACATTCACGGTACTTAAACAGTCCAGAACGAGCTTCAGAAGACTACCACGGTGGTTGAAACGGCGTTTACAAACCTTCACCGCACTTAAACAGGCCTGCACGAGCTTCAGAAGAACTCCTCGGTTGTTGAAACGGTGTTTACAAACCATCATGGTACCTAAACAGCCCTGCACGAGCTTCAGAAGACTACCACGGTGGTTGAAACGGCGTTTACAAACCTTCACTGTACTTAAACCGGCCTGCACGAGCTTCAGAAGAACTCCTCGGTGGTTAAAACGACGTTTTAGATCATTTCTCGCACTTAAACAGGCTTGCACGAGTTTCAGAAGACTTCCACGGTTGTTGAAACGGTGTTTACAAACTTTCACGGTACCTAAACAGGCCTGCACGAGCATCAGAAGACTTCCACGGTGGTTGAAACAGTGTTTACAAACTTTCACGGTACTTAAACCGGCCTGCACCAGCTTCAGAACACTTCAACTGGGGTGAAAACGACGTTTACAACATTCACAGTACACAAACCGGACTGCACGAACTTCAGAAGACTTCCACTGTAGTTGAAACGGTGTTTATACACCTTCCCGGTACATAAACAGACCTGCACGAGCTTCAGAAAACTTCCACGATTATAAAAACGACGTTTACAAACATTCACGGTACCTAAACAGGTCAGAACGAGTTTCAGAAGACTAC
Organism: Agelas oroides; assembly: GCA_949130485.1. NCBI lineage: Eukaryota > Metazoa > Porifera > Demospongiae > Agelasida > Agelasidae > Agelas > Agelas oroides. The sequence goes on from OX422190.1 coordinate 6,373,161, forward strand.
CACGGTGGTTGAAACGGCGTTTACAATCCTTCACCGCACTTAAACAGGCCTGTACGAGCTTCAGAAGAACTCCTCGGTGGTTAAAACGACGTTTAAGATCATTTCTCGCACTTAAACAGGCTTCCACGAGTTTCAGAAGACTTCCACGGTGGGGAAAACGACGTTTACAAACATTCACGGAACTTAAACTGGTCTGCATGAGCTTCAGAAGACTTCCACGGTGGTTCAAACGGCGTTTACAAACTTTCACGGTACCTAAACCGGCTTGCACAAGCTTCAGAAGACTTCCACGAAGGTTAAAACGACGTTTTGGATCATTTATCGCACTTAAACAGGCTTGCACGAGTTTCAGAAGACTTCCACGGTTGTTGAAACGGTGTTTACAACATCACGGTACTTATACTGGCCTGCACGTGCTTGAGAAAACCACCACGGAGGTGACAACGACGTTTACAAAGCTTCACGGTTCGTAAACAGGCCTGCACAAGCTTCAGAAGACTTCCACGGTTGTGAAGACGACGTTTACAAACCTTCACGGTACGTAAACAGGCCTGCACGAGATTCAGAAGACTTCCACGGTGGTTGAAACTGTGTTTACAAACTTTCACGGTACTTAAACAGGCCTGCACCAGCTTCAGAAGACTTCAACTGTGGTGAAAACGACGTTTACAAACATTCACGGAACCTAAACAGCCCTGCTCGAGGTTCAGAAGACTACCACGGTGGTTGAAACGGCGTTTACAAACCTTAACGGTACTTAAACCGGCTTGCACGAGCTTCAGAAGAACACCTTTAGATCATTTCTCGCACTTAAACGGGCTTCCACTAGTTTCCTAAGACTTCCACGGTGGGGAAAACGACGTTTACAAACATTCACGGTACACAAACCGGACTGCACGAACTTCAGAAGATTTCCACTGTAGTTGAAACGGTGTTTATACACCTTCCCGATACATAAACTGGTCTGCACGAGCTTCAGAAGACTTCCACTATTGTGAAAACGACGTTTACAAACATTCACGGTACCTAAACAGGCCAGAACGAGTTTCAGAAGACTACAACAGTGGTCGAAACGGCGTTAACAATCCTTCACCGCACTTAAACAGGCCTGTACGAGCTTCAGAAGAACTCCTCGGTGGTTAAAGCGACGTTTAAGATCATTTCTCGCACTTAAACAGGCTTCCACGAGTTTTAGAAGACTTCCACGGTGGGGAAAACGACGTTTACAAACATTCACGGAACTTAAACTGGTCTGCATGAGCTTCAGAAGACTTCCACGGTGGTTCAAACGACGTTTACAAACATTCACGGAACTTAAACTGGTCTGCATGAGCTTCAGAAGACTTCCACGGTGGTTCAAACGGCGTTTACAAACTTTCACGGTACCTAAACCGGCTTGCACATGCTTCAGAAGACTTCCACGATGGTTAAAACGACGTTTTGGATCATTTATCGCACTTAAACAGGCTTGCACGAGTTTCAGAAGACTTCCACGGTTGTTGAAACGGTGTTTACAAACTTTCACGGTACTTAAACTGGCCTGCACGTGCTTGAGAAAACCACCACGGAGGTGACGACGTTTACAAAGCTTCACGGTTCGTAAACAGGCCTGCACAAGCTTCAGAAGACTTCCACGGTTGTGAAAACGACGTTTACAAACCTTCACGGTACGTAAACAGACCTGCACGAGATTCAGAAGACTTCCACGGTGGTTGAAACGGTGTTTACAAACTTTCACGGTACTTAAACAGGCCTGCACCAGCTTCAGAAGACTTCAACTGTGGTGAAAACGACGTTTACAAACATTCACGGAACCTAAACAGCCCTGTACGAGGTTCAGAAGACTACCACGGTGGTTGAAACGGCATTTACAAACCTTCACGGTACTTAAACCGGCCTGAACGAGCTTCAGAAGAACACCTCGGTGGTTAAAACGACGTTTTAGATCATTTCTCGCACTTAAACAGGCTTCCACGAGTTTCAGAAGACTTCCACGGTGGTGAAAACGACGTTTACAAACATTCACGGTACACAAAACGGACTGTACGAACTTCAGAAGACTTCCACTGTAGTTGAAACGGTGTTTATACACCTTCCAGGTACATAAACAGGCCTGCACGAGCTTCAGAAGACTTCCACGGTGGTTGAAACAGCGTTTACAAACTTTCATGGAACTTAGCACCAGCTTCAGAAGTCTTCCACGGAGTTGAAAAACGAAGTTCACAAAATTTCACGGTACCTAAACTGGACTGCACGAGCTTGAGAAGACTTCCACGGCGGTTAAAACGGGTGTTTACAAACATTCACTGTACTTAAAAAGGCCTGCACGAGCTTCAGAAGACTTCCACGGTGGTTGAAACGGCGTTTACAAACTTTCCCGGTACTTAAACAGGCCTGCACGAGTTTCAGAAGTCTTCCACGGTGATGAAAACGACGTTTACAAACATTCACGGAACCTAAACAGCCCTGTACGAGGTTCAGAAGACTACCACGGTGGTTGAAACGGCATTTACAAACCTTCACGGTACTTAAACCGGCCTGAACGAGCTTCAGAAGAACACCTCGGTGGTTAAAACGACGTTTTAGATCATTTCTCGCACTTAAACAGGCTTCCACGAGTTTCAGAAGACTTCCACGGTTGTGAAAACGACGTTTACAAACCTTCACGGTACGTAAACAGACCTGCACGAGATTCAGAAGACTTCCACGGTGGTTGAAACGGTGTTTACAAACTTTCACGGTACTTAAACAGGCCTGCACCAGCTTCAGAAGACTTCAACTGTGGTGAAAACGACGTTTACAAACATTCACGGAACCTAAACAGCCCTGTACGAGGTTCAGAAGACTACCACGGTGGTTGAAACGGCATTTACAAACCTTCACGGTACTTAAACCGGCCTGAACGAGCTTCAGAAGAACACCTCGGTGGTTAAAACGACGTTTTAGATCATTTCTCGCACTTAAACAGGCTTCCACGAGTTTCAGAAGACTTCCACGGTGGTGAAAACGACGTTTACAAACATTCACGGTACACAAAACGGACTGTACGAACTTCAGAAGACTTCCACTGTAGTTGAAACGGTGTTTATACACCTTCCAGGTACATAAACAGGCCTGCACGAGCTTCAGAAGACTTCCACGGTGGTTGAAACAGCGTTTACAAACTTTCATGGAACTTAGCACCAGCTTCAGAAGTCTTCCACGGAGTTGAAAAACGAAGTTCACAAAATTTCACGGTACCTAAACTGGACTGCACGAGCTTGAGAAGACTTCCACGGCGGTTAAAACGGGTGTTTACAAACATTCACTGTACTTAAAAAGGCCTGCACGAGCTTCAGAAGACTTCCACGGTGGTTGAAACGGCGTTTACAAACTTTCCCGGTACTTAAACAGGCCTGCACGAGTTTCAGAAGTCTTCCACGGTGATGAAAACGACGTTTACAAACATTCACGGTACATAAACAGGCCTGGACAAGCTTCAGAAAACTTCAACGATGGTTGAAACGACGTTTACAAACATTCACGGTACATAAACAGGCTGCACGTGCTTCAGAAGTATTCAACGGTGGTTGAAACGGCGTTTACAAACCTACATGGTACTTAAACAGGACTTTATCAGCTTCTGAACACATACACGGTTGTTAAAACGGCGTTTACATACCTTCACGGTACTTAAACAGGCCTGCAGGAGCTTCAGAAGACTTCAACGGTGGTTGAAACGGCGTTTGCAAAGTTTCAACGCACATAAACAGGCCTGCACCAGCTTCTAAAGATTTTCACGGTTGTGAAAACGACTTTTACAAACCTTCACGGTACCTAAACAGGCCTGCACAATCTTCAGAAGACTTCAACGATGGTTGAAACGCTGTGTACAAACCTTCATGGTACCTAAACTGGTCTGCACAAGCTTCAGAAGACTACCACGGTGGTTGAAACGGCGTTTACAAACTTTCACCGCACATAAACAGGCCTGCACCAGCTTCAGAAGACTTCCACGGTGGTGAAAACGACGTTTACAAACCTTCAGGATACTTAAACAGGCCTGCACTGAGCTTCAGAAGACTTCCACGGTGTTGGAAACGGCGTTTACATACCTTCACGGTACTTAAACAGGCCTGCAGGAGCTTCAGAAGACTTGAACGGTGGTTGAAACGGCGTTTGCAAAGTTTCAATGCACATAAACCGGCCTGCACCAGCTTCTAAAGATTTCCACGGTTGTGTAAACGACTTTTACAAACCTTCACGGTACCTAAACAGGCCTGCACAATCTTCAGAAGACTTCAACGATGGTTGAAACGCTGTGTACAAACCTTCGTGGTACCTAAACTGGTCTGCACAAGTTTCAGAAGACTACCACGGTAGTTGAAACGGCGTTTACAAACTTTCACCGCACTTAAACAGGCCTGCACGAGCTTCAGAACACCTCCACAGGCTTGCACGAGTTTCAGAAGTCTTCCACGGTGGTGAAAACGACGTTTATAAACCTTCACGGTACTTAAACAGGCCTGTACCAGCTTTAGAAGACTTCCACGGTGGTGAAAACGTGGTTTACAAACCTTCACGGTACCTAAACAAGCCTGCATGAGGTTCAGAAGACACCCACGGTGGTTGAAACGGGATTTACAAACTTGCACGGTACATAAACAGGCCTGCACGAGCATCAGAAGTCTTCCACGGTGGTTGAAACGGCGTTTACAAACTTGCACGGAACTTAAACAGGACTTCATCAGCTTCTGAACACATCCACGATTGTTAAAACCACGTTTACAAACCTTCACGGTACCTAAACAGGCCTGCACCAGCTTCAGAAAACTTCCACGGTGGTAAAAATGAGTTTACAAACCTTCACGGTACCTAAACAGGCCTGCAGGAGCTTCAGAAGTCTTACACGGTGCTTTTATAAACATTCACGGTACCTAAACAGGCCTGCACGAGCTTCACAAGACTTCCACGGTGGTTGAAACGGCATTTACAAACTTTCACGGTACTTAAACTGGCCTGCACCAGCTTCAGAAGACTTCCATGGTGGTGAAAATGAGTTTACAAACCTTCACGGTAACTAAACAGGCCTGCAGGATCTTCAGAAGACTTCCACGGTGGTTGAAACGGCTTTTATAAATATTAACGGTACCTAAACAGGCCTAAACGAGCTTCAGAAGACTTCCACGGTGGTTAAAAGGGTGTTTATAAACATTCACGGTTTTTAAACAGGCTTTCACGAGCTTCAGAAAACATCCACGGATGTGAAAACGACGTTTGTTTACCTTCACGTTATCTAAAGAGGCCTACACGAGCTTGAGAAGACTACCACGGTGGTTGAAACGGCGTTTACAAACCTTCACCGCACTTAAACAGGCTTGTACGAGCTTCAGAAGACTTCCACTGTAGTTGAAACGGTGTTTATACACCTTTACGGCACATAAACCGGCCTGCACGAGCTTCAGAAGAACACCTCGGTTGTTGAAACGACGTTTTAGATCATTTCTCGCACTTAAACAGGCTTCCACGAGTTTCAGAAGACTTCCACGGTGTGGAAAACGACGTTTACAAACATTCACGGAACTTAAACAGGCCTGCAGGAGCTTCAGAAGACTTCCACGGTGGTTGAAACGGCTTTTATAAATATTAACGGTACCTAAACAGGCCTAAACGAGCTTCAGAAAACTTCCACGGTGGTTAAAAGGGTGTTTATAAACATTCACGGTTTTTAAACAGGCTTTCACGAGCTTCAGAAAACATCCACGGATGTGAAAACGACGTTTATTTACCTTCACGTTATCTAAACAGGCCTACACGAGCTTGAGAAGACTACCACGGTGGTTGAAACGGCGTTTACAAACCTTCACCACACTTAAACAGGCTTGCACGAGCTTCAGAAGACTTCCACTGTAGTTGAAACGGTGTTTATACACCTTTACGGTACATAAACCGGCCTGCACGAGCTTCAGAAGAACACCTCGGTTGTTGAAACGACGTTTTAGATCATTTCTCGCACTTAAACAGGCTTCCACGAGTTTCAGAAGACTTCCACGGTGTGGAAAACGACGTTTACAAACATTCACGGAACTTAAACAGGCCTGCAGGAGCTTCAGAAGACTTCCACGGTGGTTGAAACGGCTTTTATAAATATTAACGGTACCTAAACAGGCCTAAACGAGCTTCAGAAGACTTCCACGGTGGTTAAAAGGGTGTTTATAAACATTCACGGTTTTTAAACAGGCTTTCACGAGCTTCAGAAAACATCCACGGATGTGAAAACGACGTTTATTTACCTTCACGTTATCTAAACAGGCCTACACGAGCTTGAGAAGACTACCACGGTGGTTGAAACGGCGTTTACAAACCTTCACCGCACTTAAACAGGCTTGCACGAGCTTCAGAAGACTTCCACTGTAGTTGAAACGGTGTTTATACACCTTTACGGTACATAAACCGGCCTGCACGAGCTTCAGAAGAACTCCTCGGTTGTTGAAACGACGTTTTAGATCATTTCTCGCACTTAAACAGGCTTCCACGAGTTTCAGAAGACTTCCACGGTGTGGAAAACGACGTTTACAAACATTCACGGAACTTAAACTGGTCTGCATGAGCTTCAGAAGACTTCCACGGTGGTTCAAACGGCGTTTACAAACTTTCACGGTACCTAAACCGGCTTGCACAAGCTTCAGAAGACTTCCACGATGGTTAAAACGACGTTTTGGATCATTTCTCGCACTTAAAAACAGGCTTGCACGAGATTCAGAAGACTTCCACGGTTGTTGAAACGGTGTTTACAAACTTTCACGGTACCTAAACAGGCCTGCACGAGCATCAGAAGACTTCCATGGTGGTTAAAACGGTGTTTACAAACTTTCACGGTACTTAAACAGGCCTGCACCAGCTTCAGAAGACTTCAACTGAGGTGAAAACGACGTTTACAAACATTAACGGAACCTAAATAGCCCTGTTCAAGCTTCAGAAGATTACCACGGTGGTTGAAACGGCGTTTACAAACCTTCACGGTACTTAAACCGGCATGCACGAGCTTCAGAAGAACTCCTTGGTGGTTAAAACGACGTTTTAGATCATTTCTCGCACTTAAACAGGCTTGCACGAGTTTCAGAAGACTTCCACGGTGGTGAAAACGACGTTTACAAACATTCACGGTACACAAACCGGACTGCACGAACTTCAGAAGACTTCCACTGTAGTTGAAACGGTGTTTATACACCTTCCCGGTACATAAACAGGCCTGCACGAGCTTCAGAAGACTACCACGGTGGTTGAAACGGCGTTTACAAACCTTCACGGTACTTAAACCGGCCTGCACGAGCTTCAGAAGAACTCCTCGGTGGTTAAAACGACGTTTTAGATCATTTCTCCCACTTAAACAGGATTCCACGAGTTTCAGAAGACTTCCACGGTGGGGAAAACGACGTTTACAAGCATTCACTGCACACAAACCGGACTGCACGAACTTCAGAAGACTTCCACTGTAGTTGAAACGGTGTTTATACACCTTCCCGGTACATAAACAGACCTGCACGAGCTTCAGAAGACTTCCACTATTGTGAAAACGACGTTTACAAACATTCACGGTACCTAAACAGGCCAGAAGGAGTTTCAGAAGACTACCACGGTGGTTGAAACGGCGTTTACAATCCTTCACCGCACTTAAACAGGCCTGCACGAGCTTCAGAAGAACTCCTCGGTGGTTAAAACGACGTTTAAGATCATTTCTCGCACTTAAACAGGCTTCCACGAGTTTCAGAAGACTTCCACGGTGGGGAAAACGACGTTTACAAACATTCACGAAACTTAAACTGGTCTGCATGAGCTTCAGAAGACTTCCAATGTGTTTCAAACGGCGTTTACAAACTTTCACGGTACCTAAACCGGCTTGCACAAGCTTCAGAAGACTTCCACGATGGTTAAAACGACGTTTTGGACCATTTCTCGCACTTAAACAGGCTTGCACGAGTTTCAGAAGACTTCCACGGTTGTTGAAACGGTGTTTACAAACTTTCACGGTACCTAAACAGGCCTGTACGAGCATCAGAAGACTTCCACGGTGGTTGAAACGGCGTTTACAAACTTTCACGGTACCTAAACCGGCTTGCACAAGCTTCAGAAGACTTCCACGATGGTTAAAACGACGTTTTGGACCATTTCTCGCACTTAAACAGGCTTGCACGAGTTTCAGAAGACTTCCACGGTTGTTGAAACGGTGTTTACAAACTTTCACGGTACCTAAACAGGCCTGTACGAGCATCAGAAGACTTCCACGGTGGTTGAAACGGCGTTTACAAACCTTCACGGTACTTAAACCGGCCTGAACGAGTTTCAGAAGACCTCCTCGGTGGTTAAAACGACGTTTTAGATCATTTCTCGCACTTAAACAGGCTTCCACGAGTTTCAGAAGACTTCCACGGTGGTGAAAACGACGTTTACAAACATTCACGGTACACAAAACGGACTGTACGAACTTCAGAAGACTTCCACTGTAGTTGAAACGGTGTTTATACACCTTCCAGGTACATAAACAGGCCTGCACGAGCTTCAGAAGACTTCCACGGTGGTTAAACAGCGTTTACAAACTTTCATGAAACTTAGCACCAGCTTCAGAAGTCTTCCACGGAGTTGAAAAACGAAGTTTACAAAATTTCACGCTACCTAAACTGGACTGCACGAGCTTGAGAAGACTTCCACGGCGGTTAAAACGGTGTTTACAAACATTCACGGTACTTAAAAAGGCCTGCACGAGCTTCAGAAGACTTCCACGGTGGTTGAAACGGCGTTTACAAACTTTCCCGGTACTTAAACAGGCCTGCACGAGTTTCAGAAGTCTTCCACGGTGATGAAAACGACGTTTACAAACATTCACGGTACATAAACAGGCCTGGACAAGCTTCAGAAAACTTCAACGATGGTTGAAACGACGTTTACAAACATTCACGGTACATAAACAGGCTGCACGTGCTTCAGAAGTATTCAACGGTGGTTGAAACGGCGTTTACAAACCTACATGGTACTTAAACAGGACTTTATCAGCTTCTGAACACATACACGGTTGTTAAAACGACGTTTACAAACCTTCACTGTACCTAAACAGGCCTGCACGAGCTTCAGAAGACTTCCACGGTGGTTGAAACGGCGTTTACAAACTTTCACGGTACTTAAACAGGCCTGCACGAGTTTCAGAAGTCTTCTACGGTGATGAAAACGACGTTTACAAACATTCACGGTACATAAACATGTCTGCACAATCTTCAGAAGACTTCCACAGTGGTTGAAACGACGTTTACAAACATTCACGGTACATAAACAGGCCTGCACAAGCTTCAAAAGACTTCCACGATGGTTGAAACCACGTTTACAAACATTCACGGTACATAAACAGGCTGCACGTGCTTCAGAAGTATTCCACGGTGGTTGAAACGGCGTTTACAAACCTTCACGGTACTTAATTGGCCTGCACGTGCTTGAGAAGACCATCACGGAGGTGAAAACGACGTGTACAAAGCTTCACAGTACCTAAACTGGCCTGCACCAGCTTCAGAAGACTTCCACGGTGTTGAAAACGAAGTTTACAAACATTCACGGTACCTAAACTGGCCTGCACGAGCTTGAGAAGACTTCCACGGCGGTTAAAACGGTATTTACAAACCTTCACGGTACTTAAACCGGCCTGCACGAACTTCAGAAGAAATCCTCGGTGGTTAAAACGACGTTTTAGATCATTTCTCGCACTTAAACAGGATTCCACGAGTTTCAGAAGACTTCCACGGTGGGGAAAACGACGTTTACAACATTCACGGTACACAAACCGGACTGCACGAACTTCAGAAGACTTCCACTGTAGTTGAAACGGTGTTTATACACCTTCCCGGTACATAAACAGACCTGCACGAGCTTCAGAAGACTTCCACTATTGTGAAAACGACGTTTACAAACATTCACGGTACCTAAACAGGCCAGAAGGAGTTTCAGAAGACTACCACGGTGGTTGAAACGGCGTTTACAATCCTTCACCGCACTTAAACAGGCCTGCACGAGCTTCAGAAGAACTCCTCGGTGGTTAAAACGACGTTTAAGATCATTTCTCGCACTTAAACAGGCTTCCACGAGTTTCAGAAGACTTCCACGGTGGGGAAAACGACATTTACAAACATTCACGAAACTTAAACTGGTCTGCATGAGCTTCAGAAGACTTCCACGGTGGTTCAAACGACGTTTACAAACATTCACGGAACTTAAACTGGTCTGCATGAGCTTCAGAAGACTTCCAATGTGGTTCAAACGGCGTTTACAAACTTTCACGGTACCTAAACCGGCTTGCACAAGCTTCAGAAGACTTCCACGATGGTTAAAACGACGTTTTGGACCATTTCTCGCACTTAAACAGGCTTGCACGAGTTTCAGAAGACTTCCACGGTTGTTGAAATGGTGTTTACAAACTTTCACGGTACCTAAACAGGCCTGTACGAGCATCAGAAGACTTCCACGGTGGTTGAAACGGCGTTTACAATCCTTCACCGCACTTAAACAGGCCTGCACGAGCTTCAGAAGAACTCCTCGGTGGTTAAAACGACGTTTAAGATCATTTCTCGCACTTAAACAGGCTTCCACGAGTTTCAGAAGACTTCCACGGTTGTTGAAATGGTGTTTACAAACATTCACGGTACCTAAACAGGCCAGAAGGAGTTTCAGAAGACTACCACGGTGGTTGAAACGGCGTTTACAATCCTTCACCGCACTTAAACAGGCCTGCACGAGCTTCAGAAGAACTCCTCGGTGGTTAAAACGACGTTTAAGATCATTTCTCGCACTTAAACAGGCTTCCACGAGTTTCAGAAGACTTCCACGGTGGGGAAAACGACATTTACAAACATTCACGAAACTTAAACTGGTCTGCATGAGCTTCAGAAGACTTCCACGGTGGTTCAAACGACGTTTACAAACATTCACGGAACTTAAACTGGTCTGCATGAGCTTCAGAAGACTTCCAATGTGGTTCAAACGGCGTTTACAAACTTTCACGGTACCTAAACCGGCTTGCACAAGCTTCAGAAGACTTCCACGATGGTTAAAACGACGTTTTGGACCATTTCTCGCACTTAAACAGGCTTGCACGAGTTTCAGAAGACTTCCACGGTTGTTGAAATGGTGTTTACAAACTTTCACGGTACCTAAACAGGCCTGTACGAGCATCAGAAGACTTCCACGGTGGTAGAAACGGCGTTTACAAACCTTCACGGTACTTAAACCGGCCTGAACGAGTTTCAGAAGACCTCCTCGGTGGTTAAAACGACGTTTTAGATCATTTCTCGCACTTAAACAGGCTTGCACGAGTTTCAGAAGACTTCCACGGTTGTTGAAACGGTGTTTACAAACTTTCACGGTACCTAAACAGGCCTGCACGAGCATCAGAAGACTTCCACGGTGGTTGAAACGGTATTTACAAACTTTCACGGTACTTAAACAGGCCTGCACCAGCTTCAGAAGACTTCAACTGTGGTGAAAACGACGTTTACAAACATTCACGGAACCTAAACAGCCCTGCACGAGCTCCAGAACACTACCACGGTGGTTGAAACGGCGTTTACAAACCTTCACGGTACTTAAACCAGTCTGCACGAGCTTCAGAAGAACTCCTCGGTGGTTAAAACGACGTTTTAGATCATTTCTCGCACTTAAACAGGCTTCCACGAGTTTCAGAAGACTTCCACGGAGGGGAAAACGACGTTTACAAACATTCACGGTACACAAACCGGACTGCACGAACTTCAGAAGAATTCCACTGTAGTTGAAACGGTGTTTATACACCTTTCCGGTACATAAACAGGCCTGCACGAGCTTCAGAAGACTTCCACGATTGTGAAAACGACGTTTACAAACATTCACGGTACATAAACAGGCCTGGACAAGCTTCAGAAGATTTCCACGATGGTTGAAACGGCGTTTACACACTTTCACTGTACTTAAACTGGCTTGCACGTGCTTGAGAAAACCACCACGGAGGTGACAACGACGTTTACAAAGCTTCACGGCACGTAAACAGGCCTGCACAAGCTTCAGAAGACTTCCACGGTTGTGAAAACGACGTTTACAAACCTTCACGGTACGTAAACAGGCCTGCACGAGATTCAGAAGACTTCCACGGTTGTTGAAACAGCGTTTACAAACTTTCATGGAACTTAGCACCAGCTTCAGAAGACTTCCACGGTGTTGAAAAACGAAGGTTACAAAATTTCACGGTACCTAAACTGGCCTGCACGAGCTTGAGAAGACTTCCACGGCGGTTAAAACGGTGTTTACAAACCTTCCCGGTACTTAAAAAGGCCTGGACAAGCTTCAGAAAACTTCAACGATGGTTGAAACGACGTTTACAAACATTCACGGTACATAAACAGGCTGCACGTGCTTCAGAAGTATTCCACGGTGGTTGAAACGGCGTTTACAAACCTTCATGGTACTTAAACAGGACTTTATCAGCTTCTTAACACATATACGGTTGTTAAAACGACGTTTACAAACCTTCACTGTACCTAAACAGGCTTGCACGAGCTTCAGAAGACTTCCACGGTGGTTGAAACGGCGTTTACCAACTTGCACGGTACTTAAACAGGAATTCATCAGCTTCTGAACACATCCACGGTTGTTAAAACGACATTTACAAACCTTCACGGTACCTAAACAGGCCTGCACGAGCTTCAGAAGACTTCCACGGTGGTTGAAACGGCGTTTACAAACTTTCACGGTACTTAAACAGGTCTGCACGAGTTTCAGAAGACTTCCACGGTGGTTGAAACGACGTTTACAAACATTCACGGTACATAAACAGGCTGCACGTGCTGCAGAAGTATTCCACGGTGGTTGAAACGGCGTTTACAAACCTTCACGGTACTTAAACTGGCCTGCACGTGCTTGAGAAGACCACCACGGAGGTGACAACGACGTTTACAAAGCTTCACGGTACCTAAACAGGCCTGCACAAGCTTCAGAAGACTTCCACGGAGGTTGAAACGGCGTTTACACACTTTCACGGTACTTAAACTGGCCTGCACGTGCTTGAGAACACCACCACGGAGGTGACAACGACGTTTACAAAGCTTCACGGTACATAAACAGGCCTGCACAAGCTTCAGAAGACTTCCACGATGGTTGAAACGACGTTTACAAACATTCACGGTACATAAACAGGCTGCACGTGCTTCAGAAGTCTTCCACGGTGGTTGAAATGGCGTGTACAAACCTTCAAGGTACTTAAACTCAGATCACCCAATAAATGCTGGCGGCGAATATCACTTCTGCGTCTCCTACCAATCCCAATATAGCTAAAGGTAGTTGCAAAGTCCGTGGTATGGTTGCTGAGGAACCGAACTTCATTAACGACGTTTACAAACATTCACAGTACCTAAACCGGCCTGCACGAGCTTCAGAAGAGGTTAATACGGTGTTTACAAACCTTCATGGTACTTAAACAGGCCTGTACCAGCTTCAGAAGACTTCCACGGTGGTGAAAACGGGGTTTACAAACCTTCACGGTACCTAAACAAGCCTGCACGAGCTTCAGATGACTTCCACGGTGGTTGAAACGGCGTTCACAAACTTTCACGGTACATAAACAGGCCTGCACGAGTTTCAGAAGTCTTCTACGGTGATGAAAACGGTGTTTACAAACCTACACGGTACTTAAACAGGCCTGCACGAGCTTCAGAAGACTTCCACGGTGGTTGAAACGGCGTTCACAAACTTTCACGGTACTTAAACAGGCCTTCATCAGCTTCTGAACACATCCACGGTTGTTAAAACGACGTTTACAAACCTTCACGGTACCTAAACTGGCCTGCACGAGCTTCAGAAAACGTCCACGGTGGTTGAAACGGCGTTTACAAACCTTCACGGTATACCTAAATAGGCCTGCAAGAGCATCAGAAGACTTCCACGGTGGTGAAAACGACGTTAACAAACATTCACGGTACCTAAACCGGCTCGAACTAGCTTCAGAAGACTTCCACGGCGGTTAAAATGGTGTTTACAAACCTTCAAGTTACTTAAACAGGCATGCACGAGATTCAGAAGACTTCCACGGTTTTGAAAACGACGCTTACAAACCTTCACGGTACCTAAACAGGGCTGCACGAGCTTCAGAAGACTTCCACGGTGGTTGAAACGGCGTTTACAAACATTTACGGTACTTAAACATGCCTGCACCAGCTTCTGAAGACTTCCACGGTGGTGAAAACGACGTTTACAAACCTTCATGGTACCTAAACAGGCCTACACGAGCTTGAGAAGACTACCACGGTGGTTGAAACGGCGTTTACAAAACTTCACCGTACTTAAACAGGCCTGCACGAGCTTGAGAACACTTCCACAGTTGTGAAAACGCTTACAAATCTTGACGGTACCTAAACAGGCCTGCACAAGCTTCAGAAGACATCCACGATTGTTGAAACGGTGTTTACAAACCTTAACGGTACCTAAATAGGCCTGCAATGGCTTCAGAAGACTTCCACGATGGTTGAAACGGCGTTTACAAACCTTCGCGGTATACCTGCACGATGGTTGAAACGGCGTTTACAAACCTTCACGGTACCTAAATAGGCCTGCAAGAGCTTCAGAAGACTTTTACGGTGGTTGAATCGGCGTTTACAAACTTTCACGGTACGTAAACAGGCCTGCACGAGTTTCAGAAGACCACCACGGGGGTGAAAAGGTTTACAAAGCTTCACGGTACCTAAACTGGCCTGCACTAGCTTCAGAGCGGTTGTGCAAACGACGTTTACAAACCTTCACGGTACGTAAACAGGCCTGCACGAGATTCAGAAGACTTCCACGGTGGTTGAAATGGCGTTTACAAACTTTCATGGAACTTAAACAGGCCTGCACCAGCTTAAGAAGACTTCCACGGTGGTGAAAACGAACGGTTACCTAAACTGGCCTGCACGAGCTTGAGAAGACTACCATGGTGGTTGAAACGGCGTTTACAAACCTTCACCGTACTGAAACAGGCCTGCACGAGCTTCAGAACTCTTCCACTGTTGTGAAAACAATGTTTACAAACATTCACGGTACATAAACAGGCTGCACGCGCTTAAGAAGTCTTCCACGGTGGTTGAAACGGAGTTTACAAACCTTCACGGTACTTAAACAGGCCTACACGAGCTTCATAAGACTTCCACGGTTGTTGAAACGCCGTTTACAAACTTTCACGGTACTTAATCAGGCCTGCACCAGCTTCAGAAGACTTCCACGGTGGTGAAAACGACGTTTACAAACATTCACGGTACCTAAACAGGCCTGCACCAGCTTAAGAAGACTTCCACGGTGGTGAAAACGAACGGTTACCTAAACTGGCCTGCACGAGCTTGAGAAGACTACCACAGTGGTTGAAACGGCGTTTACAAACCTTCACCGTACTGAAACAGACCTACACGAGCTTCAGAACACCTCCACTGTTGTGAAAAGCTTTACAAATCTTCACGGTACCGAAACAGGCTTGCACCAGCTTCAGAAGACTTCCACGGTGGTGAAAACGGGGTTTACAAACCACGGTACCTAAACAAGCCTGCACGAGCTTCAGAAGACTTCCACGGTAGTTGAAACGGCGTTTACAAACCATCACCGTACTTAAACAGGCCTGCACGAGCTTCAGAACACTTCCACTATTGTGAAAACGTTTACAAATCTTCACGGTACAATAAACAGGCCTGCACAAGCTTCAGAAGACATCCACGATGGTTGAAACGGCGTTTACAAACCTTCACGGTATACCTAAACAGGCCTGCATGAGCTTCAGAAGACTACCACGGTGGTTAAAACGGTGTTTACAAACCTTCACGTACTTAAACAGGCCTGCACGAGCTTCAGAAGACTTCCACGGATGTAAAAACGACGCGTTTACAAACCTTCACAGTACCGAAACCTGCCTGAACTAGCTTCAGAAGACTTCCACGTTGGTTGAAACGGCGTTTACAAACTTTCACGGTACTTAAACAGGCCTGCACGAGCTTCAGAAGACATCCACGGTGGTTGAAACGGCGTTTACAAACCTTCACGGTATACCTAAACAGGCCTGCACGAGCTTCAGAAGACTACCACGGTGGTTAAAACGGGGTTTACAAACCTTCACCGTACTTAAATAAGCCTGCACAAGCTTCAGAAGACTTCCACTAGGTGAAAAAGACGTTTTGAATTCTTTCCCGCACTTAAACAGGCCTGCACGAGTTTCAGAAGTCTTCTACGGTGATGAAAACGACGTTTACAAACATTCACGGTACATAAACAGGCCTGGACAAGCTTCAGAAGACTTCCACGATGGTTGAAACGACATTTACAAACATTCACGGTACATAAACAGGCTGCACGTGCTTCAGAAGTATTCCACGGTGGTTGAAACGGCGTTTACAAACCTTCACGGTACTTAAACTGGCCTGCACGTGCATGAGAAGACCACCACGGAGGTGAAAAAGACGTTTACAAAGCTTCACGTTACCTGAACAGGCCTGCACAAGCTTCAGAAGACTTCCATGGTGGTTGAAACGGCGTTTACACACTTTCACTGTACTTAAACTGGCCTGCACGTGCTTGAGAAGACCACCACGGCGGTGACAACGACGTTTACAAAGCTTCACAGTACATAAACAGGCCTGCACAAGCTCCAGAAGACTTCCACGATGGTTGAAACCACGTTTACAAACATTCACGGTACATAAACAGGCTGTACGTGCTTCAGAAGTCTACCACGGTGGTTGAAACGGCGTTTACAAACCTTCACGGTACTTAAACTGCCCTGCACGTGCTTGAGAAGACCACCACTGAGGTGAAAACGACGTGTACAAAGCTTCACGGAACCTAAACTGGCCTGCACCAGCTTCAGAAGACTTCCACGGTTGTGAAAACGACGTTTCCAAACATTCACGGTACATAAACAGGCTGCACGTGCTTCAGAAGTCTTCCACGGTGGTTGAAACGACGTTTACAAACATTCACGGTACATAAACAGGTCTGCACAAGCTTCAGAAGACTTCCACGATGGTTGAAACGACATTTACAAACATTCACGGTACATAAACAGGCTGCACGTGCTTCAGAAGTATTCCACGGTGGTTGAAACGGCGTTTACAAACCTTCACGGTACTTAAACTGGCCTGCACGTGCATAAGAAGACCACCACGGAGGTGAAAACGACGTTTACAAAGCTTCACGTTACCTGAACAGGCCTGCACAAGCTTCAGAAGACTTCCATGGTGGTTGAAACGGCGTTTACACACTTTCACGGTACTTGTTTAGGCCTGCACGTGCTTGAGAAGACCACCACGGCGGTGACAACGGCGTTTACAAAGCTTCACGGTACATAAACAGGCCTGCACAAGCTTCAGAAGATTTCCACGATGGTTGAAACCACGTTTACAAACATTCACGGTACATAAACAGGCCTGCACGAGATTCAGAAGACTTCCACGGTGGTTGAAACCACGTTTACAAACATTCACGTACGTAAACAGGCCTTCACGAGATTCAGAAGACTTCCACGGTGGTTGAAACGGCGTTTACAAACTTTCATGGAACTTAGCACCAGCTTAAGAAGACTTCCACGGTGTTGAAAACGAAGTTTACAAACATTCACGGTACCTAAACTGGTCTGCACGAGCTTGAGAAGACTACCACGGTGGTTGAAATGGCGTTTACAAACCTTCACCGTACTGAAACAGGCCTGCACGAGCTTCAGAACACTTCCACTGTTGAGAAAACGCTTACAAATCTTGACGGTACCTAAACAGGCCTGCAATGGCTTCTGAAGACTTCCACGATGGTTGAAACGGCGTTTACAAACCTTCACGGTATACCTAAATAGGCCTGCACGATGGTTGAAACGGCGTTTACAAACCTTCACGGTATACCTAAATAGGCCTGCACGATGGTTGAAACGGCGTTTACAAACCTTCACGGTACCTAAATAGGCCTGCAAGAGCTTCAGAAGACTTCCACGGTGGTGAAAACGACGTGTACAAAGCTTCACGGTACTTAAACAGGCCTGCACAAGCTTCAGAAGACTTCCACGGTGGTTGAAACGGCGTTTACACACTTTCACGGTACTTAAACTGGCCTGCACGTGCTTGAGAAGACCACCACGGAGGTGACAACGACGTTTACAAAGCTTCACGGTACATAAACAGGCCTGCACAGGCTGCACGTGCTTCAGAAGTCTTCCACGGTGGTTGAAACGGCGTTTACAAACCTTCACGGTACTTAAACTGGCCTGCACGTACCACCACGGAGGTGAAAACGACGTGCCATGCCTTAAAAGATGAAAGAAAGGACCTCATTGATGCCATGTGCAAGATAGAGGGAAGCCAGTTCCTGTGCTTAAATGCAACTGATAAAGCCCTATTGATCTTAAAGTTGGCCCAACAACCAAGACAAATTTGTAAACTGGTTTATTCCATGTACTCCAAAAGATGTTCACTCCTTTTAATGTAATATCATTATTCCTATAAGGGTCACCAGTAGTGCTTCATTGTCCTCCATGTAGTCTGTACCCTGGTTACCCCGAGAGGGGTGCCAGGGGAAGGCTTGTCCGTCCTGCATGTGGTCTGCCCCCGGGTTACCCCGAGAGGGGTGCCAGGGGGAGGCTTGTCCGTCCTGCATGTGGTCTGCCCCCGGGTTACCCCGAGAGGGGTGCCAGGGGGAGGCTTGTCCGTCCTGCATGTGGTCTGCCCCCGGGTTACCCCGAGAGGGGTGCCAGGGGGAGGCTTGTCCGTCCTGCATGTGGTCTGCCCCCGGGTTACCCCGAGAGGGGTGCCAGGGGGAGGCTTGTCCGTCCTGCATGTGGTCAGTCCCCGGGTTACCCCGAGAGGGGTGCCAGGGGAAGGCTTGTCCGTCCTGCATGTGGTCTTTCCCCGGGTTACCCCGAGAGGGGTGCCAGGGGAAGGCTTGTCGGTCCTGCACGTAGTCTGTCCCCTGGTTACCCCAACTTGTACCTTTGGTTGTACTCATATAGTCCGAGAATTTCCAGTTTATCCCTTTCGTATTATAGACTGTCTCATAGGCTGGTTGCTTTTGTGCAAGTGACATTAAAAATTTTGATCGATTGATTTGATTTGATTGTACAAAGCTTCACGGTACCTAAACTGGCCTGCACCAGCTTCAGAAGACTTCCACGGTTGTGAAAACGACGTTTACAAACCTTCACGGTACGTAAACAGGCCTGCACGAGATTCAGAAGACTTCCACGGTGGTTGAAACGGCGTTTACAAACTTTCATGGAACTTAGCACCAGCTTCAGAAGACTTCCACGGTGTTGAAAACGAAGTTTACAAACATTCACGGTACCTAAACAGGCCTGCACGAGCTTCAAAAGACTACCATGGTGGTTGAAACGGCGTTTACAAACCTTCACCGTACTGAAACAGGCCTGCACGAGCTTCAGAACACTTCCATTGTAGTGAAAACAACGTTTACAAACATTCACGGTACATAAACAGGCTGCACGTGCTTCAGAAGTCTTCCACGTGGTTGAAACGGCGTTTACAAACCTTCACGGTACTTAAACATGCCTGCACGAGCTTCAGAAGACTTCCACGGTTGTTGAAACGCCGTTTACAAACTTTCATGGTACTTAAACAGGCCTGCACCAGCTTCAGAAGACTTCCACGGTGGTGAAAACGACCATTCACGGTACCTAAACAGGCCTGCACGAGCTTGAGAAGACTACCATGCACGGTGGTTGAAACGGCGTTTACAAACCTTCACGGTACCTAAACTGGCCTGCACCAGCTTCAGAAGACTTCCACGGTGGTGAAAACGACGTTTACAAACATTCTCGGTACCTACACAGGCCTGCACGAGCTTGAGAAGACTGCCACGGTGGTTGAAACAGCGTTTACAAACCTTCACCGTACTTAAACAGGCCTGCACGAGCTTCAGAACACTTCCACTGTTGTGAAAACGTTTACAAATCTTCACGGTACCTAAACAGGCCTGCACAAGCTTCAGAAGAATTCCACGATGGTTGAAACGGCGTTTACAAACCTTCACGGTACGTAAACAGGCTGCACGAGTTTCAGAAGACCACCACGATGCATGCATGCACTGTTAAAACTAACGTGTTATTTTGACACGCATTCACTTGTCATTTCATTGTCCCACGGAATGACACATCATACTCACGTGTCACCTCAGTTGTGTGCTGTTATAGCCTATGTGTCGGAACATTACAGATCTGTCGAATAGTTTGAGTATGGATCTTGCAGGAGTGACTGAGTGGGTGGAACGGAATGGGCTGCAGTTAAATCAAGCAAAGACCCAGATGATTCAGCTGAGCAGAAAGAAGAGGTCCAAAGAGTTGGAGAATGTGGTTGTTAGATTAAAGGGACAAGAAGTGGCTCGAAGTAGAAAGGTGAAGTATCTCGGAGTATGGGTGGATGAAGGTTTGACTTGGGTGGACCATGTGGAGGCAGTTCGAAGGAAGTGTTTGGGAGGCTTGGCAAAGCTGAGAAGGCTAAGAGATACTCTGCCTGCAGCCCTGAAGAAAAACATCTACAATGCACTAGTGTTGCCGCATCTGGACTATTGCTGTGTACTCTGGCAAGAATGCAGAATTCAGCTTCAAAAAATACAGAACTATGCAATGAGGCTTATTTGTTCAAAACCACCGAGGACACCTAGTGAAGAACTGAGGAGTGATATGAACTGGATGCCCCTGTCAAAAAGACGGGAGTTGTTCAGGTTGGTACTAGTCCACCGGTGTGTGCATGGGTGGGCACCTGCCTACCTGGCAGAGTGTTATGAGACTAACAAACAGTATGGACATTGTGTTACACGGGGAGTCAATAAATTGCATTTAAAGTCAGTGAACACAGAGTTTGGCAGGAGAGCTACCATGTTTAAAGGTGCACAAGAGTGGAACAAGTTACTGGCAGATCTGAGAAATGTGCAGAGCATTAACACATTTAGAAAACTCTTAAAAACTCAATACATTTGTGGCATTAGTACCTGAGTGTATCTCGGCTCCATTATACGGGAAGTGAAGTAGGATTCAATCTCTCCTGTGGTCTGGATAATAAAAGATCATGTGTACATGAATGCCATATCCAACATAATAGATCACTCATTGTAGTTAAGTTTGAACATCATTATTTACATGGGCAGAATAATTGATTTATGATGAAATTGACATGGCGGGGTAGTCAGGTATATAAACGTAAACTATTCCGCGATGGACCGTTATCTAAAATGATGTAATTAAGGGACAAAGTGGACACTAATTAGAATTTGTAGTCATGGTAACCCAAATTAACTGATATAAGTGAAACGTAAGAATGTGAAACATCCAAATACCGTAAACCGGTTTTTAAACATTTCACTTTTATGTGGTCAGAATTGATTTGCAGTAAGAGTCAGTCAGAGTAGCTTTGGTCGAATTGTTTAGAGTCACCCAAGTTAGTATGAGGGAACCCCAAAAGGGGAGTGGTTGAAAGATAGGAAGGGTCAGAATAAGGATATTATGACAAAAAAGCTGTGTCTAAAGAATCTATCCATTTGCTAGAGAGCATTTATTTTTCAGATTTTGCTCCCCCCCCCCCCAATGATGTAATAATGAAAAAAAGGTCTATTGATTCACATTGGCAAACTGGATCACAGACACTGCGGGCTTCTTGTGATAGATGTTTCACTCAATAAGCTGCACAACTTTAACAGGCTGCATCTCACCATCACTCTCTGTCAACAACTTTGTGCAGACATGGTCCCAGTTCCGTGTCATAATTTCGCCCATATCCTCATCCATAACCTTGTTGAACTCATACTGCACACTTAGCTATGTCTCTGCAGGCAGGGTGCATGTAAGGTGGGTAGAAATGAGTACATGTACAACTATCATGGCGTACGGTAGTACGCCATATGTAGGGATGACCCCGAAAAAAAATGGCGGCCACATTCAAAGTGCACAAATGACACGCTCGAAATGTCCGCGTTAGATAAGTCAACGGCCTCCATGAGCCATATCAGACATTATCGAGTGCTTCCATGGGCAACAGGATCGTTAAATTTGCTGGAAAGCATCGCTAAGTATACCTGACATCAAGTCGCTAAAAAAGGCAAATCGTCTATCTTCTGACTTCTTCTTCTTCTTCTTCTTTTGCTCACCACGATAGCACGACAACGGCTGAAGCTATTACAACGATTCAAACGCGAAAGATCAGCATAAATTACTGGGTATTGTACCCACCACTCATCGTTCTCAAAGAAAGAAGTCGAATTAATCGGCGATTCTCAGGTAACCCCACGCTTATGCTTGCTGCTATACGCCATTTTGTTAGAATAGAATATTCATAGCGATTACGTCAACAGAAGTTCAAAACAGCTACAGCACGTGAAGTTGGCATGCAGCTGCGGTTATTCTACTTCCGTAGAGAACTTGACGATCGATTGATTCCCAAACGATTGCATATGTTGCTACTTTCATAAGCAGTTGACGTACTTGTGCTGGATTTGACAAGGAACGCAGTATGCGTAACGTCCACAAGAAACGGGCGCGGGATAAGCAGAACTATCTGCGAAACAAAGAAAGCAAAAGGCAAGCGTCCCGTAACAAGTACTGGAAGAACCCGGAAAAACAAAGGGCATCTTCCCGGGCGTACTCTCTTACTAGTTATTGGAAGAACCCTGAAAAGAAAAGGGCATCTTCCCATACCCGTTATTGGGAGGACCCCGAGACCAAGAGGGCGTCCTCCCATACCCGTTATTGGGAGGACCCCGAGACCAAGAGGGCGTCCTCCCATACCCGTTATTGGGAGGACCCCGAGACCACAGTGCCTTAGAACAACCACTCACACACACATGCACATACCCAATTAGACAACAGTTACACCCATGATTCCATTGTCAAGTGGATAAGTGCAAACAGCTAACATCCTCCAGAAATCCATCAACATCAACAATAAACTACATAACAAGTCATTTCACTTGAGGTGTGGTTACACAACAACAACAAAAACCCAACAGAAACAAGTCACAAAAAAGTTTGCCAAACGCAAACAAGCACATGTAGGGATGAAATCCTCAAAAACCAACCAAACAAGACGGGAACGACACCACAATACTTTTACACCATCCCTACATCTTGTGCCATTTTGCCACCTGTACACAACACAAAACCCTCTACATTTGTAATTATTAGCCCACACCAACCACAAACAAACATAGTACTTCACTCCATTCAACTATCTCACAAAATAACCCATCCTTCACAAAGCATTACAAAATTACCACTACTCACTTCACAGCCACCTGTATACAAGACAACCCATATCTATCATGCTAAACAGGCATAAAACTTAACAACATAATGCACATTCCAACATACCACACACACTCACCACTCCTCACTCACTCCACACCTTCTACACACAACTTGGACCATACCTGCTACACTCAGTAGCAACCACCAACAACACAACATACTCACTATGCACAACACACCCACGCCACACCCTTCCATCTACAAGACAACCCTCTTCTACACACAACTAAAAAACAAATACAAACACACAGTTTTGGCAAAATGGCACAAGATGTAGGGATGGTGTAAAAGTATTGTGGTGTCGTTCCCGTCTTGTTTGGTTGGTTTTTGAGGATTTCATCCCTACATGTGCTTGTTTGCGTTTGGCAAACTTTTTTGTGACTTTTATTATGTTGTTACTACATAGTATGTATGTGCATGATTTTGGTAGCTATGAGATCAGTTCTATCTGAGTGTACAATATTCTGATGATGTTTTGGCCTATAGAAATTGCATACCTCACACCCTAGTTCTTCAAGTTAGCTATTAGTCATTGTCCAAGTAAAGTTTAAAAGAGACTATAGCTTACCCACTTCGGGTGCCGAAGGGGGGGGAACTTCTCCACAATGTCACAAATGGAGATTGAAACTGACTGAAGCCACCTCGTACGCATTGGCCCAGTGACGTCCAGTAGATTCTGCACAGACTGTGCAGGGGGGTTGCGGGATTGTAACAATAATTTCAGGGCTTCAACATTCTCATCAAACTCTTCTGATTCCTTTTCATGTTGTGAGGTTGATACATGTAGTGATTCTTGTTTTGCCTCTACATTGACTGCAGGCTTTGGTGGCAGCTTGACCTTCTGTTCGGTTGCTTTCTTGCTACGGCGACGATTGTTGCCCCAATAACTAATCGTCATGCCAAGGCAGCATGGCGTGTGTTCGCATGAATGCTCCTGAACTCAAGTGTTGCCCGATGTGCTCCTACAGTACCTACCAGGAGTGACAGCTATTGGAGCACGTATGTACGATTCATAGGTATGACCCCAACTTCATTGTCTACTGCACGAGTTGTCTGAGATCGTTTACAAAATGGGATTCGTTTCGAAAACACACGTACCGAGGATGCATAATTGGTCCCTCACCTAGTAATTCGGAAACAGCATCGCTCAGCGAAATAGCTGATCAAACGGCAGAGTGGTCAGATGATAGTGGTGGCCCGTTGGATGAAGAGGTTGATCCAGCTGGTGTCCCAGATCTACTTAAGTGGCATGCCGCAACTTTCTTGCTGAACGTTCGAGAATGTCATCTACTACCACAAGTAGCAGTTGACACTGTTGTTTCCTCAACAACAACACTGATGTCCAGCGTTCTGAGTGGCATCTTGCAGGAGTTGAGGGAGAGCTTGACCATGGAAGCAGTACAAATATTGGATACTAAAGCAGATAATGGCTTGTTTGATGCCAAGAAGTTGTTTGATGGGTTGAACACACCCTACCTCCAGAAGAAGTTCTTCAAAGAGCATTGCAACCTAGTTGTAAGTTGATTGCTAGGCCCTATTTCATGATATCTTATAGTGGGTGTGGTAGCTAGTACTGCCCGTATAGCCATGTTGTCAGAGCAATGATGTACCAATCCCCAACATCAGTTAGTTACAAGTCACCAGCGACTTCACTGGGCTGGCGACATATCAAACTAAACATTAGCATCATCACAACATCCTTCATCACAATGGAAGTAAGCACCACATCAGTAGGTAGGTGTGGGTGGAGGTCCTTGCGCTTTACTTGTTTACCTGAGTTGTTGTTCCAAAGAGGTTGCTTTGACTAAAGTTAGTCTTTGCCATTAGTATGTGTAGCTTGTAATGTGCGTGGGTGTTCCGGTGTTAATTAAAATGATGTTGTAATGACAGCATCACAAAGTAAATTTTGATTGTCTAGGAACCGGTTCCTGTATTGCTTGGGACAAGACGAAAGTGGCAAAAGAGGAAAGCAAAGCGACGTGCAGTCGAAGTGAAAGTTGAATTTCAATACATCCCTATCCTACAATCACTGAAGGTTGGTGTAGAGAGACTGTGTATTCCTCTAATGCCTTGTAAAGCTCTCTATAGCTTGGTAGTCGATTAGCGACTTCTAACAAGGAGCAAGGGGATAGTTGTCTTGCAGTTCACTGAGTAGCAAATCAACACGGCATAATACGTCGTACTGGTGACCTTGAAACGTACTGCGCTGGCTCTGCCTACTGTCTTCTCGAGTTTAGTAGACTACTCATGCCAAAGCTCAAGCCCAAAGCCGGTTCTAAAGCCCAACGGAAGGCTTGTGACCTGTGCTGTGACCAGCTGGAGGAACAACATGAAGTGTTGGTCTGCAAGGGAGGATGTAACAGCACCGTGCACCGTTATTGTGCTGGAGTTACCTGCAAGCACTATGCCAAACTCACCACGGACGCAGAACCTTTACATGCCAGTACTGTATGCTGAGAGCGTACAAAGCTATGGTTGTACAGTTACAGTCGGACGTTGAGAATCTCAAATCAGAGTTAGCCAGTACGAAAGCCGCCCTACAAGCAAGAACACCAGAAGGACGAGCAGAAGACAAAACTACAGAAGGCGCACCACTTAGTTATGCCGAAGCAATATCAGGAGGAGGAAAGAAGCTTACTACTACTCCCAGAACACAACCCCAACCAAGGTATGTTTCTGACAATAAATTTAGCATTGTCCTGTACGGAGTGAATGAGTGTCCCCCAGGCTCCCCTCGATCGACCCGCTTAGAATCTGATATAACTAGCGTGGTGTCTGTGTTTTCTACCCTCGACGATACCATCCAAGCCCATTCCATCAAGGAATGCTACCGTCTTGGAAAGTTTGACCCTAAACGTAATAACACCAAACCCAGACCAATTCTTGTGCACTTTGTCAGAATGTCCGACGTCTCTAGCGTTCTAGCAAAAAGGGGAAATCTGAAAAGGCCATACTCTGTTAAACCCATCATGTCCAAGGAACAACGAAAAATTGTGTCTATTTTGCTGAAAGAGAGATGGAACTTGATACAATCCGGTATCTCCCGTACCCAAATAAGAATCCGCGATTCAAATATATATGCCAATAAAAAACTACATGGCAAGGTAGTTGATTCTACCTTCACGTCCAGCAACACAGCTAATTTCAATTTCAGTCCCATCGTCTCCCCTAGCAACCACGATCAACTACCTGCTGCTACCACTACATTGTCCAGAGCAGACACTGTGGAGCCACCCCCTCCTAACACAGCTGAATTAAGACCCATAATGCATTCCTTGTCATTGTCTGACGATACTATGACAGCTGGCACTGATGACCCATCCTTACAATCATCCCCCAGCACTAATGAACCCAGTCAATGACTATGCAATCGCAAATCATTACTCTTATGGAACGCATGTAGTTTAATGAACAAATTCAATCAATTTCAATCTGTAGTATATACTAAGAATTTTGACATAATCTGTGTAACCGAAACATGGCTAAACAACACGGTATTCAATAACGAAATTCTGCCGACATCTTATACAATATATCGCAAAGATAGAGTGAATCGAGGAGGCGGTGTCCTAGTTGCTATTCATAACTCAATCCCATCTCAACTTTGCCATACAAGCAATTCAATTGAAATGATCTCAGTGCATCTGAATATTAGACCGAAACTACTGCTATATGTCTTTACATTCCCCCAAACTGTACTAGTGAATATCAACAAGAAACTTTACATGCTATTTCCAACATACAAGATGATGTCAGCACAATCATACTTGGGGATTTCAATACCCCTGACATTAACTGGTTAACCCTATGCGCAGGGTCACCTTTCTCTCGCAATCTCTGCAATACACTACATCATCTCAATTATCTGCAACTTGTCAATACTCCAACTCATCAAGCAGGCAATATACTTGACCTTATACTTACAAATGCTCCTCATAGAATTAGTAACATCGTAGTAGGTACAGATTCTACGCTAAATTCAGATCACTTTTTGGTTACTGCTGACATACTCTCACATTCCAATACAAACAGTACAAGGTCTGTTGGTACAGGGTCTTACTCTCTGAATGCTCTAAATTATCGTAAAGCCAACCTACCTGCACTTGCTGATCATTTGATGGACTCTCTTATACTATACGGCTCATTCTCTTCACATAACTTAGAAAGCTCCTGGTCTGCACTTAGAGATGCCATTACTCTCAGTATGTCAATCTTTGTGCCCAGTGCTACTATCCCATCAAAGGTTTCACCACATTGGTTCAACGCTTCTATTAGGCACCAACTAAACAAAGTGCGTAGCCTACGCAGGCGTATTAAACGACATCCAACACAAATGCTTAGAACTAGACTCATGCAGATGGAAAGAGATCTTCAATCTCTTATCCAGTCTACCAAAGAGAACTATTTAATGCAAATAGATACAACATTTAGGAGCAATCCAAGGAAACTATACACATATCTCAATAACCTATCAGAATCTAAGTTCGAACCACACTTCATCTATCATAACGATGCGACAATACATGACCCACACAGAAGAGCAATGATATTCAATGAATACTTCAACTCCACCTTCACTACCAGTGACTATGTCCTACCTTCGACCCAGTCACTGCCTGCTCCTGCAACACCATGTTTAAGTGAATTATCACTCAACGAATCTGAAGTATACGAAATTCTAGTCCAGCTTGACACCACAAAAGCAATGGGATGTGATAATATACATCCCTTAGTGCTGAAGCACTGTTCTGATACACTTGCTGCACCATTCTCCTCCCTTTTCAACTTGTCTCTAAACACTGCCCACATCCATCACGAATGGAAAATCCACAAGATACGTCCTATTCCGAAAGGGGGCGACAGATCTAACGTCTGTAATTATAGACCAATCTCTCTTCTTTGTACAACTTCTAAAGTGCTGGTATATGATAAAACCATCAGCTTTATAAGACCAAAGCTGTCAAAGCAACAGTTTGGCTTCCTTAAAGGCAGATCGTGCCTGTCACAACTTCTTGTTTCATTCGCCCAGGTGTTTAATGACCTCGATAGAAGTGCCGTAGGAATTGATGCCGTGTTCCTGGACTTTAAGAAGGCGTTTGATTCAGTCCCTCACAATGAGCTTCTTCTTAAACTGTGGAGAATGGGAATTACAGGTAAACTTTGGTTGTGGTTCCAAGAGTACCTAACCCACAGACAACATTATGTTTACTTAGATAATGCCTCTTCTGCCCTGCTTCCAGTGAAATCAGGAGTCCCCCAAGGAAGTATCCTTGGACCACTTCTATTCCTCATTTACATTAATGATCTGCCAGAATGTATTAATTATGCATCATGTCGATTATTCGCTGATGACGCCAAGTTGCTCAAATCTGTCGTTACTTCAAATGATTGTACCCAACTGCAACTGGACCTTACATCTTTAGAACAATGGTGTAGCACCTGGAGGCTCAATCTGAACCAGCATAAATGTACTCATCTGAGATTGTCACTTTCAAACCAAGCCAACTCACCCCAAACAGTCGCATACAAAGTCTGTGGGACTACGCTCGAGTCAGTAACGAGTCAAAGGGATCTGGGGGTTATAGTGACAAACAATTTGTCTTGGAGTCTGCACTACGGTAAACTTTGCCAGAAGGCCTACAATGCTCTCCATCTCATTAAGAGATCACTTCCTGAATCAGCCCCAGTTTACCTAAAAAAACAATTGTATATTTCCCTTGTCCGCTCCCACCTCTCTTATTGCCCACAAGTTTGGAAACCTCGATACGTCAAAGACATCTCATGCCTAGAAAGAATTCAAAGAAGATCAACTAAATACATTTTAAACGACTACTCTACCGACTACAAGTCACGGCTCCAAACACTCCATCTTCTTCCGATAGCCCTTTGGCTTGATCTGCATGATCTCTTGTTTCTTGTGAAGTGCCTACAAGATCAAGAAAACAATCTTGAGATTCACCATTATATCACATTCCGCACTACCTGCACTAGAACAGGATCAACAGGTCATATGAACTACACTAGGACCTCAGCTGCAAGACACTTCTACTTCAATCGTATTGTCTTACTTTGGAACTCAGTTCAACCAGCAATAAACCTAAATGATTCTTTCAAAGTCGTTAGGTATAAACTTATAAACTTCCTATGGTCTCATTTCATAAACCATTTCAATCCACTGGACACTTGTACTTATCATTTGGTCTGTCCTTGTAGCAACTGCCATGCCACCAGTAGATCCGCATTGCTTACTAACTCCATGTTTTAATACTTCATCTATTATGTATTGTGACTGTGTTCTGTCATTTATGTTCTATTGCCTGTGTTGGTTACCTAATGTAACTCAGTACTCTCTTTTCTGACTAGTTTTTTTTGCTGTTATGTTAGTCTGCTATCCTTATTTATTTCTGTGTACTTCCAGCTACTCTTGAACTACAAGAGTAGTCTGTCAGCCAACATCCTGCCATCTATTTCGTCACCATTATGTTTCTCACTACCAATCTTGGCTGTAAAGCTCATAATAATAATAGATACATTGTAATTAGTATAATATATGTAATATAGTTAATAACATCCATGGTAGACAGTGAAGTTACAGAGCTAGCTAGTTGAGTTCATTATATGCACTGTCTGGAGCTAGCTATATAACCTGTTGCCTAAGGTATAGGATGCTATACAGGAGAGATATGAGTGTATAATATTTTACTTTGATTCTTACACTACATGCAGTAATTTTGTATAACATTTCCAGGTGTATTGATTAATCCTTACTGAAGGTGAATTTGAAGGTCTAGTAGCTAAGTTGAGCACATGCCATACAGTTGCTGTTAACTATTTTACTGTGCATGCTTGTACATGTAGGTCATTTTGAGTAAGTCAGACGTTCTTGAAGAAGTCCTCAATGGTCATTGTTCTGATGGAATTTTGCGAGATGTGTGTGATGGAAAGTTTGTGCAGACACACCCAATGTTTTCTCAGGATCAGCAGACCTTACTCCTAGCACTCTACTATGATGATGTCGAGGTGGTAAACCCCCTTGGATCCAGAAGAGGAATACACAAACTTGGTTAGCTCATACTTTAGAATGCAAGCATTTGCAAATTTAATGTAAGCTCTTATCTATTAGGTGTGTTCTACTGGACACTTCTGAATGTGCACCCAGCATACCGGTCAGCTCTTCGGTTCATTCAGCTGCTGGCTATTGCAAAGACAAGGGATATCAAAGAGTATGGAATCGATGCTGTATTAGAACCAGTTGTCAAAGACCTAAAAGTTCTGGCTCAAGTAAGCACTTCATGATTACAGGGTGCTCAGAGTGAAACCATTCGATCTTTTATGGTGTTTCAGTGTATCCTTTTTTTCAGGATGGGGTCTCTGTATCTTCGAAGGGTATGGAATTCCACTTCAAAGGCAGTGCAGTACTATTCCTAGGTGACACCCCAGCCTCTGCCTGTGCAGGTGGTTTCAAGGAATCAGTGGGTGGAACTTTCCGGAAATGCAGAGTATGTATGGTCCTGCCACAGCAAATGTCCACCAAGGTACATTGATTTGTCATCTACGAGCATATTAGGAGCATAGTGCAAAATAGTAATTTGGGCATGTCTTCTATCAACAAACCGGAAATAGGTGACAGAAGAGTGCGGCATTGAGAATAGAATTATGATGTGTTATGTTCGTTGAAAGTCAGCTTGTGTTAATTGCTGCTGACTTTCAATGAACATAACACATCACCATCCCTGTCATTAATTGGTACGTATGCATGCATATGTACCCATTAATGACAGGGACAGTCAAGTATATTTTTCTTTCATGTACACAGTTCAATGCCTCTCAGCTGCGTCATCGGACTCTCATAAACCATAAGCGACACTGTGAGCTTCTAGAGAGCAGTATGGGTGATCATTTCTCCAAAGTGTATGGAGTCAACCGGCTTAGTATACTAGATCAGGTGCCACACTTTGACCTTTGTCAGTGTTTGCCACATGACATGTCATACTGGAGG
This sequence comes from Agelas oroides, assembly GCA_949130485.1. NCBI lineage: Eukaryota > Metazoa > Porifera > Demospongiae > Agelasida > Agelasidae > Agelas > Agelas oroides. Next base: position 6,404,450 of record OX422190.1, read on the forward strand.
GAGCCTTGCAACGCCACTGTAAGCTTGTTTTGATCCACTGCATTGATCATGAGCATTACTTCACCCTTCATCACCTCAATGAGCAAATCAGCAATTATTCATATGGATACTCTGAGTCAGTGAATGCACCAAGACCGATTGATCGTGAGCGTCTAGCCGGAGGTTCTGACAAGCTTGGACAGTCAGGTAATTAATTAGGTAGATTATCATGTCTATATGCACATCAACGTATGTCATTTCTGCACATATATAGCCTCCCAGATGTGGCTTTTGAGCAGAATGCTACCACTTATGGTGGGCCAACGCATTCCAGAAAGTGATCTCCACTGAAAATCCTATTTGGACCTATTGCGAATACTTACTCTTGCTACTGCTTTTGAAGTTACCCAGGATACAATTTCAGTGATGAGTTTACTGGTGGAAAATTACCTCAGCGCCTACAACATGCTATATCCAAATAGCATTACCCCAAAACTGCACTATCTTGTTCACCTTCTGGAACAAATGGAGCTGTAAGTTCTGATACTTGTGAAACTTATTGCCAGGAGTGGTACTATTATTATGATTCACAGAAGATGATGTGTGTTTATCAGGGCCGTAGCAAGCTATTTCAAGGTGGTGTGGCCAAAGCATACCGCATGTAGTATCTAGGGGGTGTGGGGGCATGCTCCCCCAGGGAAATTTTGCTAAATTAGACGCTAAAAGATCGCTTCTGAGGCCAATTTTATAGGCCCCAGATCTCATTATGTTTTGCAGGTCTTAGCAAACAGAATTTCAATAGTTGCTACACGCACTCTCTGTGAGGTAGTAATCGACTAATCGCAGATTGCGCATAACTTAGTGCACGTAGTAGCTACGTATGGAAGGCATGCCCCAGCAGCAAAAATTTGCTCGGAGATCGTTTCTTAATAGCTGTAATCGTAGGAAAGCAGGATTCTGATTCACATCGAGTACTGGAATGGGTAGTCTTGTTCCTAGGCTCCCGCCCAGCTTTCCGTCGCCGGCAGTACGTACTGCAAACGATGGAAAAGCTGGATTGGGGCTGGGGAACGAGGCTAGTGATTTCAGATTCCGCGTATAAACTTAGCTGCACGCACGTGCCGCAGGCAGCACGGGCTTCGTCGCTGGCCATAGAGTAAACCGAAATGGCTGAAAATCCTAACGTTACCTTTTTGTCAGTGAAATTTGCACGATGTTGGGCAGCCGGTTTACGAGACAGCTCAGCTTACTAGTTCTTACACGTACGACTTCGCGTGTATTCAAAATGTGCACGTGCACGTTTAGTCAGCGAAAAATTGGTCGGGCCAAAACCCCTAGCTTTGAGAGAAACTGGTACTGTGTGAAATGCTCTCTATGTACAACGCGCCCCTAAAAATAATTACAGAGCCCAAAGTGCGCTTTACTTAGAACATAAAAAATAGCGGCTCCCTCTAAAGGGTGCCTTCATTGGAGAGGCGCCTTAATTAGAAAGGTTATGGTATATTCCATACTTATGACCCACATAATCACATTAAAGATAGCTGTATGTCTAAATAGCTGTCCATTTTTAATCTCTTATTAGTTTTGGACCTTTTCGACACCACTGGTGTACGAGATATGAGGCCAAGAATGCCTACATCAAGCGCTGTGTTGGAAAGAACTTAATTCAAGAACCTTCCCCACAGTGTGGCTACAAGGCATCAGAATTTCATGTGCCTTCAACTTTTATCCCTCCCTGGTGTGGAGTCTTCAAATTTTCTTTACAAGGGTGATGAAATTGGGAAAGGTAATTTGTACATGTATGTGCATACAGCAACATACATGCATAGCTATACATAATATTATTTGTGCACACACAAGGGTGGTGGAACCAGGAGGGGCTACAAGGGCTATATACCCCCCCCCCCCCCCCCCCCACCCCCAAAATGTAAGGCTACCTTCACTGTCATTATGCTTATATATAATAGCTATAGGCTACGTAATAGTCATTGCATGTATGTTCCGGTCCATAGTACAGCCATGCAGGTTTATAGTTACTCATTTGTGTGTGTGTATGTGAGTGGGTAGGTGCACATGCATGTGCAGTTTGTAGGAGAGAAAAAAGGATCACTTTTTCCATCCATTTCTCTCTTAGTACAAATGCTTTGTGTCGAAACTTTACCAAGGAAAATGAGGGATGCTATTGAGAGAGAGTTTCCCAGGAAAGCCTATTTACAATGGTGAGTACATTATTATTGATGCATAACAATAACAACATTGTTGATTTGATCTTCTCTATTAATTTAGTACATCAAAAGTATCTGTCCTGGGGGTCGAATTCCGACCAGGTGCACTGATTTGTACACAGGCTCCATCAGATTCTGATTTTCCAATTTTTGGTGAGATTCAGCACATTTTTGTGTCAAATGATCATAAAATATTATTACTTCAAGTTTTTGAGACATTGTACTTCTCGCAGCATTACTTCGCATATTGTATACATCCAACAGACATGCATTGGTGATTGATGTGACTAATATTAAACTACATAGCATATTTCGTATCAATTCCGAGACATTCACTGTTGTAAGGTCATGTCACATTGTTGAACTTTTCATCTAAAAATGGCATTGCGTAATACTCCTTGTGGGCACGTGACTGTACTTAAATTTACGGAATTGCACGCGCAATGAGATAAGTGACCATCTCCCAGGTGCTCGAGTTCAGCCAGCCTGCCGGATAGCCTGACCACCTGCTGGTTCATTCTTACAGCTACAGGCACGTACGGTATTCTTAAATGTATCCGTAAATGTACGGTATTCTTAAATGTACTCGAGTAAAGGTTGATCACGAGGCAGAGTGTGACCTGCCATTTTTAGTGGATGCCAACTTGACGTAGTGTTTGTAAACCTAGGACCGTCCGTCTGATATGTTGGGCTTTGTGGTCGTAGGACCGTCAGTCTGATATGTTGGGCTTTGTGGTCGTATGTGGGCTTTGTGGTCGTATGTCTGTGAGTCTGATATGTTGGGCTTTGTGGTTGTAGGACCGTCAGTCTGATATGATGGGCTTTGTGGTCGTAGGTCTGTCAGTCTGATATGTTGGGCTTTGTGGTCGTACGTCTGTGAGTCTGATATGTTGGGCTTTGTGGTCGTATGACCGTTAGTCTGATATGTTGGGCTTTGTGGTCGTACGTCTGTCAGTCTGATATGTTGGGCTTTGTGGTCGTAGGACCATCAGTCTGATATGTTGGGCTTTGTGGTCGTACGTCTGTGAGTCTGATATGTTGTGCTTGTGGTCGTAGGACCATCAGTCTGATATGTTGGGCTTTGTGGTCGTAGGACCGTCAGTCTGATATGTTGGGCTTTGTGGTCGTATGTCTGTGAGTCTGATATGTTGGGCTTTGTGTAGTCTCATGCCCAGACAACTTTTCGCCGAGCGGGAAAGTAGTCTGGTGAACTGCCTATACCGTTTTGGTTCCAATATTTTGAAACTACCGTGACGTCACGTCAACTGGATTGTAAATTCAAAAGCGCTCTAGTAAACAGCAAACTCCTAGACAGCCTACTTGTGCTCCTTTCGATAGATACAATAGCCTAGTCTACTCACGGCAACTAGGGTTGCCCGATCAATGTCCATTTCGCTAGTAGATCGTTGGCACGCAATGTGGAATGCAATCTTCGATGACGTCAAGCGTTAAATTAGAAAAGAACAATGCGCCAGCATTCCGGCGCACTTGAACGAAAACGGAATAGGCAGTTCACCAGACCCTTTTTTCTGGCGGGCACGCGCGAAAAATGCGGTCTGGGAACGAGACTAGGCTTTGTGGTCGTAGGACCGTCAGTCTGATATGTTGGGCTTTGTGGTCGTACGTCTGTCAGTCTGATATGTTGGGCTTTGTGGTCGTAGGTCTGTCAGTCTGATATGTTGGGCTTTGTGGTCATAGGACTGTCAGTCTGATATGTTGGGCTTTCTGGTCGTACGTCTGCCAGTCTGGCATGCTGGGCTTCCTTTATCTGTTACTCCTAAAATCTCAGAATGTATAATATCATTGGCGCATGCATTATCATGAATACCATCAACCATTATGTAATGTCCACATGCCTAACTTACCCACTGCTAAATGTGGTTGGATTCTGCTTGTGTCATACAGGTGAAAAGCTACAAGTTCTGGTACAGAAGCAAGGTGAGAACTGAACAGAGTTGTGAGACAATTCATAGTCATATCGAGACTTTCATTTTCCTTCAGGTATAGAGTGATTTAAATTGAAATACAGTTGTAAGATCTTCATCTTCACTTAATTCCCAGACAATGGGACGTCGTAGTCCTGAAAAACTGAAAGATAAACGGAGGAAGCAAAAGGCTAAAAGAAAGCTCTTTACAAAGCAAGATGTTCCTACGTGCTTGGATACCCCTAGTAATGACACTGTTCAGGAGGATTACCATGGTGATTGTGATACGTGTACTTCTGCATTTGGCAACGTAGCTATAGACATAGACGTTATAGACATGGCTCTCTATGACTCGTACAGACAAATTGATGGCGAACCCCATTCGCAAGAACATCTTAAATGCAGAATGCAAAAAGTGAAACGTTACAAGGAACAGATTAATTATTTACAGGAACAAAGGATAAGAGATGAACTAAGACACAAACAAGAAAAAGAGAGACTTCGGAAGTTCTATGAGACCATCGCCTTTGGCCAATCTCGTACTGGAAGAATATTGAGATCTGCAATGGGCACAACAAATGCTGCAAAGGAGATAATGGAAGAGCTTAAGTCTCTGTACAGTACAAATACAGATAATAATTATCATTAATCATGCAGTGTTGTACATTAAATTTTATCAATCTTGTTGTGGTACCTGAATGTTGCCTATAACTAGGACTTTATGTACTATATCTGTACACTATATTATTATACTTATGTTATTGTTAAATTTGTGAGTGGCATGCTCGCAACTTCATGATGTAAATTTACTTTGCCCAAATCCACTCCCAGCAATGCAACAATTATAATGGTAGAATATTATGCCATCTAAATCACAGAAAAAGTGACCTATATCTCTGAGCTAAATTTACCCAATTTGGTTGAATTGACACGAATGTACAAGGTGGTATGCTAAATTGGCATACCAGACCCCAATTGACACATGACTTGTATGTTGAAAGAGCACACAGATTTTTAATCTATACCAAGACACACACGAATGTGTTAAATTGGCACATTATAAGACAAATGACACATGTGACACACGACCCATATGCCATAACAACACAACAATTTTTACAGTGTGCATGCATGGCCTTCACGTTACCTAAACAGGCCTGCACAAACTTATAAGAAGACTTCCACGGTGGTGAAAAAGACGTTTACAAAGTTTCACGGTAGATAAACAGGCCTGCACCAACTTCAGAAGACTTCCACGGTTGTGGAAACGACGTTTACAAACCTTCACGGTACATAAACAGGCCTGCACGAGCTTCAGAAGACATTCACGGTGGTTGAAACGGCGTTTACACACTTTCATGGTACTTAAACAGGCCTGCACCAGCTTCAGAAGACTTCCACGGTGGTGAAAACGACGTTTACAAACATTCTCGGTACCTACACAGGCCTGCACGAGCTTGAGAAGACTGCCACGGTGGTTGAAACAGCGTTTACAAACCTTCACCGCACTTAACACAGGCCTGCACGAGCTTCAGAACATTTCCACTGTTGTGAAAAGGTTTACAAATCTTCACGGTACCTAAACAGGCCTGCACAAGCTTCAGAAGAATTCCACGATGGTTGAAACGGCCTTTACAAACCTTCACGGTACCTAAATATAGGCCTGCAAGCGCTTCAGAAGACTTCCACGGTGGTTGAAACGGCGTTCACAAACCTTCACGGTACGTAAACAGGTCTGCACGAGTTTCAGAAGACCACCACGATGGTTGAAACAGCGTTTACAAACCTTCACGTTACCTAAACAGGCCTCAGAAGACATCCACGGTGGTTGAAACGGCGTTTATAAACTTTCATGGTACTACAGGCCTGCACCAGCTTCAGAAGACTTCCACGGTGGTGAAAACGACGTTTACAAACATTCACGGTACCTAAACAGGCCTGCACGAGCTTGAGAAGACTGCCACGGTGGTTGAAACAGCGTTTACAAACCTTCACCGCACTTAGAATGTTGCAGATCTGCAACATTTTGACATTGAACTATTTTGTGGCTTCTCTCTTTGCAACGCTTTTTGCCCAAGCACTGACATTATTACAGTTGGTTTATTAGTAGTTCCTCTCTCTCAGGCTCTAGTAATAAAGGCGGGCTAGGGTCCTGTACACCGGAGCAAGCAGCTGTCAAAACAGAGACGGTGTTGCCTGCGATAACGTCGATCGAACGGTACAAGTAAAACGGCCTTTGTTCCGAGCTTGCCTGGAGTAACGCTCCTGTTGTGAGTTACTATGAACCTCTTCTCTCCTGCAGTGAAGCGATTAGCGGTAGGAAACGTGAAAACAAACAGTTTCAGAAAGCTACGACTAACACGCTTACCGCGTGGCTACCTCAGAGATGGCCCCGCCCCTTGCTCCCACCTCTTACTGCCCAGAGCAATAATCATTATAAATAACCATCGGGGCATACCCCCGAGGCTGTTGAATGCTGTAATTATCGTCGTAGGGTGTATTGAGCAGTGCTACATGCTGTTGAAACATAGTCTGTCAGCAGCTATACCACGTGGAGTAAATTTTGCAAGTAATTTTAGGACCTAAAGGGTTAAACAGGCCTGCACGAGCTTCAGAACATTTCCACTGTTGTGAAAACAACGTTTACAAATCTTCACGGTACCTAAACAGGCCTGCACAATCTTCAGAAGACTTTCACATTGGTTGAAACGGCGTTTACAAACCTTCACGGTACCTAAATAGGCCTGCACGAGCTTCAGAAGACTTCCACCGTGGTTCAAACGGCGTTTACAAACTTTCACGGTACTTAAACAGGCCTGCACGAGCTTCAGAAGAACACGGTGGTGAAAACGACGTTTACAAAACTTCACGGTACCTATAAACAGGCTGCACGAGCTTCAGAAGTCTTCCATGGTGGTTGAAACGGCGTTTACAAACCTTCACGGTTCTTAAACAGGCCTGCACGAGATTCAGAAGACCACCACGGTGGTGAAAACGACGTTTAGAAAGCTTCACGTTACCTAAACAGATCTGCACTGACTTCAGAAGACTTCCACGGTGGTTGAAACGGCGTTTAGAAAGCTTCACGGTACCTAAACAGGTCTGCACAGGCTTCAGAAGACTTCCACGGTGGTTGAAACCATAGATAATATACCCTACACAGTTGTATAAGTATGTCACTTAAAAATCTGCCATGTACATGTACTGTGATGGCCCTTACGGGTTCAACTATTCCAATTAAATCATAAACCTACCCAGTTTTTCACATCTTTTGTAACACCAGGCCAGTAGTAATTCTCTTGAATCATGGCTTGTGTTCTGTCTCTCCCTTCATGGTTTCCTGCTGGTAGGGTATATTATCTATGTTGAAACGGCGTTTACAAACCTTCACGGTACTTAAACATGCCATCACGAGGTTCAGAACACTTCCACGGTGGTTCAAACGGCGTTTTGAATCTTTCCCCTCACTTAAACAGGCCTGCACGAGTTTCAGAAAACTTTCACGGTGGTGTAAACGGCGTTTCCAAACCTTCACGGTAATTAAACAGGCCTTCACGAGTTTCAGAAGACTTCCACCGTGTTGAAAACGACGTTTACAAACATTCATGGTACTTAATCAGGCCTGCACGATCTTCAGAAGACTTCCACGGCGGTGAAAACGACGTTTACAAACCTTCATGGTACTTAAACAGGCCATCACGAGATTCAGAACATTCCACGGTGGTTTAAACGGCGTTTTGAATCTTTCCCCTCACTTAAACAGGCCTGCACGAGCTTCAGAAGACTTCCACGGTTGTGAAAACGACGTTTACAAACATTCACTGTACTTAAACAGGCCTTCACGAGATTCAGAAGACTTCCATGGTGTTGAAAACGACGTTTACAAACCTTCATGGTACTTAATCAGGCCTGCACGTACTTCACTGAGAAGACTTCCACGATAGTTGAAATGAAGTTTATAAGTACTTAAACAGGCCTGCACGAGTTTCAGAAGACTTCCACGGTTGTGAAAACGACGTTTTCAAAAATTCACGGTACTTAAACAGGCCTGCACGCGATTAAGGTGACCTCCACGGTGGTTAAAACGGCGTTTTGAATCCTTTCGCGTACTTAAACAGGCCTGCACGAGTTTCAGAAGACTTCCACGGTGGTGACAACGACGTTTACAAACCTTCACGATACTTAAACAGGCGTGCACGAGCTTCAGAAGACTTCCACGGTGGTGAAAATGACGTTTACAAACCTTCACGGTACATAAACAGGCCTTCACGAGCTTCAGAAGACTTCCACGGTTGTGAAAACGACGTTTACAAACATTCACTGTACTTAAACAGGCCTTCACGAGATTCAGAAGACTTTCATGGTGTTGAAAACGACGTTTACAAACCTTCATGGTACTTAATCAGGCCTGCACGTACTTCACTGAGAAGACTTCCACGATGGTTGAAATGAAGTTTATAAGTACTTAAACAGGCCTGCACGAGTTTCAGAAGACTTCCACGGTTGTGAAAACGACGGTACTTAAACAGGCCTGCACGCGATTAAGATGACCTCCACGGTGGTTAAAACGGCGTTTTGAATCCTTTCCCGCACTTAACACAGGCCTGCACGAGTTTCAGAAGACTTCCACGGTGGTGACAACGACGTTTACAAACCTTCACGATACTTAAACAGGCGTGCACGAGCTTCAGAAGACTTCCACGGTGGTGAAATGACGTTTACAAACCTTCACGGTACATAAACAGGCCTTCACGAGCTTCAGAAGACTTCCACGGTGGTGAAAACGACGTTTACAAACCTTCATGGCACTTAAACAGGCCAGCCCAGTGTCACAAAAAAATCGGCACCCCCAATTTTTGGCACCCACCTTCCAATAATCCTAGGATATGTGGCACCCCCACATTCCAATTTTCCTAGGATTACGTTACTCCACCTTTGACCCCCCCGGAAATTTGGCATCCTCGAGCGTAAGCGCGCGAACGCAAACAGTGACAGCGATTGAAGCGTTTTCGTGCCTCGACGTCTCTAGCTTAGGATAAAAGGTGTGGTATCAAGAACAAATAAACAAGAAGAGCGCCTTTGCCTAGTTATTAAGGATGTGAAGACAAGAAGACAGGTATTTGAGGGTTGTCTCGTGGGGCCAGCAGGAAACCATGAAGGGAGAGACAGAACACAAGCCATGATTCAAGAGAATTACTACTGGCCTGGTGTTACAAAAGATGTGAAAAACTGGGTAGGTTTATGATTTAATTGGAATAGTTGAACCCGTAAGGGCCATCACAGTACATGTACATGGCAGATTTTTAAGTGACATACTTATACAACTGTGTGATATGATAAATAAATAAATACAGCTACCATGACATGTAGTTTATTAGTGTCAGTTCACTGAGAGAGAAAAAGAGGAGGGGGCACCGGTACCCAGGTAATCAGGGGGAGTAAGAGCTAGTTAACCCAACCTAACAACACCTTACGCCTCTGCCACCACGTCACCATCTCTTTCATTATGCACCTGTCTATGTCATCCATCACCTCCCTATTCACATCTACCCTTCTCCCTAGCAGTAAACTCACTCTACTATCATCATCACCTTCTTCATATCCCTTCACCCACTCCTCTGCTCCCACAATTCCCTTGATCCTTTCCAGAAGCCGACATCTATCCTGGTCAAACTCCTCACACTCCAATACAAAATGCTTAACATCTTCCACCTTCCCTCCATTACACAGCACACATCTGTCCTCTTCCACCATCCCGCATCTCTTTTTATCTTCAAACAACCCTGCAGACCCTGACCTCAACCGGAACTTCAACCGTACTGCCACATGTCCCTCCCATGAACCTACGTATTTCTCCGGCCCATACTCTTCTTTAACCTTCTTATACCATTTCAAGCTACTTTTCCTGTCCACCTCTTCTTGCCAGTCTTCCCAGTTCTGTTTTTCTATTTTCCTCTTCCAGGCTGCTGCTGACCCTGACTCTTCCTCTTCGGCTTCCTCCAAGCCATACTTTCTTAGCAACATCTCATATTCTTCCCTCCAGCCTACTCCACCTGACTCTTTCAATTTTTCTACTATCAGCTTCACCAACCTCTCTTCGCCTAGCTCCCAGAATCTCCGCCCATACAACATCTTCTTCTCCTCTCTTCTTTCTTCTAACTTTCTCCATCCCATTTCCCCACGGATTGCCTCCCCTGCCACTGTTCTACTAGCTCCCAACAGTTTTCTTCCCAACCTATCTTGTACAGCCTCCAACCTCTTTCCTACTGTCTTCCCCCCTGGCCACCACACCTCTGCTGCATGTTCCAGGCCAGGCCTTGCTACTAGGTCCCATATCAATCGACCTCGCTCTGCCTCTAGTTCCCCATCCACCCTTGCCATCCATTCAACTTTGCCTGCCCATTCCTCAGCCTGTTCCACCACCTTCTCCAGCTGCACATTTCCCCTCATCCTCTGGTCAAACCATACACCCAGGTATTTGAAGGACTCTACTTTTTCCATCTCTTCATCACCAATTTTCCACTTCTCACCACTGTTCTTTTTACCTACCACCATCACCTTACTCTTCCTTGCATTGAACCTGAACTTCCACATTTCTGCATATCTTCCTACCATATCCAGCATCTTTTGCAACTCCTCACCTGACTCTGCTATCAGCACAATGTCATCAGCATATAGTAATGCTCCACACCATACCCCAGACACTTTCACCCCTAAGTTTTCTCTCTCCAACTCTTCCACCATTCCCATAATATAAACACTATACAAGAGTGGTGACAGGGGGCAGCCTTGCCGGAGTCCCTCGTCTACTCTAAACCACCTTGACTGTTGCCCATCTACTTGAACACTAGCTTGCACCCCTTCATACAGCCCCTCACACAAACTAACAAATGATTCTTCCACACCGTATTCCCGCATTTTCCTCCACAGCCCTTCCCTCCACACTGTATCATATGCTTTACTTACATCCATAAAACCCAGCCAGGTACTTTTCTTCTTTCTCTTCCTCAACTCACATGCACCCCTCAAGATCATAATCTGGTCTGCACACCTCCGTTTTGCCCTGAAACCTCCCTGGGCATCTGTCAGTATATTTTCTTCTGCATACTCTCCCAGCCGAACTGTCAAAATCTTTGCCCAAACTTTGGCCACACAGCTTCCCAGTGCAATGCCTCTGTAGTTGCTCGCACTCTCTGGATCGCCATCCTTAAACAGGGGTATGACAAAACTACTCTTCCAATCCTGTGGGTATGCTTGGCTTCTCCTCGTTACATTGAACATGCACCTCATACTTTCCACCATCCTGCTCCCTCCATAAATTAACATCTCATTTAGAATTCCATCTGGGCCTGGCGCCTTCCCCCTCTTCAGCGTCTTCAAAACCCTGACCACTTCCTCCCATCCTATCTCTTGGCACAGGTCTGAACTTTCATGAACTAGCTCTGGTTCCTGCTCTGGATCCAAACTATTACGACTCTTCCCTAGCTCCTCCCAATGTTTAGCCAACACCTCCAGAATCTGTTCTGTTTCTTCAACTACTGCTCCGTCCTTCCCTCTCATCCTTGTGATCCTCCGGTTTTTCTTTTTCCCTCGCAAGTCTGACCAGAATAACTTGCAACTTGGCCCTCCTTGTTCTTTGATTTTCTGCAACTTGTTCTTCCTATTTTTCTTTTTCTTCTTTCTAATCACCTTCTTCACCTGTCTCCTCTTCTCTCTGTATGTTTTCCAGCATTCATTAACTGCCTCTCCTCTCCTCCTAGCCTGTCTTAGCCGTTTGCAAGCTTCCCTTCTTGTTTGGATTGCTTCCTCCACTTCCTTCGACCACCAACCCTTAGACAGCTCTGAAATCCTTTTCTTACCAATCCCTCTTTCCGCTGCTGACATCACCTTTGTTTTCCATTCTCCCCATACTCTCTCAACTAGTTCTTCTCCTACTTCCCTGATTTCCACATCTCTCACCCAGGCCTCCCATCCTTGAAATTCCTCCTCAATTGCTTCCTGAAACTCATCCCAGCTGCTTTTCCCATCAACCCTCCACTTGAACCTTTCTTCTCTCCTCATCTCCTTAGGGTTTCCCACCTTAAACACACCCCAAACAACATTGTGATCTGACCCTGTATCCATAACCCCCCTGTCTTCTACTATCATTTCCACCAACTCATGCCTATGCTCTTGTGGGAATAACATATAGTCAATCACCGATTTCTTGTCTCCACATTCCCAAGTCCACCTTCCCTTACATACAGGCAGCTCGTTACCAATCACCATATTTCCTACATATGCTAAATTTAGTAACCTCCGTCCATTCTGGTTTGCGACTTCCTCCTCTCCTCTGCCAATATGTGCATTGAAGTCCCCCATTACCACCACTTTGTACCCCAATCTACGCCATTCCAGCAAATCAGCTCCTACCTTTTCAAATTGTACTTCAGTTTCTTCACTCCTCACACCCTCAGGATTTGCATAGACCACTCCAACAGCTACCTTCCCCTCATCTTCCAGTTTTACTTCTACCCAAAGAACCCCTTCAGTCTCATCCTTTAAGGTTCTAGCTTGCAAACCATCACGAACTAATAACCCCACACCTCCACTTGCCCTCTTACATGCCTTCCTGTTGTTTCCATACCACTTATATCCACCCACCTGAGGCTCCTCTCCCTTCCGTAGAAATGTTTCTGCCAAGCCAAATATGTCAAGATCTAGCTGCTGCAACACCAAGTTGACATCAACTTCTCTTGACCACCACCCTCTACAATTCAGGAATCCCAACCGAATTACACCTACCTCTAGCTCTTCCCCCCCCCTTTCCCCTTCCCCCGGCGCGACCCTCCCCTCCCCCCCTCCCATGACTTACAGGGATTCTTGCTGGCTCAGTAGGGGGAGTGGTTCCCTCTGAGCCATCATCGATATGCAGTTCCAGAGGACTTGCTGTAACATCATCTGCTGAGCTGGATTGCAGTAAACTTGCCCCTGTCCATAACTGGGAACCCCTCCTTCGATTCCAGGTGACTCCACTGCTTGACCTCTCACTTCTGTTGCTTGTACTCCTGGCTGCCTCTCCACTGGCTTTTGCGCACTTGTTTTTGCTTGTTCGTTTTTTGGAGTCTCCCCCTGTGCAACTTGAATCTGTGACTTTACCACTGATGTCTTCTCTTGCGCTCCCCCGTTTTTTGGACTCCCCTGTGCCTTCCTTCCGCCTTGCCCCTGCATGTTTTTATTTGGTCCTTTAGCAACCCCGTTTATTGACTTCCTACCAGTCTTCTCAGGCCATCCACTCGTGGTCCTGTACGGCCTCCACCCTTTCCGTTCCCTTTTTAAAATGATGGGTTTGCCAATCAAGTTACTGACGTCGTTTCCTGTGGTAGAGACCTGCACTCCTATCGTCTCATGTATTTTCACTGGTGATTGTGCTTGAGCTTGGTTTTCTGTCTGGTTCTCCAACTGAAGGATTTTTCTACTGAGCACCTCCAACCTTCTATCCCTGTGCTCAACGTCTCTTTCCAGAACTTCTATCCGCTTCATCAGATGAAGTAGCAGCTCCACCATCTGAGGGGGCTGTTCTATCAGCGACTGTTCAACGATGAAAACGTCTTTGCACTTCCTTGCCCCCAGCTGCGTCATAACTTCCTCCTTCATACTCCGCACCGAATTTGACACGTTGGTATCTGTCCCTTCTCTCTCACTTCTCGCTTCTCTGTACCGTTCTTTTATCGCCGCCTCAACCTCCTCCCCAGTAAACACGCCTCTCTGTGAGCGAAAATTCTCAACGACGTCTCTCACAGCCTGTTCACGCGCCGCTTTCCTTTCAGCCCCACCCTTCTTGCTCTCTACTGTTCGCTCAGGGCCGTCACTCTCTCCCTCGCTGAACTTCTGGCGGTCTTCGCTCACCATCTCATCTGCTCTCCGGTCACTACAAGCTTCCTCTATTCTCTTTAGGTCTTCCTCAAACTCCTTCGCACACTTTTCGCACCTCCATTCTTCATCCGAACCCCCAAGCTGGCATAGCTCTCCTTCGCTCAGACCACCACACCCACAATGGTACCATTTCTGACATCTTCCTTCGCAAAAGATACCATTCCTCACCGTCTTATTGCACTTTCCACACTTTCCACACGAGTTCACCTGCTTCGCCATGTTCGCGTATTCGAGATATTTTACAAATGGTTCCGGATGGAGATGTGCAGACAACGTTACACAAACGATAACTGTCACAGCTGATAAAGCTGCACCGATGAAATGCTTGGGTGTCTCTAATCGCTGGACTGGAATCTATTAACATAATGCACTGTCTGTATGTGATGTGTAAAAGATATGCTTTGATAAATCCTGTTTTCCTGTCAGTGGCATGAACTCATCACTGTGTGGTCATGTGGGATGTAGCCTGAGATTCTTTCTTCTACACAGGTACAGCCTGTGACCACTGCCAGCGAATGAAATGAAAATTTGATCGTCCTGGCACACAGCTGCATCCTGTACCAGTTCCAAACTACGGATGGAAGCAGATCGGCATAGACATGGTTGGCCCCCTTCCTTGCTCAGACAAAGGCAACAAGTACATCATAGTAGTCACTGACTACTTCACTAAGTGGCCAGAAGCTTGTGCTACCCCAACCAAAGAAGCAATCCATGTGGCCAACTTCCTCTTCGACCTTTTTCTTCGCCATGGGTGTCCAGACATCACCATATCAGACCAAGAAAGGAATTCTGCAATCAGGTATGTGTGTTAGTATTCATAACCATAACCAAATTTAAAAATTTTGTTCATTTCACCTTAATAAATAGGTATCTGATATCCTTCTGGAGCTAACTGGCGTTGAACACAGGGTTACAATTGCATACCATCCCCAGACAAATGGGCTTACAGAGTGCTTCAACCAGACACTGAAAGATGCCCTAATTCAGGTGGTGAATGAACAACAGAATGACTGGGACCTGCATATCGAAAGATTTTGTTCAGTTACAGGTAAGTACCAAAGTGCTGATAAGTCGTGTTGGAATAGGTGAAAAGTAGTGACAGATAGGGTAATTTATTATACATACATTGCAATATTATTGCTTTTCCACACAGGACCTCTGTTCAAAGTTCAGCTGGCTTTACACCATTCTTTTTGATGCACTTTCGTGAGGCCAAGCTTCCCATTCACTTAAAAAGGGAGAGGGCAACAGGAGAAGGTCTTTCAGAGCTACCCACCGAAAGCAAAATGCTAGAAAGTACTAGGGCTCTCAAGATGAATACCGTGCCAGAGCAGCACACAACATCGCCCATGCCCAAGAAAGGCAGAAAGGCAGAAACAGCAGTACGACAGGAAGCACAATACAAACACCACTCTCAAGATTGGAGACAAAGTCTTGAAAGAGAATTCAAAGAATAAACATCGAATGGGGGGCAAGCTTGACAAACGCTGGACAGGTCCATTCATTATTAGTGAGGACCTAGGAAAGGGAAGGTTTCGACTGAAAACACTTGCAGGAAAGACCCTGAAACAGACTGTCCACCGCGTGCCCGCCTAAAATTCTATCATGACTCAAACGACCAGTCAGAAGAGCCTGTTGCTCCTGCTGACCTTTCAGACTCTTCGGACGAGCCACCAGCTACCAAGCCACCAGCTACCAAGCCTCCAACTACCAAGCCACCAGCAACCAAGCCACCAGCTACCAAACCTCCAGCTACAAAGCCAGAGAACCCTACTGCTGAGATTGACCTAACAGGTAGTACATCTTTGTTCATTTTTAATACCTAACAATTTTGGCATTAAGAGCCTGTTGTCCAATTCACTATTCCAATTCATTGCTCTACTTTCTTTTTACAGCAGACAATACCCCAGTGTCACCAACAACATACCGGGTTTGCACACTTCGACTAACAGAAGACCACAAGGCTGGTTAAAACGGCTTTGTTGGACCTCCCTTGTGCCAACCATAGATAATACAAAGAGGAAGGAAGGTCCAAGAAAGCCATTATCACTAACGGTTTATATTATCTATTCTATTATTGTGTATTAACCATGTTGAAGCATTAAAGTTGATTTACTTGAAATTCCTAGGAAAATGGGCAGGGGGTGCATGATATCCTAGGATAATAGGCAGGGGGTGCATGATATCCTAGGATAATAGGCAATGCAGGGGGTGCATGATATCCTAGGATAGTAGGCAGGGGGTGCATGATATCCTAGGAAAATAGGCAGGGGGTGCATGATATCCTAGGATAATAGGCATGCGGGGTGCTTAAAATACTACTACAATAGGGGGTGCCAGATTTCCTGAGGGAGTGCCCATTTTCCTAGGAAAAAATTGTATGGGGGTGCCAGATTTCCTGGGGTGCAAAATATCCTGTGACACTGATACTTGAACAGGACTGTACGAGCTTCACTGGACTCCACCAAGCAGCTGCCTACTGTCACTTGACTGTGTACTGTAGCAACGTTAGTGTTATGCTGAACTATAGCCGAATGCCCACTGTAGCGACTGGTTGTTGTAAAACTCCGGTGGCTTTTGGGTAGGAAATGTTATACTTGCAAAGTTTGACATACTAATTTTATTCATGAACATGTACCCGTAACCTTAACCTCCGCCGAGTGACGGGCGTGCCACGTTAAGACCCTAAGTCTAGCCCTAGCCCTAACCCTGGTTTGCCTTAACCCTAAAATCCCTAACCCTAATTGAGCCCATGTGTAACGAATATATACTGTGTGTAAAACATTGGACTTGACTATTATGGTATTGGGTTATTTGTGGATTGCTCTTAATATATTGTTTAAGTGTTAACTAGTGTTTTGGTTCTTTGGGCTAGCGCCCTGTCCTTATCTTTGTTAGTGTTCTGTTGTGCTTTGTTGCATTGTTCTTTGTGTTAGGGGCCCTGCGCCTTTGTTTGGCTTTATATATAAGTAGAGCATTCTTGAGTTGTATGATCGAGAGTTAAGATTCGGTGTCTCACTGGTGAATATTCAGCTCATTTCCGCACGGCGGCACGGTTACAAAATTGGCATAGTCGGCAGGATCTCCCTTCAGCAACAGAGAGATGGCAGCAAGGCCTGTAGCGGTACCTGAGATCTTCACTGGAGATGGGAAGCAGAGTTGGGGTGACTGGGTGGACCACTTCGAGAGCGTAGCTGACGTCAATGACTGGGACGCAGAGGCTAAAAAGAAGTGGATCCGGGCACGACTCACAGGGAGAGCGGCTACTGCATTCCGAAGGTTATCTGCCGAGGACAAGGCCAGCTTTGCCACCATAAAGGCTGCGCTGAAGGAGAGATTCGAGCCGAAGTGCCGGAAAGAGGTCTACATGGCTGAATTCCAAGCGAGGAAGAAGAGACGGAGCGAGGACTGGGCTACTTACGGAGAGGACCTGACGACGCTGGTTGAGAAGGCCTACCCTAAGCTGCAGGTGGAAGCTCAACGGCTGCTGGCATTGAACCACTTCCTGGCCAACATCGACAATCCCCAGCTAGCGTTCGGAGTTCGTCAGAGGGCACCGACAACTCTCGATGAAGCAGTTGCAGCTGTTCTGGAACTATAGAGACCTACCTGAAGCCACGCCCAACGACCGTGGGAAGCGTCGAGTCCTTTGACCCGATAGTGGATGACGTCATCGCTGCTACTGGATGGGGTGGATCTAGAGGAGGGGCTCAGCAGGACGTAATGCAGAAGGTGCTGGAACGCCTGGAGAAGATCGAGTTGCAGCTAGCCACAAGGAAGGAGACCGTGGAAGACGGGAGACAGCAGCCGAATGACTCTGCAGGGACGAGGCCACGCCAGAGGAGCAACCAGAGGAAGGTGATCTGCTGGAGGTGCCAGAAGGAAGGCCACATCGCTCGCCACTGCTATTCTGGGCGTCAAGAGCAGGACCAGGGAAACGGGAAACCCTTGGAGCAGTGAGCCATGCTGCCGAGGGTGAGACACAAGTGGCTCAAGAAGACGTAGTGAGTGGTAATACACCTGTACCTGTATTTAGCAATCCTAACCAGCCTATCTCAGACTATGACTTGAGTTTACATGTGAATGATACCCCTGCAAGTTGTCTGGTGGACACAGGAGCAGCAGTGTCACTCATCTCCAAGCAGCTGTGGGATAGACTGGAGCAACGACCAACCCTGGGGAGGGCTGATCGCAAGCTAGTTGGAGTCCAAGGAGTGCCTCTCAAGGTGTGTGGAGCTACCAGAGTTAGCCTGAAGTTTGGGGACGCAGACACTACTCACCCAGCTGAGGTGCACGTGGTGGATGGGATCACTTCAGATGTCATCCTGGGACGGGATTTCCTCAAGCAGAACAACTGCAGTGTTCATTTAGGTGCCCACAACCAACTCCACCTTGGAACAGGGGGGACTACAGTGTGCCTCGGCAAAGACATTGGAGGGGTCGGTATTGCCTCAGTGGACCTTAGGTTGGACAAAAATCTCGAAGTACCCGCACAAAGTGAGATGGAGATAGTAGTGACTGTGCCTAAGCTACCCACACTGACATCCTCATCCTGGCTAGTGGAACCCTGTGCCAGTCAGTATCGAGCAGTGCTACCAGCGAGAGCAGTGGTGAATCCTGAAGGAGGCCAAGTACCGGTTCGAGTGTTCAACCCCCGACCTGAACCCGTACGTGTCCGTAGAGGAGCTACCATTGCAAGGATGGAACCCCTTCCTGAACTGACTGACACAGTAGCATCTGTGGAGGAGGTTTCAGAGGTCTCAGAGGAGAAACAAGGACAGTTGTGGCAAACTGTTGCCGGTGGCTGTGAGAAACTTTCTCCTGAAGAGCAGAGACAACTCTATGCTGTACTGTTGGAGTATGCTGACCTGTTTGCTGATGAACCTGACGACTTTGGTCGAACCAGCAGGATCAAACACAGGATCAACATTGGGGACGCAGCCCCAATCCGACAGCAAGTTCGCCGGATCCCACCTCTTCACCGAGAGGAAGCTCGTAAGCTACTATCGGAGATGTTAAAGAAGGATGTCATCCAACCCTCCAGTAGTCCTTGGGCGTCTCCCATCGTGTTGGTGCAGAAGAAGGACGGCTCTGTTCGGTTCTGTGTGGACTATCGGAAGGTCAATGCTGTCACACGGAAGGATGCCTATCCCCTACCCCGAGTTGATGACACCCTTGACACCCTGAGTGGATCTAAATGGTTCAGCACGCTTGATCTCATCAGTGGCTACTGGCAAGTGGAGGTGGATGAGAAGGACCGGGAGAAGACCGCATTCTGTATGCCAGAGGGGCTCTTCGAGTTCAAGGTTATGCCCTTTGGACTCTGTAACGCACCTGCTACGTGACATGGTGTTAGCTGGACTGCAGTGGACGACATGCCTGGTGTACCTTGACAACGTGATAGTGGTTGGCAGGACTTTCGAGGAGCATCTGAAAAACCTGAGCCACGTGCTGAAGCGTCTGAGAGCTGCCGGTCTCCAGTTACAACCTAAGAAGTGTTGCCTGTGTGCTCAGAAGGTAGAGTTCCTAGGGCACATTGTCTCCCCTGCGGGTGTGAGCACTGATCCCAAGAAGATCGAGAAGGTCGCTAATTGGCCAGCTCTGACATCAAAGCGAGAAGTGCAGCAATTTTTAGGGCTGGCTAACTATTACCGGAGGTTCATTGCAGACTTCGCGAGAATTTCCAGGCCCCTCCACAAGCTCACTGAGAAGAACATGAAGTTTGAATGGAGCCCTGACTGCCAGTCTGCATTTGAAGACCTGAGAAATAGGCTCGTCAACGCTCCAATTCTGGGATTTCCTGACCTGGAGAAGCAGTTCATTCTAGACACAGATGCCAGCGATTCTGGCATTGGAGCTGTTTTGTCTCAGAAAGATGAAGCTGGAGCAGAGAGAGTGATTGCCTATGCAAGTAGAGTGTTGTCCAAGGCTGAGCGTCGTTACTGTGTCACGTGGAGGGAGTTACTCGCTGTAGTGACATTTGCCCAACACTTCCGCCCCTATCTGTTTGGCAGAAGATTTGTGCTTCGTACGGACCATGGATCACTCACCTGGCTGGCCCACTTCAAGGAACCAGAAGGGCAGCTAGCACGGTGGCTGGAGCGACTCCAGGAGCTCGACTTCGAGATTCGTCATCGACCTGGCAAACGACACCAGAATGCCGATGCTCTGTCAAGACTTCCCTGCGCTCAGTGTGGACGAACAACCCATGATGACGACTCCTTACCCGAAGCAATTGGTGCTTTGCAGGAGAACCCTGGGAATTTCCTGGAGGGGAAGACTGAAGATGAGATCCGTCAACTTCAAATCAGTGACGACTCGATTGGCTTCATTCTAAAGGCCAAAGAAGGAGGACAACGACCCAGCTGCAACGAGGTCAAGGGCAAAGGTATGGCAGTGCGACGTCTCCATCAACTCTGGGACAGACTGGAGATCCATGACGGCACACTTTGGCGACTCTATGATGACAGTGCTGGCAAGAAGAAATGGCTCCAGCTGGTCTTACCACGCCACCTACGTGATGAAGTATTACAGGAACTTCATTCTGGAGTCATCAGTGGACATCTTGGAGAGGAAAAGATGCTTCGACAACTCAAGGAGAGATTTTACTGGCCAGGCATGTATGAGGACGTCAAGAATTGGTGCCAAACCTGCCCTACATGTGTGACAAAGAAGTCTCCAGTACCAAAGGGTCATGCACCAATGCAGACAGTTCGAGCCGGTTACCCCATGCAAGTGATAGCCGTAGACATCACTGGACCCTTCCCTGAGAGCGAAGCAGGCAACACCTATGTTCTAGTGGTTGGGGACTATTTCACCAAGTGGATGGAGGCAATTCCTATTCCTGACCAGGAAGCAACAACCGTAGCTGCTAAGCTAGTGGATGAAGTCTACTGCCGATTCTCTCCTCTGGAACAGCTGCATTCCGACCAAGGAAGACAGTTTGAGTCTAACCTAGTCGCAGAGACTTGCAAAATCCTGAGGATCTCTAAGTCTCGGACAACTCCTTACCATCCCCAAAGTGATGGCCTTGTTGAAAGGTTAGGTCCATAAGTAGTAGGGTTCAGGAGATATGGTCACACAAAATTACCAATGCATACAGAGCCATGAAACATGGTCTACTTCAAGGACTCACAGCTCCAATTGTGACAGGGATGTCACTATGCTTGAACACGTCTTTATAAACCTCAACCTTTGCTGTATCCAATGGTACAAGCTTTGTGTCTGTAGAGGGAAGGGTTCAAGAGATACAGTCACACAAATTTACCCATGTGCACCAAAATCATGAAAAATGGTTTATTTCACGGGCTCACAGCTCCATATCTGAAGGGGATGTCACAATACTTTTACATACCCTTATAAACTTCAATCTTTGCTGCATCCAACGGTTCAAGTCTGATGTCCATAGGTGGTAGGGTTGCAGAGATACGATTGGACAAAATTACCCATGCGCACCAAAACCACAAAACATGGTTAACTTCACGGGCTTATAGCTCCAAATCTAATGGGGATGTCACCAGGATTTTCAGAAAGCATAAAAACAGATCTTTAATCTGGTGCAAGTCCGGTCTTGATAGCACCCTGCGTTCATGCGCTATGGGCGCTTGAATCCCACCAATTTCAGAGGCTTGAAGCTGGACCCGGCTTTCACAGCGTTCTCACATACCAACGGGAGCAGTAACAGCGGTCTCGACAGCTGTGTGGACCCTTGACCACCTGAAATACACATATCTTGAAGGATAGGTCGTTCGCATGAACACAGCTTGGAACAGGTGGTGCCGAAATCTGCCGTCTTTCTTTCGTTGTACGATAACCGCATAACTCCGATTATCATAACGGATATCACCGGAAGACGTAACGTACGTATACAAAATCCGTATAGATCTACCTGACTACCTCCTCTGGGTTGGACAAGGACCGCGTGTTATCCAAAGAGAAGGTCAAGAGTTTGGCTGAAAGGCTACACGGCCTTCTTCAACTGTCAGGCGTGGATAGCTTCGTAAAACTAAGTTCGTGGCGTTAGGAAGGACCGAGAACCGTTCCCGTGAGGCTAGAACTTGACAGGTAAGCTTGTAGCGCTAACATCTTGTTGACGAATACGACGGTAACGGTGTGTTGTGAAGTCGTAGATCGTAGAACTGCGAACGTGTGTTCTATTTTTAGTACAAGCTGCTTGTTGCCAGTTACGCTCTTCCTTTTTCCTCGCATAATAATGACGTCATCATGCGCGCGTTTGTAATGCATGATGTCATGTTGTAATATTGTATTGGCATTTCCTGTCGCTAATTATGTTGGACTCCACTTGATGACTTGTAGCTATTGAGATCTGACCCCCATGACTGCTCTCTGAATATTTGGCCACGTTACAAGTGCTGTAGCTACACTGTATTCCTTCTGTAATCCGACATGACAGCATGCGTATGTGGAAAATCAACTCTTATTTGCTCCACTTTATCATGCTCATAAACGTTGTGCTGAGGCAAAATAATACAAAAAGCAGCAGTACATAGCAGGCTTGCTAATTATGAACAAAACACAATTCAAGCTTCTTTGCTGCCCATGAGAACACAAACTTAGGCCTTCATACTGATTACCCAGTAAATGAAAATATGCTGTGAGGCTGCTAGAGGTATCAGTCTGTTTCCACCTACACAGCTGCCAGAATGCATCCCTTTTGTGTTCAATATTGATAATGATGCTACTGATAGCACGCTTCACAACTACCAGAAAATGCATCCCTTCTCTGTTACATTCAGTACTGAGTGAACACAAACATGGACTCCATGGGGTAAACCCGTATACAATGTTTACTTGTTCTTTTTTTCCCCTTGATGTGCTGCATACATGCATGGTGAGAGGGTTAAAATCTAAACTTGGGGTAAACCCGTATTTCTTTTTTTGTCATAAGCATGTCTGGGCACAAGACTAGGCAACCGCAGTCTCCCACGAGGTCTGTGGGGTGTTTGTATGGCCTCTGCAAGTCCAGATACAGACAGCTATAGCGCGGCTGTCTGGCTTGGATGGCAACTGCATGTGCCGTGTTGCCAGCAAATTACAAAGCAAATTCTTTTGCGGTCAACAAAAGTTATTCCGTTGTTCCGTGTTTCATTGTTTGCCCACGACCTTCTGTGTATATGAAATTATGCACATCGTAGGTTTTGGCAAGGGGCTAAGTCTTGGTTTTAGTCTTGTGTTACACAGTCCAAGTTGTGAAAATTGTTTCAGCTTAGCCATTCGCACAACTGGGCTGACTTCAGCTTGTCTATATGTAAATACACTGGCAATGATTACAATTGTATATAGAATTAACTGGAAAAAAACAACCAAAAAAAAAAAAAAACAACCTACGAAGACAAAGCCAAGGTCATTGAAACAACCGAATTCTGTGGGTTACAAACTTTCTACAAACTGGACAGTGATCAACACGTTGAGCACAGTCCCAACAAAGCTGATGTCCACACAGGAAAGCTGTATTCCTTGGTTCTGTTAAGCATATGGAACAGGCTGGTGCATCTCCTTCTTGTACAGTTGGTGCAGTCAGCTGTTGAGCTATAATGGGACAAGCACCAAAGTGAGAAAATACTCTGAGAACAATATCCAACTGTACAAAAACTCACGCAGTCCTTCCTTGTGTTCAATAGGACTTCGGCACTCAAAACACACCTTCAGTCTCCTAGCACATCCTGCAGAAAAAATTATAATTTGATCATGGGCCTCTGCATAACTTTTAGCTACATATATCATTTAGATGTGTACAGGCAAGGCACAAACAGATGTGGGTACTGATAAAGTGACTTATAAGCAACCAGGGGGATTAGGACAAGCTCTAATATTCTTAGGTATGCGGAAAGTTCATGGGGATTTACAGAGATTAAAGTAAGCGCTTGTAGCATCCAAGTTTGCCGAGGGATCAACGGGGATCAATGCTTGGAACACTTTTGTACTAAGAGTGTAACATCCCTACATTGTCAGAAAGTTGGAGAAATCCCTGGATATGGGTGAGCCCACTTTCCATGCCAAGAAAACTGCATGTTACCAATTGCAGCAAACCAAAGTGCATGTTTTAGCTTTAGCGTGGCAAACTACTCTCGAAAACTGTACAAAAAGCACTCAATAGTGCTTCAGCGCACGGAATCAGATTTCACTGAGCATTACCCATCATCAGATTGCTGAGTGCACGAGCTTGTCCTACCCCCCTTGATAAGCAACATGTTGAAATCAATCACATAGGTGTGTCACTCACCCTCTGTCAACTGCATAATATATCTATTTATGCTTCCCTCAGAGAGCGAAAATAAAGGTGGTTCTCAATTCTCTAAAACACTTATAGAACAGCAAATTCTTTTGAAGTCAGGCATGTTTTCAGGTTTTGCAAATGAAATATTTTGCCTCCAAAACTGTTTGTGAGGTGAAGGTATTCTGCCAAGATGGTCAGCCACCAAAAAAATCTTTTCCATGAAAATTAGGAGCTACACAGTACAAACCATGGCAGCTACGACTTCAAGTATTGAAGGCAGACCTTCAAAGCAATCCAGAGAGGGAGAGAATTCTGTATATGAAGTGTTAGAATAGGCACAACAGAACCATCTTCTATAGACGATAACTATGGCCATTGTAGTGACAGCCACAAGATTATTCCAATAGGATATGTATAAGCCAACATTGATTCTCTCTACACATTAAATTTATCAATCTAACAACACAAGTTGCCAGTGACAGAAAACTTTGCATTCTCTACACAACGCACCAGAAGCAAATAAATTCCTACATGATAACAGGGACCACAAACTATATTATCTCCTTTCATTCCAATTGTGGTTGTGGATATTCAAGTTAAGATACAGGCTTGAAAGAGCATCCAGGGCTTTCAGTGAACACCATACAAACTTCAGCACTGGTAGCCACTAGGGTAAACACATTGGCAGGTTGTTTGTATGTGGCTTGTCTGGCTAGGCAGCCTACCTATATGTTTGGAGTGAATGCTTTGTATTTGCTTCAAGTTTCATTTTGGTAGTGACAATATAGTAGAAACTAATGTAGAAGTTATGTGCACCTCTGGCCTTGGCTTTTACCTCCTTTGGCTTCTGTCTTAATTCCACACTCCATAGAACATTGTCAACATCTTTAACTGGAACATTCTAATTAATGTGGGAAGCAACAATACCTGGGCAGTATTTGTGGTCACATGGCCTCAGGGTAACCGAGCTTTCCTCCTCTTTGCACATAATACACATCTCTACCAGCTTTGAAATGGTTTTAACTGGTTTCTGAAATACGAGTATTTCATAATTGTGAATGAAATCATGAACAATAATGCAAATTATTTAACTCAAAGATGCAGGTAAAAGAATTAAGTTAGATTGTGGGCCACAGTATAAGCAATGGACATCCAACCCAATTGCACATCTGTCAGTGCCATGGCATGCATACCTACCCATGGAAATAAAATTTGCTTACCAACAAGCCTTCCTTCATAATCTATCATGGCGTACGGTAGTACGCCACATGTAGGGATGACCCCGAAAAGAATGGTGGCCACATTACAAGTGCACAAATGACACGCTCGAAATGTCTATGTTAGATTAGTCAACATAATACACATCTCTACCAGCTTTGAAATGGTTTTAACTGGTTTCTGAAATACAATCATTAGGAGTATTTCATAATATAGTATAACGCAAAACCAGAGAGGGGATGTGCATGTTTCCAGGAGAAATATTATAAGGTAGACGTCTATGTATTGCTAGAGCTGCTGTAAATGAAAGTGTAGCTATGTGTCATATAAATGTGAGGACTCCCACACTAAAGCACATGTAGTTTGCAAGTGGAGCAGTTTCTACTTCCATTTAGACCATAGCTGAAGTCATTTTGTAATCTAGTCAGTTGCTAGTCATATAACCCACCTAGATATGAGGTATACTTGATGGTTAAAACACTACCTGGTACTTGCCAGCTAGTGTTAAGTTGCCAGCTAGTGTTTTAACGATCAAGTACTTCGTATCTAGGTGCATTATATGACTTAGAACACTAGCCACTGATATTCAATTCTTATTTTCAACTTTCACATTTCAAAATAGTCATTTACAACAAAAATGCATATTATAGTACACATACAATGTTTACTTAGAGTTGACGGTAGCATTTTGGCTGGTGTCTTCTTAACATCCTCCTTTTGTGTTGTGCCTGAGTCTTCATATTCTTCCAACACAGCAATTAGCAGCCTATTGTTAGCTTGGTCCTCGAACTGCCCTATTGAAGCTAGTAACACCGAGTCAGTGGTGGCTTCATTCAAAAACTTCCACACTAAAGGAGGCGGCCACAGAAACTGGCGGTTGTTCAGCTCCCGCTCACTTCATGTGGACTACTATTGGGTTCACTGAAAAACTCTCTGCAGACTTCATCCCCACAGAGCTCACATACATGTAGTATTGAGTCGTAAGACACCATTACAGCAACAGTTTTACAGTGAGTATCTATCGGTTTGACACCACAGCGTTGGGATCTATGGGATTTATAAGCCTGTGTGCAAAGCTTCATAAAACTCACGTACTTTACACTTGGGTTTTATGAGGCTTTGCTTGGGCTTCTAAACCCCATAGATAAATTTACAATTTCACTTTGAATTTATGATGATTCTTTGTTCCTTGTGAACAACACAGTTCTATGCTTTCATACTTTACAGACCATGCATCTTCCCCTCGCCTTCCTTTCCCACCTCTCTTCTCTCTTATTATTTCTAAAAAAACCAAAAAAAAAAAAACCAGCAGGAACAAGTCACAAACACAAAGCATAGTTGGCAAAATGGCACAAGATGTAGGGATGGTGTGAATGTGCTGTGGTGTCGTTCCCATCTTGTTCGGCTGGTTTTTGAGGGTTCCATCCCTACATGCGCTTGTTTTCATTTGGAAAACTTTTTTGTGACTTTACCATCATCACTTCTCATAGTGATTCCCTGATGTCACACTACTCCATAATATAAATGAAATTTGCTTTACGGTGGAACCCCTTGGATGCGGACACCATTGGGACCACCGCTGCATGTCTGGAATACAGAGGCATCCGTATTTCGGTGGCTTCTGGTATATTTCGGTAGGTACAGCAATTTGTACTTGTGCTGTTGAGTGCTATGAAGGCGCATTCAAGAGCTCTCCCTTGCTGTATGCTAGTGGGAAAGGCTAACCAGAGGCTAGTACTATGCGTACCAATGCTAAAACAATATTTAGTTGTAGAATTGATCAGTGATGGCAGACAACTTTGCGTGAGAAGCATGCATTATCGAGTAATTTTTGTACAGTCCAGGTACTGAGGGACTGAAAAACATGTCTGCTTTACAGAATAGCAGGTTTCTGGATTTCAGGGGTTTCGAATTGTACACAAATGTAAATGCATTCGGGCCCAAACGAAGTGTCGCAAGTGTTTGCAAAATGGCTGCTTTTCAGGTGTATCTGAAGGGGTGTCCGAAGGGCGGGGTTGCAATGTAAGTGCTAGGTAACGTGTGTGTGAGGGTACTCTTTTATGTCGATAGATAGTATGTAAGAATCTAAATCCCCGTGGGTCATAGTTTTTGTGTTGATTTGACATGGAATGACCATTCTAATAATTCACACACCCCAGGCACAGAAAACATATGAAGTAAGCGATCGGTACTCGGAAACCACCAATAATCAGTTATACCACAGAAATGAAGGCTGAATCTACTGAGTCTGACAACTGAAAATGGAGATTGAACATCAACTTCCGCTTGCACTAGTTAATGTAACAATCCGAAAAATTTGATAATCGCTACAAATCATGTATTATCGGATATTGCTTCCTGTCCCTTCTCCGAAGCAACTCTCGGCAAGATTTTGGCACCATCAGGGAGCAGCAAGAACTGGCTGCTGCACGCCTGATATTTGTTGTTGCACGGCTACCCAGTGAGCTTGGATGTCATAGTGGTGAGAAAGGAAGGAGCTGCTGAATCACACCATGACTTTTGTGTGCATAGGTCTGGGTACTTCATGCACTCCAATGGTTGCTGGCTAACAACATCTACTACCGCAACATTCGTATTGACGCACTTGCTCTGCTAAAATTTAATGCATTCATTTATATTTTCATTTTATACATTTTTTGTGTCTTATGTATACTGTTCAGCCTCTAGATATCAAAGCCCTTCCTCCCAAAGTGCATGCTCATAAGGCCACGGTAAGTAAAATCATTGTTTCTCAGGCCCCGTCGCATCAGATATAGCAGAAACCTCAATTTTGTTATTTTTTAAAATTAGTTCAAGGTCACCAATTACGTAAGCGCAAATCGGCAGACGCGGCTTCTCTCGTGCATGACCTGCATGCATTGTGTATTAATAAATGTTTGCATTCCTGTTTGTGGATTCCTGGGGATTTCCCTACTGAATTAAAAAAAAAAAACTGTCCCGCCCTCCTCTAAAGTAGGGAAAGTTTTGCCTGAGAAACAATGAATATAGTTACCATGGCCTAATTATGAATGTTTACACAAAATGAAATTGTTATCTACTGCTTTATATGCATGTGTATCACAAATACTCCATGGCTACAACACATGCACTCACGCTCTCCCCACAATGGACCGCATTCGCCTAGTGGTACAAGTTGTGTTTTTATACGTTGCATGGTTCTTGAGATACAATTGTTCTTGATTCATGCATTTCACAAAGTGGTAGCACAGTGTTTCCGTGAACTAGGCTATAGCTCAAGAACCACGCAATGTATAAAAATGCGACTTGTACCGTTATGCTGGTGTGAACCTGCACTATCCAATGATACCAGTATCGTAAGTTTAACGTGTAGGTTGGGGTACTTCTTGAGCTACAGCTGTTTTTCCTGCTTTAATGCAGGCCTAGTTCACGAAAACACGGTTGCTACCACTTTCTGAAATGCATTAATCAAGAACACTTGTATCTCGAGAACCATGCATCGTATAAAAACGCGACCTGTACCATATTACATTGGCGAGGACCTGCGGATTCCAATGATACCAATACCGTGGGTTTAATGTGTAGCTTGGGTGTCCACAGTTAAAACTACTAAAATTTACTGCCCTGTCATTGTGTGTGCAGCAGCAGGTTCTAGCTGGTCCCTGATGGTGCTAAAATCTTGCCAAGAGTTGCTTCAGTGAAGGAACAGAAAATGTCATCTGAAAATACATGATGTGTAGCTGATTATCAAATGTTTTGGACTGTTATGTTAAATTGCAACTAGCGCAAGTGGGAATTGACACTCGAGCTCCATTTTCAGTTGTCAGATTCAGTGGACTCAGCCTTCATTTCCGTGGTATAAAAATTATCTGTGTCTTCTTTCTCTCTGTGTGAGTGTCAGATTATTGATGGTGTCTGAGTGCTGATTGCTTACTCTACTGTTGAGAATGTATCAGATTCTCCGCATGATACAAATTTATAATTCTAGTAACTTTATTGCCAACCACATTTTTAAAAAGTTGACAGCGTTATTGTAATTAAATACCTTGCAGGTCGGACACTTCTTGGCTCTTTGTGCACACTGGTTACACATGAGAGCATGGCCACAAGGTTCAAATTTGACATCAACAGGTGCTTCACATAGAAAGCAAACATCTGGACCACTGTCTGTAAGTATGATAAAAGAACATTTTTCAATGGGTAGCAAACTGGTAACTTATGAAGTGAGCACATAGTCATATAGCACAATAGGGGAGTCAGGGAAACGCAGAATTTGGAATAACAGAATAGCAGAATAACAGGATAACTAATTGATCACAAATGAAAATGCTTTCAACTTCACTGCTACGGCATGTGCATTTGCCAGCCAGCAAGGTAGCTCTGCCACTGTTACGTGTTGTAGAGGAACTATGAACATTGGGCAGACCCTCAACAGTTGCCCTATGGCCAGAACTAAGGATGTGCTTGATATGCCATGGAGAGTGGCATATCAAGCACATCCTTAGACATGAGAGATAAGTGACAGATGTAAACATACCAAGAAAGGTTTGCCAACCCCTATCTGGTTACCGTTAGTAGCTTTGCATTTTGTTGCGGCCAGCTTCTCTCAGTCTGTGTGTTTAACCTCAAGCATAAGTGTTGCTCAGACAAGTTATATTAGCCCTCAGCTATGTTGACCTAACTTCACTACTTGTACTGTACATAAAGCCACAGATACTTGGGTCCTACTCTTACAATGATAAAGCCTGGCTCACAGAGGCACAGTCAAGCCCTTGGAAAGAGGCTAAGTAAATATTCAGCAGACTTACGGCAGCCTGCTAACCACGCTTCTTCTAGCTGTAGGGCAACTATTGAGGACTCCCACAAAGTGTTCATAGCTCCTATATACATCCAAATGCGAGCTATGCGAGCTATGTCACGATTAGACCAGTTTTGGTAGAAACGTGATATGGATTTTCCGATTGGACCAGTTTCGATAGAAATGTGATACGAATGGACCAGTTTTGGTAGAAATGATTCAAGCTATTTCACTTTGATCAGTTTTGGTAGAAATGTTAATATGGTTGAATGATTTATATGTTACATATGTTAGATAGACAAACAACTGACATCTATTTTACGCTGAGCATCCTTATTCTTGAGACACAAAAACAAGCACAAATGAAACACAAAAGTCATGTAAGCTAGTTGACTCTTGATGTGTTGTAGTCCTGCATTAACTTGCAAATTCAAGCCCTTGTGTGTGCTGTACATGTCAAGGTTATAACCACTTGAGGACCCCCACATGTTCACGCCCGTGCAAGTGGTCAACTACAAACAGTGTCCTTTTGAATCGCTGTGGCTCCTTGTTGAGTGCATAAATGTGCAATTGACATGCGTTGTCATACACGATCACTGAAGGGGGGAGGTGAAACGAGTGGTAAACTGGAACGGGTGCTTCGGAGACTCGCAACTTCTGAGAACTTCAAAGCCATAACACACCCCATGCTGGCAATATAGCGTGAAAATTCCACGTGTGAGTGTAGGGTGGCCATAACTGTGTTTGTGACACTTGTCATCATTTACTGTTTGACAGTGCTTGTCTGCCTTGTAGATCCCTGGGCCATGACGCTGGGGTAGATGTGGGAAATAACTGAACTTGGAATGTGTGGCATCAGGTGCTGGGTATGCTGAAGCTGGGGGCTGAGGCTGCTGAAATGGAGCACTCTGAACACTCTATATTGCAACCACAAGGATCCAATGCCTAGAAACAAGAGGCCTGCAGCATCACCACCAGCAAGACCAAGAAGGATCAGAAAGCAATGCAGAGTGTATACCCCTTCAGACTACAGGTAGCTATAACCTCTATACAGTACTGTTGCAAACACTGATAGCTTTACTCTGTTAATTTCTGTAACCTAACTTTTATTGATTTCTGTAACTTAGAAAATGCATAAAACCTTTTTACCAAAACTGGTCTAATTACGTAGAAATGCACATTTCAACCACAAATGGTCAATAGCTTGAATCAAAACTGGTCCAATCGGAAAATCCATATCACATTTCTACCAAAACTGGTCTAATCGGAAAATCCACATCACATTTCTACCAAAACTGGTCTAATCGGAAAATCCACATCACATTTCTACCAAAACTGGTCCAATTAGAAATTACCCGTGACGTTTCTACTAAGACTGGTCTAATCGTATCACATTTATACCAACACTGGTCCCTTTGAATCAACCAATTCTGATCTGATTGATTCATAAGCATATAGCATGAACTAAATCAACCAAATTTTGTAGCCTATAAGGAATAAAAATGAACTAAATCAACCAAATTTGGTCTAAAAGGTTCAAATTGAGTAGCCTATAACAAGACCAAATCAACCAGATTTGGCACCAGAAGTCGACCATTTAGACCAATATTGGTTGAAAAAGGGTATGTGCCAAAAGACCACAATTGGTCTCGTGAAATACGTGCCAAATGCAGATAGCAGTGGCAGGGCTACCTTGATAGACAGTGGTATTAGTGCCGTGTTGGTAAAGTTATTTCTGGTCAATCGAAAGTTATTCTGTTATTCCACTATGCCGCTTTTCCGTATTCTGTATTTTACCAACTCCCATTAGATGGTATATCTGCCAAGAGAAGCTGATGGAAAGCATTAGAATGGTTTAACTACTTAGCTGACATGCAGACTATGAGGCAGCTCCTGGGGAAAAGTGCCTGTGAGAGGGGCCATATAAGATGTTAAAGATCAGTATAGTACGCTAGCCTTGAACCCAGGCTTTCCGTTCCGGATTTTGTCTCGCAGCTTTGGAGAAAAATCGGACGGAAAGCCTGGAAGGATTTCTCACGTGATACGGTGGCACGTCGTCACAGGAGGGCCTTGCAAACGCCCTAAACGTCATAACGTGATGGGTGTGGCTTTGTCGCGGAAGCGCTAACAGGAGTTGTTGCTCGAGAATCCAGCGCATATGGCCTTGTTAATCTTAAGAACTGGCGAAGATGGATAAAAACTGTGAGTTGAGATCTTGTACAAAGTAAAGGAAGTAGTATTAAATGAGTGGAAGAGTTGAGCATGAAGAATTTTTGATGGGCAATAATTAGAGCTTTTCTGGAACAATCTTTGGACCCAAGGGTTGTGTCTAGCTAGTCTGGCGAAGCAGCCACACTGGTTGTCTCACTGTTTAGCTGTTAGGTATTCCTGGGCTTGGTAACAAGACATACAAATGTTGACAAGAACAACTTTGCCTGTAGGAATGATTTGGTGCAGTGCATCACTGCTGTCAGCGACTGAGTTTTGTTTGAGATCTCCAAGTCAGTTGAAATGGGATAGCAAGCTAGGGGCCAGTCATATGACCTCAGAGAGCAATGTGAAGAAGTTATCAAGTCCTTCAAGGGATATGAATAAATGGATATCAACCATGGCATTTCCTATCAACATCAATAGCTTCATGGTGTCTTGAACTGTACTGTCAAACTGATGGACTGGACCCTCTCTCAAGCTGAAAGAAGTCTGGCATACATCAGTATCCTGGACATAAACGATGGACTGAGTTGATTGATTGCAAGTCAACTTGGTGAGAAATGCAACTACTGCAATCTTTAACTCTAATGACAAGAACACTACACTCTGTGACTGTGGCTGGAATGTTTGCCACAGTACCGATGGTACTTCTCCCCAAGATGAGGTCGGAAACCTTGTACTTCACGACCTACTCAAGTTCTGCAGACTCTATGGACCCTGCATGCCTTGGACCCCTTGTACATGCTGTTTTGGCAATGTATTCATTATTAAATGCGATGAAATCGGTTGTAGCATCACAAAATATATTTCTAGGTGGCCCAGGAGTTTATACGGGTACTACGAGCTTTGCTTTCTCGCGGCGCCCATGCATAAGGTTCAGTATTTCGGCAAAGCTGTGACTACTAAAAGATCAAGTTGGTTGCTGTAGCTACGCTTGGTGAACAAAGAGCCCACACGCAAGGTAACTCTGCCGCCTTGGACTTCGTCTTGACTCTTGCATCTTCTTTCCCTCAGACACGATAAGAACGAAATTCCGTGTGACGTGTTGCCTTCGCGGCTGGTAGATTGACGCCACGGTGCCACCATATCACGTGAGAAATCCTTCCAGGCTTTCCCTCCGATTTTTCTCCAAAGCTGTGAGACAAAATCCGGAACGGAAAGCCTGGGTTCGAGGCTAATAGTACGCTGCGAGAGTTGAGTAAAGGGATTTTGCAAGACTTTCCCTGTTCAACTTTTTTAACTGCAGAGTTTTGGCAGTGATGAGTAGGGCCAGTTGTTGGTCCCGTTACCAGTCTGTACTCACCACTGAATTCTATTCTCCAGAAGTCATATTTAAGCTAGTAACCACCCTTTTTGATACACATTTTGACCTCTGCTAGGAGCTAGTACTGGAAACTTGACCCAAGGGTACTTCCAGGAATGTTGAACACGTTCATTACCTTGACCACACCCACTCACTAGTGAGCTTTCAATAGTCAGGGCTTTCCAACAAGCAAATGCTTGTTCCGACTGAAAGCTGCCTACAGTGCTAGAAATGGAATGCCTACAAGGAGGAGCACTTTCCATGCCCATTGTGCAACACAAGATGTTGAACATCATGCTTTGCAACACCATCAGTTATCCGATTGACAACTGAGCTCTATTCTCTATTAGTCTTTCTTAAGCTAAGAATACCTTCTTTGATCCATATTTTGAATTCAGCTGAGAGTTAGTGCTAGAAGCTTGACCCAAAGGCACTTCTAATCATGTTCTACAGGTTGACGACCATGACCACTCCCATTCAAGGAGAAAGCAGCACTTTCCAAGCACGCTTGTACAAGAAGAGAAATGGCCCACCCAGTACTGACTAAGGCCTTTCCACAGCCAGCCACAACAGCTGCCATGTGCTGACACCTGGAGGGTGATACCAACCCACCTCCCTCCATCCCACATTTTCGGCTAGGACTGAACTGATCTGCAAAAATGGATTGTGCAAACTGATACTGCTCTTTTCAGCTCACTTGGAACACTCACAAACTCAAAAACCATGGGAAACAGGAAGTCACGAGATAATACTGTCTCTAGCCATGGGAGAACTTGAGACGCCGTAAAAGTTACAGCAAGGACCTGAGATGGAGAATCGTGTGGCAGCGCAAAACCCATGAGAGGACGGTTCAAGAGATTGCTCACAGGCTAT
This sequence comes from Agelas oroides, assembly GCA_949130485.1. Taxonomy (NCBI): domain Eukaryota; kingdom Metazoa; phylum Porifera; class Demospongiae; order Agelasida; family Agelasidae; genus Agelas; species Agelas oroides. The sequence goes on from OX422190.1 coordinate 6,439,113, forward strand.
CTGTGGCACCGTCTACAGTTAGCCGTATTGTGGATCGCTTTGACAGGACGTGGAGTGTTCTAGAAACTCTGCTACGAGTCGTGACCACATCCTACCACATTGCAGAGGTCACCTGTACTGTGCGTGTGTGTAAATATTTCAAGGCTGCCAGGCTATCTGGGTGTGTTGTCGCGTGACAGAAATGCAGACTCGTCCAGAAAAGGAGACCATAACACCGTGTAACTTGGTTCAGGCACAGATAGTAGAGTGTCACTCTACTATCTATGGTTCAGGTTGGTCAAAATTTGACTGTGAACAATGGATCATGTGTGACAATATCAGTGATTTCCACATCTAGTACCAGTAACTGTCAACGAATATTCGTGACTCCATTGACACGTGGTGCTGCTCGCCGATCCCCGATGGTTATACCCCAAGGTAGTGCACAGCCTCGGGCTGTGCTACAACTGCGTCAGTGTTGTGGATTGGTTTACGTCTCATGTTCACAGCCACCATCTAAGCCTCAGCAACAGGCACAAGATCAGCAGGCCAATGGTCAACCTTTGGGATGATTTGGAGAAGATTTTTGTGAAGGCTGTGTGTCAAGGCACTAAAAAGGAAGGGAAAATATTCACCATTTGCAATGTTAATCCTTCAATGATTTCCTCATGCTCCGACTTTATCAGACAACAGCTAAATGAGGAGATCACACCCAGTGATCTCGAAATTGGTTGTATCACTGGAAAAAGTGTTATCAGAGTTCGTAATGGAGACAATCTGTCAGAGTTATGGTCTGATCTCGGAAAGCCAGGAAGCAAAGTAACTGTGTGGTGTGATGGTCTGAAGGAAAAAGGCACAGCTAGTCAAAGCATGCACATAGTGAGGATTCAGAGGGTGAAAGGCGTAGCAAGCAGAAGAAACAGATTGAAAATGAGACCAAGGTTGAGGAGATTGTTGATGACTTGAAAGCTAAACATGGTTCAAGCTTTTCACCAATGTGCATCTGGGCTGAATGATTGCTGTTGGTATGCATTGTAGTTATGAGTTTTACCCTGTAAGTATACCTACCATGCTGCTGTAAACTCGTGCTGTTCTCATAGTTACGGTTGTCTTCCGACATCGTTCCCGGACAGATCTGTGACAAACTGTAACTCTTCCGTGGAAACGACACTGCGGGAAGATACCACGTAGCGAATGACTGTACAGTCTGATAATCGTCCCAAGCCATCAGCATCAGTCTGATAATCAACGGTTGAAGATTCTTCACACTGCACCTGTACCTGCTACACGTTTGCCCGATTTTGGCACTATTTCCATGTGCACAACGATTGTAACTAACCACAATTTTCCCACAGTGCCATCTTGATTCCGGTCTAGTTCCAAGTGAGCTCAAAAGGGCAGTAACATATGGCCAAGGTTGCATGAGTCATTAAAGGGTTAACTTAATTAAGAACAAAAAGGATAATACTGTAGTGTCCCGCTAATACGCCCCCTTCGAAAATACGCCCCCCCCCCTCTTTTCCGCCAAAGTTCCTGCACAGGGTAGTTTGACTCGTTATAACGCCCCCCGGTGAGCGTCTTCTGGAACATCAAAACTACACGTGCTTACTATACGTTGCAAGTGCGTTCAGTAAGACTATAGTAGTCGGTGAATCTTTTGTAAGTTTTGTGGCTTTTAGAAAACCCGGTTAGATGTTCCAAGTTTTAAGCTGCTAGTTTAGCAAACAGGTTTATCAGTCTGTCAAGGTGTTTTTGTTTCCCTCTGAAGATGTACACGCACGGAACCGCGAGTCCTTTCCCATCAACTTCAGAAAGTCTTCTGTCACCATTGACGATGCAAGTCTTGAGGACAGCTACAGCGAAGTCGTCGTGAATGTTATTGACCTCGCGTTGAACTGGCAGCTCTTCTCCGATGTAGGGAGACCACGCAGCTTTGTAAACGTGATGTCCGTGAACAGTGCTCTCGATCCTGAAAGTCGTCGCCGTAGTTAGTTGGAAGTGTCCTAATTGCGTACGTAGCACTTGCGTAAAATCTTTTGGGGGGGGGGGGGGGGGGGCTTATAGTCGAGACTAATTGCATCCTCGAATATAAGCCCCCCCCCCCCCCCCCCCCCCCCCCACTTTAGGCGGGATGTAGCGTACAAAATGGGGGGGCGTATTAACGGGACACTACGGTACTACTTCTCAAAAATTCAATTGATAAACTCTTCCCTTTTAGCCGTACGAAGTGTGGGCAGCAAGACCTACTTGGATCATAAGAGGTAGGGTTCTTGCTTGAAAGATCAGTATAGGAAGCTGAATTAGCATTGTTTTTCTTTCATATGCTAACTGGTAAGTTTTGAATTAGGTGGTTGGGTTTGAGCTGCCAAATTGAAACCACTGCTTGTATAACAAGTCTGGTTTGAAGCATGACAAAGTAGAACTTTCACCAAATTGTGTAGCACTGTTTTACATTCTTGGCATACCTACTCTAGTTAAAGCCTGTAGGATTATAATAAGATCTTTTGTAGTGCATTATAGCTTTCTCTTGGTTACTTCTGGAGTTTGCACTGTGTGCTACTGACGTCTTGGCAACTACACTAGCCTATTTGCTATGATACTGTTCCTACTATGTAATGATCAGGTAAGTGATTCACTTTGCTGGGCTGCTTTCATCAAGAGCTGCTGTAGTTCGATCGGATTGCATGTCACACAGGTGTTCGAATGTGCTACAGTTTAGACTGTCTAGTTATTAATTAGTTGTAGGTATGCTAAGCATAGTTTTTCCATAGCAGCTTGGCTTCATGTGATACCGAGATCAGCAGGAGTGTTACTGTAGCATAAAGACACCAATAACACTTGGTCAAATAAATTACATTTGTGCAATTATACATTGGGGAAAAAAACGAGTCCCCTAACAGCATTCTGGCAATTACATACTAGCTATGTAGCTATGTAGCTAGCTGTTCAAATCAGCAATTAAGAGCATTTGAATGACACTGACCATAATTGGAAGAGTTAGCACTTGCCTGTAGCAGATGAAGTAGTTTTGACAGGTGATGAGGACTGTTTAAAAGGCTTAGAACACGTTTCTAAGGGCAAGCCTTTACCACCATCTTGTATCTAAGCATGAAGGGAAAAGAATGCAATACCTACATGAAGTATAGATTGCTTTGGTAGCTGAATTGCTTCGCTTAGGTGCACATACTGATTAGATGCACAAGTCCACTGCTAAATTTTAAGTTTTAGTAACATAGTGCTTGAAACTTAAGTGCGTTTTCAGCAATTCTTGCAAATTCATGACCCTAGCTACACTCACTCATTAGTCAAAATTAAGGGCTCTCAACCAGTGAATGTAACATTTACTAAGTGTGTTTGTGGAAAGGAGAAAAATGGCCCACTCAGTGCTGTCCAAGGCCAGTCTACAGCTAGCTGCACAGAATGCTGTGCCTAAACCCACCCACCTCCCTCTATCCACCCTTTCTGCTAGCACAAAACATCTCCAAAACACACTATGCCAAGTGCCATGATGTCAAACTTTGATGACGCTTGTGTCACTAGCAAGTAAAATCTTCAGCTATTCCAACACACACAACCATTCAAAGCCTAATGTATGTAAGGCAAACAGAAAAGCATGTTGCTGAACCCATTGTCTTATTTCGTAGTCATGCTTTTCTATGGCCTAAGCCATTAGCCCTCAAACAGCATTTGCTCCTGCTATAGCTACCTCATCCTAATCTGATCTCCTAACTGCTAACATGTCTTTAAAACCCCTCATGTGGGTGTGTGCCTGCTGTATTTGTAAACTAGGCAAATGCTTCATCATTGTACCGCATGTGGGTGAGCCTGAGCAAGCAGCACACATTGCAGATTTTAAGTTTTCATAGCATGCAAACATGCTTAGCAGCATGAAACCTAAGTAAGTCCTCACCAGAGGTAGGTACTCACATATGTAGACAATGTAGTCTTTTCTCCAGTCTGGGCTGCTACTGTGACTACACAGGCATGAACAAACCTTCACACTCAAATCACGACTGCATGACTTTGATCAACAGAGCAATTACATGTTGAGTATTAAAATTATGTCAGCTTGCTCAAAGTCACCCAAATGAGTACGGTAAGGTTTACGTTTGTACCCCAAAGAATACACGTAGGGTGTGCCATAATTCACTGGACTGGATTAGTGGACTGGATTACTGGACTGACCTTTCTTCCATGCTCTGTAACAAGTCTCACCTACCAGTTAAGTCGCAAGCTGCATCATACTAGCCTATAAGGTTTATTTCCACTTTGCCAACATTGACAAAATGGGAATTGATGAAGTGGAAGTTGAAATAGTGGGAAGATTCGCCATTTAATATACTTTTACTTGGGAACACCTGGTTGGATGGTAAAGTTTTCTCCTGTGGAGTGCTTGAGCAGGATGGAAACAGAATGGTATGGTGCCCCTAGATGTGATGAAACAGCTGTCAATTTCCCTTCATTCTAAACCTTAAGTCATCCCCCTATCGCAGCAGGCTTCAGAGGTTCCCAATATTGCTTCAAACACGAGAAGAGGTTGATTATTGACTGATACATTGTTGCATACAACTGATGTAGCTTTGAATAATAATTTTCACCTGTACAGTATACCTACATGGATGTGTAGTCACCTTTCTAATTCATAGACATTTAAAACCACCAATTTTTTTTGCAGTGTACTATGTCAACCCTCACATCGTCACTTCCCACTTTGTGAATTCCCACTTTGTGAATTCCCACTTTGTGAATTCCCATTTGGTCAATGTTGACAAAGGGGAAATTGACAAAGTGGGAAGTTGACAAAGTGGGAATTGACGAAGTGGGAGTTAACAAAGTAGGAATTGACAAAGTGGGAAGATACTGCCTATAAAATCATGATCTGTTGCTGCCCAATGCCTCTAGACTATATACTGTATTTCTTCGAATAGATGCTGCCCTCAAATAGCAGCCACACAATTGAAGCTCTGAACAAAATAAATGCTGCCCTTGAATAGTAGCCGCGGCTAGTATATGCAGCACGCACACACGTGTGTGAATACTTTCTGATGACAGTCACCATGCTAGTGCTAGGGCTATTCGTGTTGTATGAGTCGTTTCCACAGCTGACAGCAGGACTGAGAGGCTGCGCGTACTACTGACAGCGTCTATAAATCGTCACCGTCTCACTTGCATGTACCTTATCAAGCCGTCGTTAATATCTGCGGGCTTTCCAAAGAAATAAACGCTGCCCTCGAATAGTAGCCGCACAAAAATGAACAGCGAAATAAATAGTAGCCCCGGGGTCTAATTGAAGAAATACGGTATATAAGTTCCGCGCAATCTGAGAATTTGCGCAATCTCGAGATTGCGTTGCGTATTCTCAAAATCCCGAGATTGAGCAGGCAATCTGGAGATTGCTAACCACATGTGCAATCTGGAGATTGTGTAACATGTGTGCGCAATCTCAAGATTGCGTGATTTGCATGCGCAATCTACAAACTTTGCCTGTACGCCCGACAGCGAGTGATCTACAGTGTAGCTCGCAGGATGGAAGACATCCTTGATAAGTAGCGTCTGCCTCCATAGGAGGCATATTGTGATCTGGAAGAGTGAGTAATGCTGTGTATTGATGAGCAACAGCACTGAGAGGAGTAGGTCGCGTTCGAAGTTTGCCAGTCAGCTTATATGCCACACGCTACTGGTTCAATCGAGTGTATACTATCTAATTGTGTCAGCGACAGTTGAAACGTACCTTCGCTGAAACTGTCAGCCAACTTTTGCGTGTATTATTGGTCATTTTCAGGTACACAGCGGGTACCCGTGTTTCCACCATTGTAGCTTATTCAGACTTTACTATCAGGTCTCCTGACTACGTCCTGAGTAAGGCAGGTTTATTTTCAACCAAGCTAAGCCAAACTATCATTGCCTGAACTCTGCTGATATAACGCAATGAATCAACACTACACAAAGTTGCCATTATTTAGTAGCTTCTCTCGAAACCATGAGATGGTTTCTGCACATGGGCATCGGGTTAAAAGAGATTGCGCACTATAGTTGTGCAATCTCGAGATCGCGCAAATGCACTGCGCAATCTCGGGATTCTGAGAATGCGCAACGCAATCTCGAGATTGCGCAAATTCTCAGATTGCACGGAACATATACGTATTCACTTTAGTGCTGTAGCATTACATATCCATAACTTGACCTCATGTGAAGTACGTATGTACCATGGCTAGTTCTGACTAGCCATGGCTGTGAGTGCTTCAAGAAGTGAAAGATACTTTGGCCATCTCTGATAGCTAAACCTGCTTCTGTGCAGTTTAAGGCTATGTTTCTAGGCTAATATGATGTAGTATGCATTATGCAATACTGCAGGCGACTGTGTCTAATTTTAGTGGGGAAAAGGTCAGTCAAGCAGTCCAGTCCAGTAGTTCAGTCCATTGAATAGACACCCTCACACTCTTAGACAGTGTTGCACATTTTGAGACAAACATATCTAGGTACCAATACTCATTTCAAGGAGGATACATACCAGGTGGACAAATGGTGCTGACACTTTAGCTGGAATGTCCATACCACTTGGAGTTTTAAGACTTCCATGAAATGAACTACAGTGTAAGAATGTTGATGTAGCAAAAAATGTAAACAGTAACTTCAGTTTTGCCCTGAGCACTTCAGCTCTAGTATGCAGTTTCACTGTAGATAGGACATAAAAATGAAACCTGGGCAACTGACAACCACAACTAAATTGAACCAAAATAAGTAGGAGTTGCACTGACTTCTGCTGTTTTGTTATTGGGTGATACTATATACACACATGTAAACTTGAACAGCTTAGGAATTCTTATGCAGCTCACCCCTTTCTTTCAGCAAATGTTGTCACAAGTGCAGCAGTGTCTGGAGAACAAAGCTGGAGTGGAGTACCCCCATTCAGGTTCTGAATGTACATGTTTGCTCCCTCCTGAACAAGGAAGCAGGCCACTGTTGCACTTGATCCGTTTCCAACAACACCCAAGTTCTCTTGCACCTGCAGTAATTAAAAGACATTAGTTTGTTGCTTGGCGAGTCAATTCAGTGACTGCTACAATATACAATCCAGTGGATTCTTCGTGATCTGTGTACAAGTTGATCATCGTGGGGCGAGCCTGAGCAAGCAGCACATTGCTGATTTGCTACTTTTCAGGGCACACAACTATAAGCCAAACTGGGTAAGTACCTAGCTAACATAAGTCCTCACCATAGATAGAGATAGTTAGGTATCACATACGCAGATTGCAGTTATTTCTCCAGCCAGGGCAGTTACTCTGGTTATATATGCATGGACTAAGCTTCATGCTCAAATCAGGAGCTGAGTCTCAGCGTTTATGAGTGCCGTTCATGCATAGCCCTTACTGCTTGAAGTGCCTCAACCACCATCCACAATTTACACCGTTGTAAGCAGCCTACTGTTGAAGGTCTGTAGATGTACAAACCACAAGTAAGTTGCCATGCATACTTCCACTTCAGTCATATTCACTTCAGGTCGCCGATGCTGCACTCTGGCAGTAGCCTTCATCTACTGAGTACACGAGGACGTTCAAGCGTCGTAAAATATTTAAATGCGTTACTTTAAAATTTACGGTATATGGCTGCAAGCAAACCATCTTTGCAATGCAGTCCCGCTAGTGTGGGGCTCGCTCAGGCTCACCCCAATTATTTGTTGACATACAGTAACACTTAGTATGGGTTTGCAACACTGAAAACAGATATGATTTCAAGTGGTTCAAGGTTGAGAGTTCTAATTCAGTTGCCATATTGCTCAGGCAAAAAGCTCCTTACCCACGGTACACACTACTCAACTTAACACTCAGCTTTTTCATGCACACTAATATGCACATGCCTTTTTCAACTGTGGAGTATCAGCAGATAGATTATCCACTGTATCCCTGGCAAGGGCAATATGTAGAGGAGTGTCCCCATCACTATCTGGGACATTCAGATCAGCCCCATACCCTACCAGTCGCTCGACTATTTTGGTGTTGCCCTGATGGACTGCAAGGTGCAGGGCTGTCTGATTCATATTCGTCTTGGCATTCAGCTCGCACAAATCCTGCAGTAAAATTGAGAGTGCACCCATAGAACAGGTTTAAGACTGATAGCACTGGCTGAACTGGCACAAGCTGACATTCCCAGCCTTAAAAATTGATGTTTGTAACATGAACTTGATAAACTATCATATGAACCTCCCTAGATTTTTAAACAAATTCTAAAAGCAGCCCCAATTCAAGTTATTTTATTCCTAAGCACTTGACATCAGACTTTATACAGTGACAATCCCGAATCCTTAGATTGTAGACAAATTTTCTACTAAATCTCGGGATTGCACAAGATTGCAATCTCGAGAATGCTGTGTATTATTAGGATTCCAAAAATGCACTGTGCAATTCCAGGATTGTGCAAATTCCTAGACTGCGCAGAACAGAATCATTACAACATGTATTAAACTAAAAGTGCTTGTGTAACAGGCAATTGTAGGATGATCTGAGTGCCATGTACTACAAGAACAAGCTGCAAACTATGACAATCTCAAAATGAGTTATGTCTCATTATGGGACATCCTAAGCTTGTATCTCCATTTCTCATTACATAAAAGTAATCACAGATGTACCAGGTCAGCAAGCACAGTAACAACATCAAGATGATCATTCAGTGCTGCTAAGTGGAGAGGAGTATAGCCATCATCTTTTTTCAGGTTAATATGCTGAGGAAACCGCCGAATGAAGTGGTCAACTGCCCTGTGAAACACCAAGCAATCAAGGCAGTTACATAACACCTGTGGGTCACTACACTGAGAGTTCACTTACGGAAGAAATCCAATTCTTCCAGCTTCATGAATGGGAGTGAAGAGTCGAAAGTTGAGGAGGGTTGGATCAGCCCCAGCATCCAGCAGTACAGATACAGATTCATTCTTTTGTGCCAATACTGCACAGTGAAGGGCAGTATCCCCATCAGAATCCTAATGGTAAGGATGTATGTGTAGCAGTTACTGTGTTTTTGAGTCCTTGTAATTCCAGCTGCAAGAGCAAAAACTGCACAACCAAATAGTGGATTCAAGGTACTAAATTCTGCTCTCTGTCTCTGATTGGCTAATATAGTTCATACTCCTGCAATGACTCATCAATTTTGCCACCATTACATGGATTCAGTGATTCTAATGGAGGCCCTAGGGTAAAATGTACATGCATGTTCTTGTTGGAAAACAGCTATGGATGAAGCACAATGGCTTAAACAGAGTCAGAGCAACTCACTGCAGGGCCACATGAAGTGTTTTTCCTCATATCTTGGAATAGAACAGAGCAGCAGTGGCCGAAAGGCTACTGGACACTCGAAAAACGGGTGCCAAGTAACTTCGCAAACAAACTATGGCGAACTGGAAAAAAATTTTCCCAAAAACTCTTCGTGTGGCCCTGCAGCGATGTCGTACAAACAGATAAAACGCTGGTATACGGCATTCTGCGTGCAACGTGAGTGAATTGACGTAGAAATTTGTACTCGTACTTCATCGAGCAGCCGCCTACTGTTACTCGACTGTGTACTGTAGCGAAGTTAGTGTTATGCCGAACTATAGCCGAATGCCCTCTATAGTGACTGGTTGTTGTAAAGATCCGGTGGCTTTTTTTGTATGAAATGTTATACAGGCAAGGTTGTAACATATTAATTTTATTCACGAACATGTACCCGTAACCTCAAGTACTTGTTTCCTACAGAGCAGTCCCGCTGAAGTGCTTCCCGTAGTAAGATATAAGGCTTCATAATGGGTACTAATTGCGCCCGCGAGCGAGGTTCCGCCTCGAAGCAGCTGCGCAAATGGTTTTGTTAAGCGGTCCAGGTACGCTGTTGCATCCAGGGTTATTACCATGGCATGTATGAACTGTTAGGAATGTAAATCAGTGAATTCTTGGCGTGGCTAGCATGCCTGAGAGTTTTATAAACGGCCAAAGTTTCAGATTAGCTTTGGGGGCGTGTCCATTGCATACCGTAAAATCAGGATATTAAGCACCGGTGCCTATTTTCGAAATTAGCAGCCAGAATGATTCGAGGGGTGCTTATTTTTATGGGGTGCTAATAAGTGCATATAATTTTCTGGTAGCGTGCAGTTGTGTGGGAACGGATTAGCTGTGATAAAGTTTAGGCCTAGAGTTTCTTTTTCTGTTAATTTATGTCCAATGTTTATAGCTTTTCTACAACCAGAGATACAGTCAGCAATCGATCGATCGATAGTTGCCAACCCCGCCCACCAGTATAAAGCACTTGAATCCGTGAGAGGTTTTTGCTAATTCCTGGATATGTTTTATCAAGAGGCCTTGCCTACAGTTTGGTTTGTATCCCGTGTCAATAGCTTGCGTACAATCAGAGATAGACACTGGCAAAAATTAGCTGCTACGTTCGAAAAAGCCGAATCAGCAAACTCACTTCCGTTTGCGCGGTAACGGTGCCTTTTCATGTGGGGTGCCTATTTTTGTATGGGTGCTTATAAACGCGATGTGGTTTTTGTAATCAAAATGGGTGCCTATATTCATGGAGTGCTTATTTTCTATGGGTGCTTATTATCCCAATTTTACGGTATCATAAAAGTACTTGAATGTGTTTAATTAATCGCTAAATGTACACAAAAACCAGCTGTGTGACGCATGTTCATGGTATTTTTTTATTGTTATGAATATGCTTAATGCTTGTGTGAGCGATTCAGTAATTTAGTCCTCTGTGTTGCTAGTTTCTCACTAGGTATTTTACCATAGAGTATGTATCAAGTGCCTATGTTTTAGGAATATCAGAAAGTAGCGAGACTGTGGGGTTGGCACTAGATATGTAAACTGGATGATTAGGCATACAATATTCGCCCACCTATGATATCCATGCTACTCAAGCTGTGAAAATTCTCCTGAAGTCTCTCCCTCTACTAATCTTCGGCGCAAGTTTGTGCTCATAGCTTTCCAAAAAAACAACAAAAAAAAACATTTAGCAATCGATCAATTGTTGCTGCGGCCCCACCTATCACTTGATAGTGTTCTTATCCCTGGTATGTGGATGCATATTATCGGGAGGATTAACATGCATGCTGGTATTTCTTTTGTGTCTATAAGTTATTTGTCATACTGGCAAAATTTAGCGATTAATTTTGCACTTTTTATTGCTGAGTCAGCAAGCATATTTCAGTGTAGGTGGCTCCTTAGTACAGTACTTCTTAACCTTGTGCAAGAACTTGATCAAAGTAGTGGAGTGGGTACTTGATACCTACTTAATGATAATCATGATCGCTTAATGTAAAACCAAATTGTGTGTGAAGTTACATACTCTATGTACCTGCTCGTGCAATTTAATGTCAGGATGGTTTGTAAGGATCCTGAGTACACTATAGTGACCCTTGACTGCAGCAATAATGAGTGGAGTGGCACCCTTGCCATTCTTGGAATTCACATTGGCCCCAGAATCGATGAGCAACTTGGCAGTTTCATCTTCATCACTGTGTACAGAACAGAAATCTTCATAAAGTACATGGTATTGATTTGGGCATAGAAACACGCGTATTCCAGTAGGGTGTGCCTCAGTAAGTCCCACACTAGTGAGCTGAATGGTGGACGTCTTTGCAACATACATATGTCTTAAACACTCCAATTCAACGAGTACATGTACCTGCCATCAATGAACAGTATGTCACCCTGCTTCTGTATGAGCTCAATAGATTGTTCATGTAGCCAGTGATAGGCAGATAATTGCACTCCAAGTGGAAAGGAAAAAAATGAATGAACGAATGAAAAGCTACAAAAATGCACACGCATGCCCAATGTTTTAGCGTTTCTTTCCCGCTTGAGAGGACTTACTGAAGTTTGACACCACAGCTTAAAACAGTTATCACTGAACTATCTACTGTGCAAGCACTAAGGTTGAGAGCTAATCCATGGCGATTGCACTTGCAAACGCAGGTATGATTCATGACGCTAAAACGCGTCATGAATAATACGGGAACACTAATTTCATGACGCTAAAATGGGTCACTGGTCGGTAAAGAGTTAATGAGCTTTGTTACCAGGCTCTTCTCTATGTATATTTTGTTGTGTGAGAAACATCACAGGAAGAACTTAAATGAATGCAAAAAAAGGTTGGCCAATGTCACACTGACAGTTTTGCATGTGCTTGTTGGGGTGAGCTTGAGCAAGCTCCACCTGGATGTTGAAGTGTGCTGTGCTTATCTGTTTGTTTGTTTGTAACAGGATTCCATATATACATGTACTTCAGGAGTTTATGAACTACTAAGCTCCTGGTACTTGCACCCACCCACAACATAACACACCCTCCATGCACATCAACATGCACTACACACCCAGCAATACCTTCCCCACTGCCTTCCACAACCCTCCTATGCACACAACTAACAAACACAAAACATAGTTGGCAAAATGGCACAAGATGTAGGGATGGTGTGAATGTGTTGCAGTGTCGTTCCCATCTTGTTTGGCTGGTTTTTGAGGGTTCCATCCCTACATGCGCTTGTTTTCATTCGGAAAACTTTTTTGTGACTTGTACACTCTTAACAACCTGCAAGGATAGCCATTTTGCTGCAGAAAGTTACCTTAGGTACTTATTTATGTACAATTAGTGATGTAGCTACCACTACAGCGCAGCAACTTGTCCATGCAAGTGTGGCGGACAAATGCAAACTGAGTAGCTTCGAGCTCACGCTTAGGCACTCTGCAATAGCAATACCCAGCACTCCAGGATCTCTCGTTCTTTCTTAAAGATAGTGAAGGTCCTAGGTCTACCATGTCTACGATGGTGACTGGCCACACCCTCTGTAAAGGGTGTGGCCTTGATGTAGCTCCGCACCTAGGCCGTTTGTACTAACGGCCTGGGTACGAGGCTACGTTTTATGTAGTTTGTGTGTAGCAGAGCTCACAGCATGTTTCAAAGTGTGCTTGGATACGGTGCCTACGTTCTAGTCAGTCTGCCAGCATCCTAGGTAGCCAACAGGAGTCTATTATACAAGTCCCAAGCCACATTTACAATGCCAGTGCTGGAACTTCGATATTGCTAGGCTCTAGTGGCTTGTTAATGTGTTCAAGAGTTCAAGACCACTGAATAGGAGGGCCTACTGCAATTTTGTATGCCAAGGTAATGCGGTACACAACTCTATAGTTAAGTTGATCTTGTTAAAAATGTTTTTAGTGCATTGAAATTAGAGTCCAGTAGTCCAGTCCAGTGATTACAGACGCCCCTTCCTCATGCAGGCGCACAGTTCAAGGTTGCAGGAAATTTGCACTTTAACAGGTACTTCAGGTATTCCTGGAAGTGGCAATATGACAATAGAATTCACAGAGAGACATCCTGTCGGCACCTAGCTCTAAGATGGTCCACCACAGGAGCGTTTTTGGAGCAGCAGAGGTCGTAAATCGTTGCACTCAACAACATGTCCGCCATTTGCCCTGAAAATGTGGTTGCATAGCGGACGTAAACTGCCATTTACGGGATATGTGACGTCATTAAAAGAATAATGGGGCCACACCGACTTCCAGCTTGGGGATGCGGGCGATGGACGGGAAACAGGAAATTTATTTGGAGTGGCCTAAACAGTACTGCAAATCAGCGCTATTTGAAAGAGGGCGCCCTCTAGTAGCTATACAGGGTTTTTGCAGAATCTTTTCACCACTTCTTAAAAGGTGCATGTAAAGCGAAAACCCGTATTGAGTTCCTTATATGGAAGTCAAAGTTCTGAAACTATGTAATGTGACTCACCTTTTATGTGTATTAATTAGTGCATGGTTTCGAGTGCAATTTGGGATTAATAGCACGAGTGAATGGCTATTAATTACATGAGGGTAGCCGAGTGTAATTATGCCATTCACAAGTGCTATTAATCCCAAATTGTATGAGAAAACATGCTATTGATTGCTAATCATAAACCTTGCCAAGTTGACAGTACACTACAATAAGTATGAGCATGTATGAGATAGGCAGGTATGCAAGTTTACAGTACACTGTATAGTTTACAACAAATTGTTGTTACTTACAAGTTTACAAGTTTATAGTACATCAGATGGTTTACAGCAAATTGTTGGTACTTACAAGTCACTGACCAATCAGTGAGCTATTACACTTTCGCACTGTTGACAGTCTGTTTTTCAACCAATCAGAGAGCTATTTTTAGTGCATTGAAATTAGAGTCCAGTAGTCCAGTCCAGTAGTCCAGTCCAGTGATTACAGACGCCCATTTTTTTTATGGGTGATATGTATTAGTTACCATACAGGTACCATGTGATTTGACATGTGATACGTAAATGTTTTCTGAGTTCCACATGGAATCCACAACTGCCATGTTTTTTCAACACAAGTGTAATCCACTGTATCAAGGGCGCATCGAGGGCATGCAACGTACATAGATGGCAAAGTGCTGAGTGTTACTACCGTTTTATTTGGTATTTTTTCAAATAAAACGCATGATCCAATCTAGCACAAGAAATTCAATTCTGGGAATTTATGGGTGGATCCAACTTAGCAAGCTGCCACTAATTAATTTTGAGTTGATCCAATTTAGCCAATACCAGGAATGAAGCCTCTCAGTTGTCCCAGTCAGTTTATTTTGTGGCAACAAAGTGCTGTCAAGAACAGTTTTCAGCTACATAGATATCCATAAATGTTCTACTTTGGCACTTGTAAGACTTTTTGTTGCTGCACCTGCTACTGTCTACCAAGAACCTCATTTCTGGAGAAATGAAGGCCAGGAACTCTTACATCTCTGTGTGACCAAAAATTTTCAGGTTTGAATCCATTGCAACACACGATCTAATCTATTAACTCAAGAAATTCAATTCCTGGAATTTATGGGTGGATCTAACTTAACGCATGCCCACTCAAATTATTTAATTTGCATGCGTTTTATATGAATAAATACGGTAGTATAGTTTTCAAATTTATTTCCGGTATTCAGCATGTGCAATGACGCAAGTGCAATTGCGTAATTCTCGTGCCATTTCTTTGCTGGAATGGTGTTCGTCTTCGACGAAGACTTAGCATGCGAGCTGGAATCAAAGATTTCTCGAATACAGAAGGTATTTTACTGCCATAGAGAATGATAGGGTTGGCATATGTTGAGCTGTTGTTGAGAGAGGTGAATGTTCGAGCTGCTTCCGACAATACTTGCGCTGAATCTGGGCCGCTACCACGGCTGGTGAGTTATCCTGACTGGAAGAGACCGTCTTCCTTCACTTGGATGGTGTTTCGTAATGTACTGCCAAAATCGGTAGCACTCGTCTTCGTTGCTGCCATCTCCCAGAAAAACTTTCCATTGAACGTTCGTAACTATACCGTACACGATTTTTCACGTGCTTAACCGGAAATGTTATTTTTAGTAACACTCAGCACTATGCCATCTCTATTGGGCTATGGGAAGTTGCATGCCCTCTCGCCGAGATTGATGCGCCCTTGACTGTAATATGTCATGCTTATAAATCAGTTACATCTATCATTGGTGTGGTATAACTAATACTAATTACCCATGTCGTTCTTACCCATATGCACACAGATGCAAAGGTTTGTCACCATCTTCATCCTATAGAAAACAGCAACACAAAATCAAAACACTAGTCTGTAAGTCCATGTCTGCAAGAACAGTATGATCAACGAGGGTAGATATCAGAAAGATAACATTACTAATACATCCTTCTGTGCAATGTTCTACAGGGAATTCAACAAAAGCTATTTGTAGACCTCTCAAAGTCAGTTACTGAGTCGAATCTAACCAAAACCTTTAGCCATTGCATTCTAGGGGCATGATTTGCAGGAAGCAATGAAAACAGAGAGTGTTGTGTTATCAAACATCAAAAGCACATTCTTGTGAGCATGCAATCCTCAATTGTTCTTCTTTTAACAAACTGGTACACAAATCCTCAATTTGTTTAGTGTAACTACTGAGTTACATCGTCTTACTGCATGGTTTATAAGTAACTACCTTCTTACCTCAACTTCCAGACTAGCCTTAAACTCAAGAAGCACTTTTATGACTGGCACATTTCCAGCTACTGCTGCACAGTGAATTGCTGCCTTGCCTGCTGCCTTCGAATTTACCTGAGAGAAAAGTACAGGTACAATAATGAAACATGCCAGCCCAGGACCCCAATTGTTACATACCTCTTTGGGATGCTTCTGTAGAAAGTCACGGAGTGACACCACATCTCCTGCAGCAGCAGCAGCTACAATTACAGCAGGATTCTCAAGCAGGGATAGTAGCTTCAGATGGAGACCTAGATCCTCACTTTCAAAGTCCGTTGCTGTAACATGTAATGCAACAGTTGTTAAGATGCAATCACAGTAGGTGTGGCAGTCCTGGGTAGAAATCGAACATTACTCCGTTGTGTATTTCGATTGCGTTAGTGCGTTCAAAGCACTGAATCACAGAACTTCTGTTAAAGGCGGGGCTTATAGTGCTGCATAAACTTACGAATACTTGACACATCCATAGCAGAAGTTTGATTTCTACCCGGGACTGCCACAAGTACCATTGGTGCTGCTTACGTCTATCCCATATAAAACAAGGGAAATGTATGAACAATCTGTGGCAAACCTGAGCAAACTATGTCCTGTTGGCTAGCTACGGCTACCAGTCCAGTAGTGCATGTAACTAGCTGGGTTTGTCTCGATTGTCTGTGAGCAACCCAGGGACATATCCTTACATGAGACAGCTTAGAGAATAGCTTGCCATAAAGAGGTACTACACAATGGAACCATTTGTTTTGCCTAGGCAGCTATTCTGGCTGACTTTTGTATCAACAGGCTGACTTCCTGCTAACCTCATCCCGCCTAGTCCTTACTTGAGTTATCATACCAAATATGTAGCTCTATTAACTTGAACTTGCTCTCTGCACTCTGTGAGTAGCCTAACTGGCCTAAACAACATCTGGCTGTATTTCCTTATCAGCTTTAATAACCATCACCATTCACACAGTACTCAAGATGTATATGTGAGACAACATACAAGTTATAGCCTGTAATACATGAGACAGTTCCGGGTAATTCCGAAGGCAAAGCCCGAGGAATTTAACCGGAACTGTCAAGCAACAACAACAACAACAGCAAAACTGTTTGTGCAACTGCAAATTTGACGCAGAATTAGCAGGTTTATTCTGTAGAATAAATCATGTATGCTCACACTTCACCAAACATGCAAGGAGTAACTAGTCCAAGCACTGGGAACAATACTCGAAATTGAACAAGCAAACTTCTTAACTAACGTGGGGCCTCTGGTGGGTTCTCTCCAGGTGCAGGAACCATACAGAGTGGGTTGAAGGTCCATGTTCGGCCGTTAACAGACACTCGCACATCTCCAGTAGGAAACAGCTTGATGACCCTTCCCACTTGCCCTAAAGACTGCAAACAAACACAGCATTTATAATGCAAGAGTATACATAACAGTATTATGTACGTACAGATATGAAGAAACAATGCACCACATATCTCTAAATAAAAAGTAGGGCCTGAACGAACGGGGGAAATCCCCATTCGAATGTTCGGTGACTAACATTCGAACAACATTCGGTAGAATCAAGATATCATGTAACATGGGTGTGCTTGTGGCTTCTGCCAATGCACAATGCATGTTTACTTAAAAGTATATTTAAGCCACTCGGCTGTCTACGGAAGTGTCTACCGTGGGGCGGACCAACCGTTTGCAGCGACCGGACACGCCAGCTACTTTGCGGAAGCGGTCCGCTTCCTCGTCCCTCACTGCTGAAGATTGCCAGTCTACGGCTAGTGTCAGAAGCATCTCTCCGCCTTGCATTCTACGCTTGGCTATGCCGCACCAAAGGCCTGAAACTTCATCCACCA
Organism: Agelas oroides; assembly: GCA_949130485.1. NCBI lineage: Eukaryota > Metazoa > Porifera > Demospongiae > Agelasida > Agelasidae > Agelas > Agelas oroides. The sequence continues at coordinate 6,456,927 of OX422190.1, forward strand.
TCTTGCAAGATTGCACGTAATAGATAGATAGATAGATAAATAGATAAATTTTCATTTTTAACAGGAAAATGTTTCATCAGCCATTAGGCCGGTCTTCCTGGGAGCACGTGGGGTGTGCATTGATTAGAAATAGGTCACTTGCGAATATAATTTTACCTTCGAATGTTTGGGGATTCGAACGAATGTTCGAATGTTAGTACATTCATTCAGGCCCTAATAAAAAGGCAGGTCTAGATGTTACACAAAGTCACCTACTGTGCAGGATGCATTTTTCAGAAAGTACACAGACACTTACCAGAGCCATATCATCCACCCATCCCCCATGCCCTTCCTGTAGCTTGTGGACAGTGGCAATGTCATCAAGGATGCGAACAACATCCCCGGAAGAGAACTGGGGCACCTGTGGTCGAGACACCATACCACTTGGCTCAAGATCCTGGTAATGCAAAAATGTACAATTGCCAGCTTACGTACATCGTATAGATGTGCTTCAAGGCCATGATGAACAAAACATGCATGCCTGTTTACAGGTCCGAATACATCCCTACTTGTTACTAACTCTGTGTCAATTTTGCAAAATGCTTTAATATTCTGTGGAAGATAACAGCTCCATGGTCCTCTTTACTTAATTTTGAGGTCAAGTTGTAAATGTTTTGGGTACGAAGTAGAGGACAAACGTGGCTTCTCTAGTTGCGGTTTACGAAGAACACCTCTCAAATCTTAAATGTAGTGCCTGGTGCTGGAAACTTCCATTATATATACATAGTCAGGTATTTGGTCTCTCTATAGGTTTTAGATGCCTGCAAGCACACTGAAGTTGCAATATCACTAAGAATCAAGCACGATTTTACATGTTGCTTATTGTAACCTTCATCCCATACCTAACCTACATTATTTTAGCATGACTACTTTGACACAGTGGACATTTGAAAGGGAATCTGTTGGGACAGCAAGGTACATTGACAAAGCCTAGCACTCTGCACCCTCTTGTTTATGGTATTGAAGAACAAAATACATAAGTACATGTATTTGCAAGCATCCATGGGTGTTTGCTGCACAAGACAGTACGTAACTTGTGAAAAGCAGAAACACTACGTAGTACATTGTGCATACTGCATAATCTGTACACCTACAGATTCCAGAACAAAACAGTAATTACTCCAATTGATTCGTACACACATTCACAGAGCAGAAATGCATGCATTAGGGCACAAGAATGATGAAATGGTGCTTCTGAAATCCAGAAGTACATATACTGTAAGCTCACGTTAATGCGGTTTCCCTACTTTGACTCAAAGTGAAGAGGGGCATCCACTCAAACATTCAGTATGTCTCAACTATATTCTCGACAATATTTACATTGACTTTGACATCTCTGGTCATACATGTACTATGGAAAATCACTAGTGGCTGTTAATACTAAGATGAGTGTAACTCGTATATAGAGTAAACTACCAATACTCGGACATCAGCGATAATCGGACGCTCATACATGGAGATTAAGCGACACAGATACTTAGTTATGCTACGGAAAGGAAGGCGGAGTCCACCATATCCGGTGACTGAAAAATGGAGCTCGAGTGGCAATTCCCGCTGCGCTAGGGGCGATTAGCATAACAGTCTGAAACATTCGATAATCGGCCAAAATGATGTATTTTCGGACGCTGCTTCCAGTTCCTGTTCTGATGCAACTAGCTCTTGGCACAATTTCTGTATTGTTGGAGAGCTGCAAGACCCTGCTATTGCACGCCTGATATTTGTCACTGTAGCTGTCTTGGATGCTGAGGGGTGGTGAAAATTTGAGTGAGCCGCTCACTCAATGATTGGACAGTGGATTTTCGTAGTTTAACCGTGGCGGTATAAGATAGAATTACACTCTTTACTAACTAACCCCTTATATTAAGGGAAAAAACAGTGTACCCCCTACACTGTTTTTCCTCTTATTATAAGGGAAAAGCTTGTTCAAGGGATAGTGTGTCCCACAGTTGTAATTCCCTTATATTAAGGGGAAAAACTGTGTAGAGGAAACGATCAATATTCGGACACCAGCCATAATCGGACGCTCGTACACAGAGACTAAGCCACGCAGATACTCTGTTATGCCACGGAAAGGAAGGCGGAGTCCACCATATCCGGGGACTGAAAAATGGAGCTCGAGCGTCAATCCCCGCTAGCGCTAGGGGGATTAGCGTAAGCGTAACAGTCCGAAAATTTTGATAATCGGCAAAAAAAAGTATTTTCGGACGCCGCTTCCTGTTCCCTCCCTGAAGCAACTCTCAGCAAGATTTCTGCACTGTTGGAAAGCTGCAAGACCCTGCTGCTTCATGCCTGATCTTCGTCACCGTAACTGCCTTGGGCGCTGAGGGGAGCTGCCGAAAACTGAGTAGGTTGCTCCATCAATGATTGGACAGTGGATTTACGTATGTTTTCGCCGTGGAAACACTCAACTACGAAATAGACCAACAATACTGGTATCATTGGAATCTACAGGTCTTTACCAACGTAACGGTGCAAGTCTCGTCTTTATACGTTGTTTGGTTCTCGAGATACAATTGTTCTTGATTCATGTACTTCAGAAATTTAGTTTCCTGTAACTAGGCCCGTATAAAGGGGGGAAACAATTGTATCTCGAGAACCACACAATGATACCAGTATTGTTGGCCTATTTCGTAGTTGAGTGTTTCCATGGCGAAAAAATACGTAAATCCACTGTCCGATCATTGATGGAGCAACCTACTCAGTTTTCGGCAGCTCCCCTCAGCGCCCAAGGCAGTTACGGTGACGAAGATCAGGCATGAAGCAGCAGGGTCTTGCAGCTTTCCAACAGTGCAGAAATCTTGCCGAGAGTTGCTTCAGGGAGGGAACTGGAAGCGGCGTCCGAAAATACATTTTTTTTGCCGATTATCAAAATTTTCGGACTGTTACGCTAATCCTCCTAGCGCTAGCGGGGATTGACGTTCGAGCTCCATTTTTCAGTCGCCGGATACGGTGGACTCCGCCTTCCTTTCCGTGGCATAACAGAGTATCTGCGTAGCTTAGTCTCCGTGTACGAGCGTCCGATTATGCCTGGTGTCCGAATATTGATTGTTTCCTCTACCCCTCCCCTTATAATAAGGGAAAAAACTGTGTACCCCTACACTCTTTTGATGCAAACGCTAAATTGCATTCTTAGCTGCTGCAATCTTGGAACAACTGGATCCCAGGAAGGGTTGCACCTGGAAGTGTCATCTACATGTAGTTTCACACGTTTCTTGGAAAAATTGCATTTGGCTAGTTGCTAGCTACTTCAGTCCAACAGTGATTTCCAGACAACCCACAAACAGAGCTCTCAGAGAACACCTCTAAAGTTAAAGGACACCAACAAGAGAAGTAAGATGTGGGTACCCAGTCTGGGTCTTGAATATCAGGACATCATCGCAGCCCACAAGCTTCTGAGACAGCAGTTCACAATTAGTGGCCTGCAGGACCCAGGGTATGCTGAGAATCCATCAGCTTTCAAGGTCCAGGGTAATGGAGCAATGCAGATTCACCATAATGGCATTAACCACTAGCTCACAAGTACATGTGCAAAGGGTGTTGTGAAGGTGTATGACAGTTTGTGGAAGACAGACATATCCCTGTCCATCTACAACTTGGGGCCATATACAGGGAGAAAGTGAAGCGTGGGTCACTGAATGTGGACATATGTCATGTTGAACACCAAACAGGTAGTAGTGACTGTGGCCTGTATGCAGTGGCATATGCCACCGACCAAGCATGTGGAAACGATCCTTCCAAGATCAGCTACTCCTCCGATGAGCTGCTACCACACTTCATCAAATGCTTGGAAAACACTAAACTAACTCCTTTTCCAAGAGAGCTTGAACTTTCAAGAGCTGAGAGGCCATCTAGAGTAGTGATTGACATTCTGTAGTTTACGTGTACTGCTCAATTGTTGTTGTAATGACTGAGAACTGTGTAGTATAATATTCCTTGAGTAAGCTTTCTTCCTCTTGAAAACAGTGTACTGTGATGTCAAAAGAGTGTAGGGGTACACAGTTTTTTCTCTTAATATAAGGGAATTACAACTGTGGGACACACTATCCCTTGAACAAGCTTTTCCCTTATAATAAGGGGAAAAACAGAGTAGGGGGTACACTGTTTTTTCCCTTAATATAAGGGGTTAGTTAGTAAAGAGTGTCATCTTCTACCAAACCAACCGTGGCCACCCCCAGCTATGCATTAGGCCAACAATACCACTATCATTGGAATCTACAGGTCCTTGCCAATCTAACGGTGTAAGTCTCGTCTTTATGTGTTGTGTGGTTCTCAAGATACAATTGTTCTTGATTAGTTTTCTGTAATTAGGCACGAATGAAGGTGGAAAAACTCGAGAACCACTTGCTTTAGAAGTGGCGTCCGAAAGTACATCATTTTAGCTGATTAGTGAATTTTTTGGACTGTTATGCTAGTCGCCCCTAGTGCAAGCGGGAATTGATGCTCGAGCTCCATTTTTCAGTCGTCAGATACGATGGACTCCGCCTTCCTTTCCGTGGCATAACCGAGCATCTGTGTGGCCTAGTCTCCGTGTACGAGCATCTGATTATCGCTGGTGTCCTAGTATTGATAGTTCACTCTAGTCAGTGATGACAGGAGACAATAGTTTGTACTACAAACGAGAAAATCCGAGTGGTGGTCTGTGAGCAGAGCTACATACATGTAGTGGTTCTATGGCATTCAGTAACTGTTCGCTAAGCTAAATTTGGAAAACTTCACTAAAATACAAATAGCTTGTGGGACAAGATGCTCACTGACCATCGGGTGTTTAAATGAATGAACACTACTATGTAAAAGGTTGTGGGAGGGGGGAGGGGATTTGCTCAAAGGGAGCATATTAGCATGAGCATATGGTAAGTTTTTGACTCTTGGTGTCAATTGTATGGGCAGGAAACAGCATTAGAGTTTTTTGTCTATCTTCCTTACATAGGTTTAGACTTGCAAAACTGCACAGCATGCCTCAAACTTGCTTTTCCTACCAGCTGGAAGTTTGGTGCAACTGAGGTCTCATGCAAAGATAGTTGTGTCACCTCAGAACCTTGCTTATCAAGCATAGACAATGTAGATGGAAGCTAAGGCTACTAGCTACCAGCTGCCGTACACCATGGCAGCTGAGGGTGGATAGGTACCTGTGCAAAGTTAGTCAGTTTCCTCATCCTCTAACTCAAAAACTTGCATGTGTTTTTCCTTCCTACCAATCCCTCTATTTATTCATACACCCCTCATTTCTTGGAATACTCGGTAATTCATACTGCAGTCTCATGAAAGAGTGCCCACCCCCTACTTCTGTCCCAGTTTCTTGTATAGGGTCAAAGCTTACTCCAATGAGCACTAGAGCTGCAATGAGTATACTTCAGTACAGTATCGATTATCGGTCAGATTACAGTCGCGATATATCAGTATATTGGCTATGCACTGTGGTTTCCAATGCCAACTGCTTACCGTTCGATGACCAGTTGCCTGTCACAGGCCAACAGCTATTTGGACTATAGGCTTTCTGTAGTCTTGTACCTGTAACCGTCGACGGATGACCAGGCTACATGAGCTAGGCTTTGTGATGACTCTGCACACTGAAGCTTATTGTTGTCAGTGCACAGGTGACATACAATGACGGTTATTGCTCCTCCAGGATAACCAATATAGTGCTAAACCTCACATTTCACTCTGACCAAGATACTTGCCATCTCTCTCGCGCTCTTTACCATGACTATACACTCGCTTATGTGCCAATCACGTGATGCATCGATTCGTGTATTGCTCAAAGCAGGATCGCAATATATTGTTGTAGCTTTAATTAATTAGCGACCCTTTTGGCACATTCTCCATGTACTGTTCCTTACAATACATCATTGTTACGTCACGTACTGTTGTTGTTCTTACGCCATGAACTTCACAGCTACCGTTAGCGTGCAAGACAAAGGTGTTTGTCACTTTTAACATAGACAAAAAAAAAGAAGGGAAAAATCCCATTCCCTGGCCCTAGCCCTAACCCTAACTGTAACACTAAGCCTAACCATTTGGCTACGAGGCACTGCTGACGACTGTGGTGCACTGCACTGCCTTTAACGCACCAACCAACATTACAATATAATATTACACGACGTAAAGGACGTAAATTACATGACGTAAAGATACCGTATTCTAGGGAACGGTACATGAAGAATAACCCCAGCTTTCATGATACAATGCTATATGGCCATTCAGCTAGAGAGTTGTGTGCCATCATGATTTAAGCTTAGGAGGCTGGTAGATCACCTTGCTGTCAACGTGATGGATTCGAAAGTCAGTATGCTGTAAACACAGCTGCTTCTTACATATAGCCACTCTTAGTGGCCAAATGTGGAAACACTTGAAAGAGCACCCATCCCTCTCTTTTGCATACTTGCAAGGTGCTCTGCTCATGGGTGCTCTTTTGTGAAACTATAGTATGTATTCCAATCAATTTGTACAGCTAAAATTCTGCAGAAACCTTTAGTGGTACAAACCTTAGTAACAGCATCAGCATTGATAGTCCACATCCTATTACTAGGATAACATATCCTTAGATCACCAGAATCCAGAACAGTCTTTACTGTGCCAATTTCTGATAGCGCCTACAAGGGAAAGAAGTATGTGTGTATAATCAGTTAGAAGATGAAGCTACCATCAACTCCTACATGTCTACTGCAAGACAGGGCATGTACACATATATATACTGCTGCATTCAGGTACAGTTTCATGAATATGTATCTGTCATATCTACAATACATAGTCTTGTTAGTAAATCATGGAGACTAACTGTTATGTCACTGTATGTGACTGAAGCTCAATAGCAGTTAGCCTTATACCCAGGACATTTATAGGAGAAAGAGACTTAGTGACTCATGTGACTTCAAACAGTACGATGATGGAACATCATTGAAATTGCACTGCAACTGTAAAATGTAAATTGTATGATTCTGGTCATGTGACCCTTGTGTTTTGATTAGCAAAACTTGTTGCAAGTTCCTGCTGGACTCTGCTAAGTCACCTGTTTAAAATAGCAAGTCAAATGTGTGACACACTGTAATAGACTTGCTCTCTGAATTTGATCTAGCTGACCGATGTACCCAGACTATGTGATATGGGAACAAGACAAGACGAACTGTATTTGATTTGTGCATATGGAAGCAACCATTTTGCCCGTGTTCTGCTGTAATTGTAGTCAAGAGAACATTTAAACTGAACCATCAAGATAATCCCATCACTAATGGATTATAATGATTACACTACAGTCATGTGACAAAATCATGAAATTTGAGTGGTACTGCTGACCTTTGGACAGTGGAAGTAATTTGCACAAGTTTCTAAGCCTTTTTTTAAAAAAAAAAGGCCTGGGAATGATATAATATCAAGCACATGATGTAGATTATGATTTTTTGGATGGGCCTGGGAATGAGGCTAGTTTGCTGCTAGTCACATAACAGCTATAGTCTTCCTAGCTTATGACTTTAGTGTTTAACTGCATTTATTAGCTCATCATATAGGTATTTAAAACATGTGTTGTAAGGCTATATACAAGGTGGCCTTAAGAAAAGGTCAAGACCAGTGGTGCAGAAGTTGATGTGAACTGGTGGACTTGGTTGCCCAGTGGCTTGCTTTGAAACCCTTATTTCAAAGTGTCCTGCAGAACTGCAAACATGTGGTCCTCTCTACCTTTCTCCCTTACAAAACGAAAGAGATTGGTGTAAAACGAAAGTGTGGTTTGCACGAGAGCCAGTTGGAGTGAATGTGATCAACCAGTTTATGAAGAATACGGCGAAGGAAGGTGGACTTGATATTACTGCGAAGAATTTCACCAGCCATTCAGTGTGATAGACAACTGTAAGAAAGCTGAAGAAAGCAGGAGCAAGCAGCAGAGAGATTATGGCAATAACTGGTCATATATAAGAACGAACAAAGTCTGGCTGATTAAGATGACTTGGAGGATCATTTACACAACTTGGTGAGATCCTGAGTGGAAAGAAGCCATCTGCAGTAGCACCCCAAACTCACCAACAAACTCTTCCATCTTTATTATCTCCTCCTGTATCGAGCAAAGTAACCACACCCCAAGATGCTCACGGAAGGTTAGTGCTGCAGTTTACCTTGGCTCGAACACTTTAGAGTTCAGTGCTATACGTAGGTGAAATCTTTGTTAGTAGGCTTTAGGAAACAAAGTTCACTGCTACTTAGCTACAAGACCTGAAGGGTTTTGTGCTGAAGACGTAGAGTTCAGAGTTTTGTGGCTTCTTAAAAAAAGCTTTACCCTCAAGGAAGGAGGAGCCAGACATCAGTTTATCAAATTGTGAATAGCGAGCACCCCTTCACCTGCTTTATACTCGCGCATTACGCGCGTAATATCAGCCCGAAGCACGGTAGCGCGCTCAATACACGCAATGAATTTATACGTAACATATTGAACGTGTGACGTCACGTAAGCGTAAAAATCACTTCGGGAGTCACTGTGAGTGGTGACAGTGGTGTAGCTGGTGAAGGGAGAGTTGTTGGTGTACAAAAGTTTCATTCCTGGGGTAAGTGCACCATGGCATTAACAAATATCAACTCAGATTGGATGTCCAACGCTTCCTCTGGCCTGTGTATTATATTATTTATATTACACAGGCCCTTTAAGTTGCATCTTGGGGGGTATCAAGTTTTTGCCCATCACCACCCATGGTATTTCAAAACTGTAATGTTATAGTAACATTTGGTTCAACAACATTCACCTCATTTCATTTTCTCAGTCTCAGTCCAGTTATGATCATCCTCAGCCATCTACCTCACACCACACAACAGAAAGAGGCCTTGTATCATTTACTCTGATTCTGACTAATCTCACATATTATCTAATATTGAAGTCACAAAAAAGTTTTCTGAACGAAAACAAGCGCATGTAGGGCTGGAACTCTCAAAAACCAACCAAACTTGATGGGAATGACGGGATATTTCCTGTTCGCCTACTCCTGTTTTGCCTACTTTAGTCCAGTAGCAATGAACTGCATTTTGCTAAAGCCTACTACCAAAAGTTTTTACCTACGTACCACTGAATTCTAAAGTGTTTGAGCCAAGGAAAACCTGCAGCACTAACCTCTTCCTAGACATTCGGGTGTGCCTTGCTCCTGGCAAATTCAAAATCAGATAGAATAATCTGGAGCTCAAGGCTGACCTGAAAGCTATGAGCTTTTCAAAGACAAGCCTACTTCAGGATGCTGCTTTGACATCACTTTTTTTACGAGTAGGCAAAACACCATTTTTTGGTCTAAAGTAGGCAAAACGTCTTGTTCCATTTTGCCAACTATGCCTTGTGTTAGTGGTGTGCACAGGAGGGTTATGGAAGGCAGTGGGGTAGGTAGTGCTGGGTGTGTAGTGCATGTTGATGTGCATGGAGAGTGATTTATGTTGTGGGTGGCTGCAATGTAGTTGCTACTGAGCATGGCAGGTATGGTCTGTCTTGTATGCAGAAGCTGTGGAGTGCATGAGCAGTGCTGAGTCTGTATTACATGTTGGAGTGTCAGTTATGTTGTGAAATTTGTTGCTGCTGAACATGGCAGATAATAACTGTCTTTTATGCGGAAGGCAGTGGAATGAGCAGTGCTGAGTGCCGTGTTTATTTAGTGGGTGTGAATAGGGTAATGTACATGTAGAGAGTTTTGTGGTGTGCATAGTTGGCAAAATGGCACAAGACGTAGGGATGGTGTGAAAGTATTGTGGTGTTATGGGCTTATAAATCCCACAGATCCCTACGCTGTGGTGTCAAAGCAAATTAGACTATAACTACTCACTGTCAAACTGTTGCTGTAAAGGTGTCTTTCGACTCAATACAAGCTATGTGACTTCTGCGGGGATGAAGTCTATGGAGAGTTTCTCGGAATAGTAGTCCACATGAAGTGAGAGGAGCTGAATAACCACCAGTTTCTGCGGCCACCTCCTCTAGTGCAGGAGTTTTTGAATGAAGCCAATGTTGACTCAGTGCTACTAGCTGAGTTTGAGGACCAAGCTACTGATAGGCTGCTACTCTCTGTGCTGGCGGAATATGAAGACTCCAGGACAATGAAGGAGGTTTATGACACCAGCCAAAATGCTACCATCAACTCTAAGTAAACACTGTATGTAAAGATGTACATTTTTTTTGTTGTAAATGACCATAACAAGCAAACTGAATATCAGTGGCTAGTGTTCTAAGTTGCCAGCAAGTGTTCCAAATTGACAGCCAGCTGGTGTTCTAACTATCAAGTACCTAGTGTCTAGGTGAGTTATAGGACTAGCAATTGACTAATCAGATTACAGAATGACTTCAGCTATATCTATAATTTAAATGGAAGTAGAAACTGCTGCACTTCAAACTACACATGCTCAGTGTGGGAGTCTTCACACACACTTTCGTTTACAGCAGCTCTAGCAATACATACCTTATAATACTTCTCCAGGAGGCATGCACATTCCCTCTCTATGTTTTGCGTTATACCACCTGACCTTGGCTGTTGCAGTCTTCATCTTATCACGGTAAGCTACACCTGCTCAGTTGAGCTTCCGGGGGCGTACTTGCTATGAATATGTTATTCTAACAAAATGGCGTATAGCACTAAGTGTTAACATCGGAGTGCTTGAGAATAGTTCGAATTCTACGATAACGATGAGTAGTGAGTGCGACACCCGGTGATTTATGCTGTTTGTTTGAATCGTTGTAATAGTTTCAACCGTTATCGTGCTAGCCTGGCTTACACTAGAACAGAAAGAAGAAGAAGAAGAAGTCAGAAGACAGATGATTTGCCTGTTTTAGCAACTTGCCGGTCTGGTACTTTAGCGATGCTCTCCAGCAAAGTTAACGGTCCCGTTGCTCATGGAAGCACTCGACAATGTCTGATATGGCTCATGGAGGCTTTTTGACTAATCTAGCACAGACATTTCGAGCGTGTCATTTGTGCACTTTTAATGTGGCCATTTTCTTTCAGGGTCATCCCTACATAATACTAACGTATGCCATGATTATGTCGTTGTTATATAACTTGCTGCATAGTACGTAATATTGTGGGCAAATGGAAATGGAAGGTAGATGATTAGTTGGCACATATCGCTCGTGCAATTACTGTGACTGTTACTTGTGCAATTATTCCCAAATTGCACTCAAATCCATGTGACTACCTATACATGCAGTGTGTTTCTGAGTTGCTCTGCTACAAACCTACTTCTATAACACTATTGAAACCTACTGTTATTATCCCAGGCTGCACTTAGTTTCTGCTATTTGTTGTGATGGCTGTGTGTTTTTGGAGTTACCTGTAGGATTTATTGGGGCGAGCCTGAGCGAGCCACACACTAGCGAGACTGCATTGCGCATGTGTGTGTGTATACGTACATTACGTACATGCTTGTTTGCTTGCGGCCATATACCGTAAATTTTAAATGGGTGCAGTCAAATATTTCATGAAGCTCGATCTCGTGCATGAAGCATGTGAGGGCTACTGCCAGAGTGTAGCGTTGGCGACCTGGAGCAAAGACAACTAAACTTGAAGTACGCATAGCAACTTACTTCTGGTTTGTGCTTCTACCGACCATCAACAGCAGACTGCTCACAGGCGGTACAAATGTGGACAGTGGTTGAGGTCGCTTCAGGTAAGAGCCATCATGGCATGAACGGCACTCATAAACGCCAGAAATTCAGGAGCTGAATTCATTGTAAAGCTTAGTCCATGCATGTGTAACTACATTAGCTGCCCTGGCTGGAGAAATGGCTGGCATATGTGATATTTGGCTATCTCTGGTGAGCACTTAGCTACTTATGCGTTTTGAAATTTGGCTTGAACAGCAGGTAGTGATAAATCCTGCTATATGCCAAGACAAATTCGTAAACCAGTAGTGTGCTGCTCGTTCAGGCTTGCCCCAAGATGATGAATCATCCCACTAGTTATTTTGTGAAGCAGAAGTTGAGTGAACCATACCTAGCTGAGGTACTCCACATCAATTTTGATGTTATAAAGCAAGGAAAGAGAAAAGCCAGCCTGTCTTTATTCAAGGTCGTCCTACCTATTTTGAAGTTTGCTTGCTAATTGTTGTGTGTCACAGTATAGCTTGTACCCTACACATTATGTGTTCTTAATTATTTCAGCCACACTGGAAGCCTATTGCCCCACTGTATATTGCCTGGGTATATAGCAAGTACTTGCTTTGCACTGTTGTGAATGCTGTCAACTTTTCTGAATAATTCCTGAATAGAGCATGCTTGTTTCAACCACCTAACGCTGACTACCAACGTCTAAATGCAACTAGTTTACAACATATACACAATGATTCAGTATGACACAAAATTGTTTCATTAAGGGGGCGGGTAAATAATTTCACAATAAATTATCTGCTATATATAAAATGTCTCATCTTACTAGTTGTGCAATCAATTACAGCCAAACTTGATATTCAAGTACTGTATGGCAAGGACTATCTCTGTAACAAATCTTGATACCATGCTACAGAAAACAGCGCGGAGAGCAGTGGTTGAGTTTTACAATTTTTCAGTACGTTTCACTCGCACGGTACGAGAGCCACATACTCCATTCTTGGCGAGTAGAAAGTTCAACAGTCGCTAGAGGGGGCTACGTAGAGTTTTGGTCATAAGCTGTAAAGCTTAACGGATGGCGAGTTGAAACTGTTATTGGAAAGTCACTTTTTGTAGTGTTTCGCGGTACGAACTCTCCCGGGCATTTGTTAGTCACGAATACTTTACATTACCCCCTCGACTAACCACTGGAGAAGCTGTTTATAGTAAAGAGAGTTGCTAAAGTCATTTACCTGATTCACGAAGCGTCCCGAAAAAATGTACCCCTGGCCTTCTCGGTGGGTGTGGCCATTGATGTACGGCGATCGACGACGTAGAAACTTCTCAGGGTTTCCTTCATGCTTTTGTCGCTTGTAGTACGGCTGTACGGCTAGGTAGCTCTTCGATATTAAGCTACTGAAGCAGCTGCTACAGTGATTTGCTTCATTCAAAAAGAAAAACCAGCTGTACAATGGTGGGCGTAAACCGGAAACAATTATTGCGCTTGTGTGGTAGCTTACCCGCCACCTTAATTAGCTTCTCTTGTAGCCGAGTCATCAATTTATGCACATGTGCATCGAGGGTAAAGGGTTAATTAGCCTCATGCTTGCCTAAACAACTATAGCTGCCTTTTTCCTTAATACCTACATGTATAATCTCACAACCAATGGAGTACCTCTAGCTAAACCTTACCATAATCCAGTTTTTGTGATGAAATACTAATTGGAAAAGGTGGTCAAAGTGGAAAAACAAATATTAAGTTCATTCACCTCTGTCATCTGGTCATTCCACCCCCCATGACCTTCCTGCATCATCTTGAAAATTTCCATCTCCAGTTGCACTCTGACACGGTCTCCAGAAGAGAACTGCTGCGGCTTAGGAGGAGGAGAAGGCACATAGGGTGCCCCTACATTAGGAGAAATGGAAGAATTCCATCAGCAGCAGATGCATTCTACCCTCACTGTAAATACTTATAAGGCCATACAAACTTAATAACTGGTTTCTGGTCTAAGGAGATTAGCCAGACTAGTAGTGGCAAATGGCTTTCAATTTTTTTTATTGAGTTGTCAAATTCATTACAAATTTCTATATTACGAAGCATAGTCTAGCTTATAAAATGGACACCAGCTGCCACAACCACCTCCTGAAGGCCCTATTGCTCCTTCCTACCCCCTTGAAGGATAAGCACCAAGTCTTTTCAAATTCCAATGCATCATAGACTGCCAGTAGCAAAAGGAGGTGAGATTGCCACAGAGTTACAGAGCCGTCTCCAGTTTAATGATGCTGGTGTTAGGCCAGTGTGGTGGAGTGGATCCAGACAGGCGCACATCAGTTTACAGTGATGGTAAAATAAACTAGGTGCCATTTATGGCTTAAACAGAGCCAGAGAAACTATATAACTGCAGGGCCACACAAAGCATTTTTTGCCTCCATCTTGGACACTTAGAACAGAGTAGTAGTGGCCGAAAGGCTGCTGGATACTCTCAAAGCAGGCAGCCAGTTACTTCACAAACAAACTGTGATAAACTACAAATAGATCAAACTCTGGTTTACAGCATTCTGTGTGCAATGATGTAAGCAAACTGATGTAGCAGTTTGTACTCTTGTATACCAATGAACAACTGTTACTTGCCCGTGTACTGTAGTAAAGTTAGTGTTATGCAAAACTTCAGCTGACTGTTCTCTGTAGTGACTGGTTGTTGTAGGAATTCAGTAGCTTTTCGTAGGAAATGCTATATAGGCAAGTTTGTGACATACTAATTTTTATTTTTGCTTGCATTGTCAATGGTAATAGGAGACAACCTGCGTAAGTTACTACTGCAATTGCTTACAAAAGAATCTTACCACAATTTGTGATTTGGCTGAAAACAGCCACAAGTATGCTGCGTACTGTACTTAGAAAAAAAAGCAGAAGCAATGCAACAAGTGCATCAGTCTTCCTGTGCTGTTGTTCTGTCTATGATGGTAATTCTAGCAATCTGAAATTCACCACAAAAGTAGCAGTCAGGAATTAAGCCAAACCCGTTAGCACACGATGATGCCTCAGCATGACACAGAAATGTCACTTTTTTCACTAGCTTGTCTCACATGCATGTTGGGGGCAAAAGGCTGATGACTAGCAACTGCTGGTCAATCACAACCTATTAGTGACTTGCCAAACAGTGAAACATAACTTACGTACCAAGTACAGGTAGGTGGTCAGGGTAGTAATACCCACCACTCCCAGCCACTGTACAGGTCACGTCCACCTATGTATGAGAGTTAAACAAATCCCTGAGAACTACACATGTACATTTGTAGTAAAGTGAATTTACTGCACATGATACAATGTAACTTTGAGCTGGGACCAATTCAGCTGATTCAATTTGGGGGTGCACATAGATTGAATATGTGATGTAGTCAATTCTCACGTCACAGAAAAAGCATGGGCACCAAGTTTGTTCAAGTATAAAGGTTTAATTTCCACCAAACACACAGAATGTGGGGGAAACAACAGTTTGAGCTATCAAGAGTGCATGACAACCATAGTACCACTGGGATAGTGGGAAGTGAGGCAAACAGTCTATGACGTAAAATCTTGGCTACGCATTTATGTACAATGTCTGTTTTGGATAGGTGACCACTATAAATGCTTAATGTGAGGTTTTTGCTACCGTACTTGTGGATGTGAAGGACTAAGTGTCGGACTTGCTAGGTAACAAAAATGAATATACAGACTTCGAGGGAGTGCTACTGAAGAGCAGAGAGTGCCTTGTTGAGCCTTGCATACAATCAGTTATACAATAAACAGCCCAGTGTACCATTTCCTTATGTGGGTAAACCAGTATAAAAGCTTATCATTATTCCAACTTACTGACAACCCACTCCCCACCCAAGCTTATATAGGCACATACATGCGCACCTTGCCCTTGTGTCCAACTCTGTAGACATTTCTCCTTCTAGCATTGTTCCATTCTACCTCAGCTACACTCCTCTGTGGCAGAAGACAAAACACACAGCAGCGCAAAGTCAACAGTACAGTGCAGATGTAAAAACACCAAATGTAGTGCTTCCATAATGTCACAAAAACAACTGCAAGCATGGCATGTGAAAATTTGATGAACTTGTATATACGTATGCAATGTGGAGGAAGAAAAATGTGAGTCTTTGTGAAAGAATATTTTGATTGGGGTGAGCCTGAGCGAGTCCCACACTGCATTGTACATGTGCATGTGTATGCATGCTCGCTTGCGGCCATATACCATAAATTTTAAATGAGTGCATTTAAATATTTCATAAAGACTGAACGTCTCCTAGTAGTCTTGTGTCCAGCCCACTGTAGGTGAAGGACTACTGCCATAACGCAGCATTGGCGTGAAAGAAACTCGGAGCAAAGACAACTCAAGTTAAGTTTTGAGTTTGAAAGCGGAGTTTGAAAGCGGAATCCTAGAATGGCTGTGACAAAGAAGAAAGCGGGCGTTATTTCTCCATCTCTATTGGCAAACGTCGATGTCAACAAGAAGGTGCCGGAGAGATTCAAGCTTGGGATGAGTGACTGGAGCGATTCTGAAAGTGAGAAAGAGAACAATGACGACTTTCAACCTCTGTGAAAAAGTGGCGCGTGAAGTTATCTGCTCCTAAAGGGGAAGTAGTGCTTTGCTGAAGCGGTATCGTTGGAAGAGCTGGAGAATATGTTGAAGGGGTATGGTCTAAAAATTACCAAGAAAAACATGAAGTGAGCGGTCTCAACATTTAACTCTTTAACCACTGTAGGTTATTCACTGGAAGTCTTTACTAGGCTATGGATACCTTCCTTGGTCCGTATTTCCACTTCTGCTTGGAGCTAGCACTGGAAACTTGAGTCAAAGTTTGATTGACACATTCTCTGTGGGTTCATGACCTTAGCCACACCCACTCATTAGCGAGCGGTCAATAGTCAGGGCCCTCCGACCAGAGAATGCTCCTCCGGACTAAAGGCTGCCTAAAATGCCAGAAATGGAGTCCCTACAAGGTGAAAGGAGTGTTTTCTACGCCCGTTTGTGCAAGAAAGCAGACAAATGGCCCACCCAGCGCTGACTACATGTAGGGCTTTTCTACAGCTAGCTGCAACAGCCGCCATGCACTGTCACCCAGAGGGGTGCACCCACCCACCTCCCCTCGCCCCACCCTTTCTACTAGCGCAGAACCTATCTTCAAAACAGATTGGGCCAACTGATAACATGCGGCCAAAGTCAGATGCCAAAAAGCGTCATTGGTGGTTAAACAGTGGATTGAGTCACGAAATCAGCATAGCGCTGTCAATGATACCATACGTAGGTTTCGAGATTCGTTCAAACCAATGGACAAGGAGTGCACTGAACTTTGCTGAGCTCTTTGCTTGCAATGTTTGTCGTGGAAGCGAGGAAAATGAACGGTGAGCCTATCCACTGAAGACTGTGTTCCATTTACCGGCTGTTTTTTTTTTATGCTATGTTCGTTCTGTACAGCCAGAATGCCCCAATTTTCTACATCCTAAATATGTGAAGTTTGTAGTGCAAGCGACGGGAAGCTGGGCGAGGGCCTGGGAACGAGGCTAAGTTTTCACAACAGAGCAAAGATAAAAGAAACATCCTTATCAAGTGCTTCCTTTGGAACTTTCTTCATGTATAGATCCAGAAGATGTACATGGCATCACTCTCCATTTTCTTCAATAGCATATGAAGGGACTACTTCATTTTCTATTTTCATCGGTGCAACTCTTCCTTAGCGGTTCTTGGATCCATTCTCTGTGTAAACGTGCTCATTGCTAACTTGCTTCAGCTATTAGAGTATAGCTACCAACAATACAGAAATTTTGTTGGTCAATATCAAGTAACTAAATCTCATAGATACTTCCCCTGCAGCTAAAGCATCCATGATAGATACTTTCCCTCTAGCTGTATACAGTTACTTGCAACTGATAGTATGATATAGCAACAGTAACCAAGGATAACATTAATTTTCGCTAACATTAATTTTCGAAAAGGAGGTTGACATCCGTGACTTTCTGCCTGATTTGTTGTTGTAAAGTTTCTATTTTGTTGTATAATTATGTAGATGTTTACTAGTGTAGAGCCCCCTATTATCACCACACATCATGTGGCTCCCATTACTAGCTGCCACTCTAGGTTTTCCTCTAATTGTGAGGGTTTTATTGACTGTTGTGCAAGCTTAGTTCAAGACGATGGCCTCGTGCAATTTGTGGAAAAGGGTTTTTGTGACTGATCTTGGTGCGCTAGTGCTATTCAGGGGACCCTTGGGGGAGAGTTCATTCACAGGTGTGCTGGTGATCAGGTGACAGAGTTACAGGTATTCAGCAAGGACGTGGGTGCAACTGTGGTTGTTTAAGAAAGAAGAAACAGCAGTATTTAAGTGAACTAGAAGGTGAATGGAGCTGTGGGTGTTGTCTTATGGGGAATTTGAATTGTACGTATTTAGGTGGTTGCAGCTGCGTAGTTGTGTAGTCAAAATTTTGTTCTCCTGAGTTGCACCTCTTTCTGTCTTGTTTGTAGGAGAAAGGTTAAGAAGAAATGCTGGGACCTGATGTCATGCAGAGAAGCTTGGAGGCTGTTTCTGATGAGAAATTGACTGTATCTGCAGCTGCGTGACATTTTTATGTGCATGTACCTCGTAAGACTTTACATGATAGAATGAAAGGGCTTGTTTACCACTGGTCCAGGGATTAATCCTGGGCCTAAAACAGTTCTACGTGCAGAAGGGGAAGAGACACTTGTTCAGTATACTTGGTATACATGGCTGCTTCCCACTCACTCACTCAACGGTCATGGCATTTGCATAGGCCATAGGAAAAAGAACAGAAGTGCTGATAGGTTCAACCCTGAATACGGAGGAAGCATGGTGGTCAAATTTTTGGAAGAGACATCGCTTAGGAAAAGTGATAAGCTTGATCATAGCTGAGGTGAAGCTTACAATGCTGAAGTTGTGGATGAATGCTTGGACTTGTTCCAGAATGTCCTGAGGGAAAACAATCTCGTCAATGCTCGTAGACAACTCCACAACTGTGACGAAACATTTCCCCCCTTCATACTACAAGGGAAAAGGTCGTAACTCTCAAAAACACAAAGCATGTACTCCCAGGCCCAAGGTACGTACATACCTCAGACCATATTACTATGCTTTGTGGAGCACCCTCTCATTGGTTTTTTTTGATGGTCATAAATCACATGTAACTCTTGAAGTGATTGACTTAGCTCGTGAGAAGAACTTCATACTTAGCACAGACACACAAGTCAACATGGATACACAGTGATGTGATCTTCTTCCCCCCTTGAACCTCTTCAGCTGGTAATTGTGCTCTGCCTTCTATGAAGGTGGGTAGGTTGAACTCTGCAACTATCTCATGTAGCATGTCCTTTATAGTGAAACGATGGTCTGTCATGATCGATATTCCGGATTTGTGATCAAGCTTAGCTAGGAACCCTGAAACCAGCACGTTTAGCTAGGAACCCTGAAACCCATGTAAGTTCGACATCAGAGATGGAGCCCATGTATAGTGGTGACACATACGGGCAGTCAGAAAATTCCATCATTTTGGTGCTTGTATTGGCTCCGTGTAGAAGACTGCAAGTAAACATCAGAATGGGTTTCTGAGAAAATCTGACTGCCATCAATTAAGGCATAGGTGTTGGGATACTTCTCTCCAAATGCATGTGGAAGAGTCCCAGTGACTTGGCATCCACACAATCTCTTTTAAATGGTGGTAAAGAAAGCAAACCCACGTGGTTATGTAACGCGAAACTGACTCTGAAATCAGAAAGCTAGATCAGTAAGCTTGAGATTCAGTCTCAACTTGACTAGTGTGAGAAAGAGCTGGTTCTCTGGGCCCAACTTGTGAGATTGCTTTTACATTGGGGACCTTTCTTTGAACCCCAGTAGTTCAAGTCATAAACTACTGGCCCCAGGGCCTCAAAGAATGCCTGGAAGACCATGTATGATTCAAATCCAGTATAGAAACGCATCAAGTTGTCCTTATTGAAATGTCCTGGATATGGAAGTGTTGTGATTTTGCAGTAGCCTCCTTCAGCTTCTTCTTTAACCCAGCTTCCAGTGATTCAATCCGAGCCAGAAGGGCTTTGTCCACCAATACTTCAGCATTGAATTGCCTTGAAGTGGATGGACATGAACCATCACTGGTAGTTTGTGTACATTGTAGTCACTCTCTAACTGATCAACAACAGCTGCAGTCAGTAAGGGCTTGGGTAGGACCCCGGAATATGCTGATGGAACTGACACGCAAATCTGTACAAGTTTAGCCTGAATTTAGGGCTGAACTAACACTCAAATCGGTATGAGATGGCTTGAATTTTGCTGGAAACTAACACGCAAAATCTGCATGAGTTAGTAGCAATTGTAAGTAACTAACACTCGTACGAGATACGGTGCCCATGCGCGCTATATAATTGAAATTTTGAAATATGGTAGTCGGACCATATGCGTTGCAGTTTCCCATGCTACGCCATGCCAGGGGCTGTCTCTAGATGTCTACTGACCAGGAAAACTATTGAATTTTAAGAGCAAAGTATTTAACGTTGATCAGAAGGCGATTGTGAAGATGTCTTGGTGCATTCAAGTAACACTCAATTCTGTACGAGATAAGTACTATACAAAACAACTAACACTCTAAATCGTACGAGATTGTTGCAAAATGACTGTACGAGATAGGCCTATTTCGGGAGATTTTTGTGTGTTAGTTCCATCAGCATATTCCGGGGTCCTGCTTGGGTGCAAGTGGAGTAGATGGAGTGGACGTTGGTGTAATCGATCGAGTGGATGTTGGTGTAATCGATCCGCTGCCTGGAATAAACTGGCTCTTTGCTCATTTTCCTCTCTGCTTTTAGCATGTTTGGCTCGTGGGATCTTCTTCTTGGTGATGCAAAGCGCTTACCCAAGGTCATTGGGATCTTACATCACCTTTGGGAAAATGTCTACAACAGACTCTGGTGTGAGGCTTTACTCGTGACAGATCCAGTTGAAACACGCGTAAGCCACGTATTTCAACTTTATCAGCTGGAATGGGATGGAAAGAGGTGCTGGGATGATCCTTCACATGATTATTACAATACATCTGCCTCCTGTCATATTTGAAACAACTACTTCTCTCTCAAACAGCAACCGATCCACTTTGTTCTTTCACCTTTGAACATAGCAATGACTCTAATTCTTTCATTCGGAATAAACTGCACAGTAAAAACTCATGTGAAGTTCAAAAACAGTAGTGTTTGCCATTGAACACCATATATAAACAGGCAGCCAGGAGGGTGCCGGAAGTGTCGTCTAGTCAGTCAACAGGTTCATTAAAACACCTTTGCTTATGAACAACTGGCTCATTGGGGCTACAACATGGCTTTCCCCCCAGTTTTCGTTGCACGTTGGTTATACAATTAAGTCTAGAAATTTGTTCAGGACTCAGGGTTGCACGTTGTGGTCTTCCGTGGAGTGAGTGATTCAAGTTGACCGACCATTCAGGAGTGTGGTTAAAAAGAATGAGGCTACACTTACATGTACTAATCCCCCCTTTGATTCATGACATAACAGTGAGGAGAAGGAATCATAAATGTAAATTTTGCTTACATAAGTTTCGTATTCCCATTCTCTGATGCCGTGAACTAAGCCAGAGTTGCCCAGGCCTCCTGCATGGGGGATATAGATACAAAAATATATATCTGCTATATTTCTCATTCCTACCATATAGCCGGAAAATTTGATGGGGAATTAAATTTGGCGGTTTGGTGGTTGTAAAACCCGTCAATATTATTTCGCATGCAATGCGTAATGACATAATGCTTGCAGTAGCGTTCTTGGCCCCGCTACCCAAGCTGTACATGTAGCTAGCTTGGCGCTAGCAGCCTAGCACGCTGCCAGTTTTATTTCTTGTAAATCTGTGAACTCATGGCTTTGTTTAGGTACCTCAAGCGAGAGATGGCAGCGCTCATTCATAAACGGACCTAAGGCACCACCGCCAAATTTAAATTCCGCCAATATTTCCAGTTATACGGTGTTTAATAGGTGAAAGGATCGTATGTTTTATAAAAATTCTTGCTCTCTGGTCACAGGTACTTACATCACTGTCTAGCTATTTTAATGTTGCTGTGGTGAGCCTGTTTGCCTAATGATGATGACAACATTGTTCTTACCATCCTGGTCCCCCCAGAGCCAGTCATGCCCCCTTGTCACCTCCGCTCTTGGAAAGATTCCTTTTGCTTCAATCGTCTTTGCACCATGTCGAGGTGGCACACGGGATCTGAAAAATGGAAGACACACGCAACTATAGTTAAGGAAACTAGATACTATCTTATATGTACAAAGTGAGCACATCTTAACTCTTTACCGACCGTAACACGTTATTGCAATATTATGCGGATGACCGTAATAATCACGAACGAAGCGGTCAAGACTATGTGGTGTGTACTTCGTTTTATATCTCCAGTTGTAAACCAGGTACAGACTTCTAGTAAAGAGCAGTGGATAGCCTTAGGCTTTGCCTAGCTACGCTGTAGTTTTGAAGCTTACTACTGAAGTACAAGCTTGCAGATAAACGTGAACTTTTCAAACCGGAAGTCGCTATCTTCGGTATGCTCTGATACTTGTAGCTCCGCTGTTACAGCCCTGTTTCCTTTGGAATATGCAGCGAGGTTAGAGCTTTCTTTTAACTATTTGTAGCTTTTTGTTTCACCTCTGTAGCTTGTTTACTTCTTGAGATCGGTCTCGACAAAGATGGCCTCTTCGTCTGCGATAGCATCACACGCTTCGCAATGTCCAACTTCCGGCTCATACGTACGCTATCACACCTTAAGTATGCACAATTTAGCTTCCGGTGGGTGTAATGAATACAGTTACCGACGGTGGAAGTCCGTAATTCACCGCTACCTTCGGAAAAACTCTTGCAAACGCAGGTATGTATTCATGACGCTAAAACGCGTCATGAATAATACGGGAACACTAATTTCATGACGCTAAAATGGGTCATTGGTCGGTAAAGAGTTAATGAGCTTTGTTACCAGGCTCTTCCCTATGTATATTTTGTTGTGTGAGAAACATCACAGGAAGAAGTTAAATGAATGCAAAACAAGGTTGGCCCATGTCACACTGACAGTTTTGCATGTGCTTGTTGGGGTGAGCTTGAGCAAGCCCCACCTGGATGTTGAAGTGTGCTGTGCTTATCTGTTTGTTTGTTTGTAACAGGATTCCATATATACATGTACTTCAGGAGTTTATGAACTACTAAGCTCCTGGTACTTGCAGCAAAAAGCAGGTGTATTAGAGAACACATGTGTGCAACATGTACCTTGGACCCTCCAACACATCTATCCTGGAAAACTCGTGCTCCAAGCTATGCTTGCCAACACTGTAGCAGATGTTGCAGAGGTCGAAATCATAGCATCTAACACACTTCCACCGAATGCCAGTGATGCCATTCTCTCTACATGCATCACACACAATAGAGGGATGCTTCACACCTGCATGAATGTAGACACATAAGAAGGGGGTAACAAGCAACATTAATGGTGGAAACAGCTGGCAAAACTGTTCAATACAGTGGACAATGCCATGCAAGATGTCCAGGTGACTGGTTTGCAAGCAGGTGAACTGTTTGCGGGTATTTAATTTTACAATGAAATATGCATTATGCATAATGTCTGATCTCACTAATCCTGCTTTCACTGATTGCCAAAGTTGATACGCAATTAATATATAGTGATTACTGCTTGTGTAGCAAACCTTGATACTGTACACAAGAAAATAACGTCGAAAGCAGCGGTTAAGTTAGCGATTTTTCGGGACGCTTCCTCGGCATACAACACAAGTCACACCGTCCATTCTTTTTCCACAGAAACTTTACAACTTACTGGAGGGGGCTACGTAAAGTTTCAATAAAAAGTTGCAAAACTGCATTCACAAAGAGTGGAAAAGTGTATTTTCGAGGTCACTTTTATATGTTTTGTATACCGTTTTGCGACACAAACACCACCTAGCGTTCGTTTGTCGTGATTACTCTACGTTACCCCCTCGACTAACCACTGGAGAATCTGTTTTTGAAGAGAATAGTTGCCAAAGTCCTTTCCCCGATTTTTGAAACGTCCTGAAAAAAAACCGTGTCTGTATTGTACTTCGTGACTGTTGAATTGAATGAGATTAGATGCACGTGATGCCTCGCAGTGCAGCTCGTACTCGATTGCGCTCTCAGCGGGCGTTCCAAGTTCGGACCATACTTCAGTCGAGGCAGGCTGTGGTGTGAGTTGTGAGCCCTCCGTAAACAAGACCACTGTAAGCGGTAAGCTCAAGTACGCATTGATGAAGTCAGTGTGTGGTTTTAATTCAGTTATGAAATATATAATTATGTATAGCTTACCCACGTCCTCCAGAATGTTGATTGTTTGAATGCAGCGCAGTTACATGAGCTTCAAAAAGAGCTTCAAAAAGTGATTATCGTCAAGTCCACCCCAATTGTTTGAGTGATGTGCACTAAATAGAAATGAATGGCCATTGACACAGCTGTCAGTCATTAGACTATGGTTTACGTGACTGTGGTTGTTCATTTCTGTTTACTCGAGATGGTCAACCTTGTTCAAGAGTGAGTAGCTAAAGTTTATATAAAACTGTTCGTTTTAAATGTTATGATATACACATCCTTGTACCTGCAGCGTACGGTTGTGTATATCTCAACGGGATATACATGACTGTGCGTTACAGGCACAATCTTATGTATTACGTTCATGGTATCTACAATGACATAATTACAATATATACACATAGGTGATTATAGTCTAGGCTCTCGAATAGGCTGTCCTTGTGGGTGACGTGGGCTAGCTAATTCGGGTAATACTGCTGCATCATAGAATTGTTCCAGCTTTTTGTATGTGTCTTTCCAGAAGTTTTCCTCAAAATTTATTCGCTCAATAGTTACGCTGTAGGGTGTCCAAATTACAAAGTCGCACCAAGTCCTTCTGCAAATTGCCATCTGGCCTTGCACTTGGTAGTAGTACTTGTGTGTGCGTTTCAGTTCGACCCTGCCTTCCTTCATGTGTGCCATGAAATCTTTCTTTGTACAGGCCTCCTCTACAGTGGTATCTCGTGCACTGTATGGACACTTATACTCAACAAGACCATACTTATTAATGGAGGAGTTGTCTTGTACAAGATCGTCTGGACTGCAAGCCAGCCAACCATGATCAGCATCAATGACAAGGCCACTATGAGTGAGTATCACACTAGACCCCTTTGCTTTCAAGTATGCCAGTCTGGCTTCTTGCTCATGCTCCCTTCCCCACTGCAAGGGACGTGTCTCTCGTATAGTGTCGTACAGAAGAGACTTGACAAACTTCGCAACTGGTGTGGTCTGTCTTCTACGTGCAACTATACCAAAGTTTGAAGCAGTTAGTTGACACTTACGTTGCTCATACCATAAACTGTCTGCAGCCTGTTCACGTGTTGAGTTTTCAATTCTTTCCCTTTCAGACTGTGACAGATAGAGGCTCTTTTTGTATTCAAAACACAGCCTCTGAAGTTCTTCATGAGGAATGTCTGGTTGAGCAGCATGTGATCCATAATCATTTGAAAGGGAGTTACTACTGTTTTGTTGTTTTGCTCTCTTCCGTCTTTCTTTATATTGTGTTGACTGTTTCCGTTTTTTATCCGTTGCTGTTCTTTTCTCGTAGTTGTTAGTTACATCTACCAGTGGCTGTGGAGGCTGCTGGCCAGTAACCTCTTGGTAAGTGTGAGTAATCCAATGGGGACCTTCCTGGAACCTCAATCCAGCTGCATAGCATCGGCCTTCAAAAGAGCCTGATTGAACACGGTTGTACACCTTTCCACCATCAAAGTAAGTTCTCAATCCCATGTAACATTCAGCTAGGTTGCTGGTCTGATTGTCCACGAGTTGTTCAGCCAGGGAAACAAGCCGGTCACCTGCACGAAGGACACTGAAGAAGAGGCCGTCTGGGAGTTGGTCGAGGGATGCTGTGTACCCAGACCTAGCTTCTATCTCCTCTTGCAGTGGTAATGTGAGGGGTGATATGTCATCTTCCTTCTCTTGTTGAATAATGTCACTAATTTGTTGTTGAAGGGTTGTGGTATCTGTGATGGGAGGGCTGTTGACACTGGATGTACCAGTATTGTCTTCTGTTGTGTCTTCAGTGTCACTTGATGCATTCCCCTCACCATCTTTTCCAGCCCTCACCTTGCAGAACGCAGGGTTACAACTTGAGTGGTCACCAAAAACATGGTATGGACAATTTCTCAGATCGTGCCGCAACTGGCGGATGTTTCTGGCTGGCGCGTGCATTCTGATGGCAGCTCTGCAACCTGCAGTCAGACGCCTTATGGCCTTTTGAGTGAGTTTTCCGGCTCCCTTGAAATGTGGTCTGTCTTTGACAATTGCTTCTAGTTTGCCTCTATAGTTTTTTATTGCATGGTTCACACACTCAATTTTCCTAACGAATCTACCCCACACAGGAACCCTTTGATGGATTGAGGTCAGAACTGAGCTATCTCCATCTCCAACAAGACGCATATAGCGCACACCATGTGTACTCTCTGCCTGCCTGAATCCCTCCACAACAATGTCTGTCTCCATTGCTGGCGATGAACCATTCCAGTTTCGGAAGCATACATGTGTAGGTATCTCCTTGCCACTGGTTTTAGCGATACTGCATGTTGAGCAGTATTTGTTTCTTACCCCTAGGAACAACAGCTTCTTTGTATGGATGCCAATTATCACAGCCACCCCAGACTTGGCATTGTAGCTGTGCTTATGTGATCTTTTGGACCACCCTCCATCAGCAATAATGGTGATAGCTGGCACTCCTTGAAAGTAGTCTCCACTACTTTCAGCATGTTTCCGTTCCTCTTTGCCGGCCTCAAGCATAGTCTGTGACAACTGTCGTTCAACTTCCTCGGTTATAAACCTCTCTGTTGATGTAAAGGTTTGCTTTGACACAGAGGTAACACCCACTGACCCCATCACTTGCTGCAACCGGGAAGCCCCACCACCTGTTGCCATCTGTCCTAGCACTGCTCCCACATTTACTGTCCAAAATTTCTTCCCTGTACTGGTTGTAATTCGGGAGCTGGATGGGATGGTGAAAGTTGCGCTGCATTTCAAGCTTTTACCTTCAATGATGCAAGCCAATCCAGCTCGCAATGTCTCCCCTTTTATCATACACGAACCTCCACATATCGCTGAGTGCGCAGTGATGTGTTGAAGTTGATTTGACAGTTCGTCCAAGTTCATTATTATCGAGGAATTGAACCGTGGAGCTGAAGTGGTAGATGTTTGGTTTGTATGATGTTTCTTCCACCTAGCTGCATTCGCTTTCCTGATTGTGACCTTCCTCCTTTGTGTAGTGTAGTGGCCCCTTCGAGAACGAGATTGCAATACTAGAACATTGTGGCCACTTTTCCTTCCCATTGTAGACCTGTGTTAGCATAAATGTCCATCATGTGTAAATAATGATTTTACATTTGTGATAAATGAATTGTAGTATTTCTGGTTTCATACCTGTAGGATGTCTTTGTTGGGTGTTAGGGCGCTGTAAAAGCAGTAACTGTTGTATGCAAATTTGCGTTTGAACGTGGCACCAGAAAATACGATAATTATACTTCTTTTGCCGTTGCTAAGCGGTGATATGCGGTGATGCGCGGCAGACCGGAAGTGCACTACCATCGCGCATGCGCGCGTATGCTTACCCGCCACCTTAATGAACTTCTTAAAGAATAGATCAATTGCATATATGGACTAAGGTATGCAATAATTGCAATAATACATCCGGGGTCTTAATCCCGGTGCCATTTTGGGGCACTTAAGTACGGTCATATATGATGGAATTTTTGCGGTTCTTTTTATCGCATCTAGCTTCCACGTTCTACTATGTACATGTAATCCATTATAGCGCATATTGTAAGAAAACAGAGTCTTCATGCGATTGAACGGTGTAAAAACCAATCAAGCAATCAGACGAAAGATGAATGAACTATGTAGTCACGAATACGAACGGTATTTGACAAGAAAACTAGTGATTTCTTCGTTTTTCAAGCTAGGTAAACCAAGCAAGGTCTAGCAAAATAATTGGCTAAATGTTTTGTGCATCGGGCTAAAGTTGAAAGTGGCATTGTGAGTCATAAATGCTTAATAGCTAACTTGACCAATGCTAGAATGACAACAGACCTCAGAGATACATGTACTACTTAAAGGAAGCTCGCTACAATCGGGATGCCGACGATGTTGTGTGATGAGCTGTGTGTAGTGCTTTGGGCGCAGTTGTTCACGTGGCCGTTTTCAATCAACAAACGATGCCGAAGATGGACAGCAGATGGCAGTAGGCCAGTTCGTAAGCACAGACTAGTCAAGCAGTCTACTCAACAGTAGCTTCGTCAGTACCGTGGCGTCGCTATGGCTGCATTTGCGCTGCTGTATAGTTAGCCCCGTAGTATGGTACCCCATGTACCCTATGTGATCAGCACCACAGAACAAGTTGACTAGGAGAGGAAAGTGGCGCAAGTAGTAACAAACACCCGCTCACCATTGTTGCCTGATCTCCAGTATTGCTGCTGCTGCTCCTGGGACAGCTAAAGTTAGCTACTGCTATCTACGTTTAGTCTTCGATGAAACTCCACCCACAGGGTTGGTTACTGGCTGATGGGTACTAGTATTCATGGATACTTATGTCCATGTGGGTATTATTATTCAGGAAATTTGATAGCAACTGTTTTGATAGGTACTTATATTCATAGGGTACTTGTAATTGATGGGTACTTATACTGTCTAGTTTACAGTAGTCAACTTTTGTCCTCCCTTGAGAACTTCAGCTCTGCACCTGATAACCCTGTGTGAAATGATTACCCCAATATACAAAATTACATGTAACTATCACTTGAATCACATGACATCACACGTGGAAATGCTGAGCAGCATCGTTTAGGTAGCTAACCAGTGCATTACCAGACCACAGCATACAGACCATATAGCATGTCTGCAGCTATTGTCACTCTTTATGTGAGCAACTCATGCAAAAGTACTTACAAATTGTCATGAATGCAGCGAATGTTGTGCCATGAAGAGGTACGTATCACACAATGGAGCTTGTCATGGCACACAGAGACAATACATGTTGCTGCAGCAGAAGCCCAGCTACGTCATGCACAAGTCCTTACTAGAGCCTGACGAGGCATCTTACTGGCTTACCCCATAGTCATTTATCACTCTCTGGTCAGTTACTATCAAGTCAGGTTAAGTCTGGCCTTCTGTTGCTGTCTGGGAGAACATAGTCTGGCTTAACGTTACCACACAGTCTTTAGATAGTTTGGATAAAATTAGTAGCAAGTCATATGTCGACATTGAAACTAAAAGAATCTCTGTCACCCTCTGCAATTCTATGAGCAGTCTGGCATGTCTACACAATCGCTCAACTTCTTATAACAAGTGTTTACTTTTCAGCCACCCCCTTTCTCAAAAATTGTCTCATTCACGCAATAACTAGTACTGCCTTTTTTTTAAAATGTTAACTTCCCAGGTCCCTGCTCAGCAGCTTGCACCACTGACAGTAAAGTGGGCGAGGGCCTGGTATCTTTATCCTCATGACATACCATAGTCTCACGAAAGAGCACCCACCCACTACTTTTGGCCCAATTTCATGAGTAGGGTCACTCAAATGAGTGCCCACTATGGAGTGAGCTTCACGTGATCATTAGAACGTATTTGTGGAGTTGTAAAAAAAACCAGCCGCATGCGATATACATATCTGAGGTAAGAAACTTCGTATTATACTTCATCAAAGCAAGAATTTCATATTGTACTTCACCGAAGGTTATTGGGGCAAGCCTGAGCAAGCCCCACACACTAGCGGGACTGCATAGCACACGTGTGTGTGTATGCTTATTTGCTTGTTTGCAGCCATATACCATAAGTTTTAAATGAGTGCATTTTATGAAGATCGAGCTTGTACACTCAGGTTGCTCGCAGGCAGTACAAATTTAACATGGATGGTCATGATGGTGGTTGAGGTCACTTCAGGTACATAAACCCCTCAAAAAATGCCAGGTTGTTTTGCGTAGATGGGTGTTGCTTAGTCTTGTGTAGGGTTTATTCCCACTTCGTCAATTCCCACTTTGTCAATTCCCACTTCGTCAACTTCCCACTTTGTCAATTCCCACTTCGTCAACTTCCCACTTTGTCAATTCCCACTTTGTCAATTCCCATTTGGTCAATGTTGACAAAGTGGGAATTGACAAAGTAGGAATTGACGAAGTGGGAAGTTGACGAAGTGGGAAGATTTACCAAATTATATACTTTTAACCACCATTATAGATCAGTGAATTTTTTTAGCGCATCAGTCAAATCTACTGTCAGGAGATGACCAAACTGTATGGTGGCCCTGGGCATGATGAAACAGCTGTCAATTTGTCTTCATTCCAAAACCTTAAGTCATCGCTCTATCGCAGCAGGCTTCAGAGGTTTCCAACATTGCCTCAAATACGAGAAGAGATTGAGTTCAGGGGAGAGTGGACTCGAACAGCCCCTTAGGAGGACTTCCTTCTAGTGGACACTGGGCAAAATGATCAAAACCGCCTTGTTCCCTTTGCAACAGTTGGCAATTAGAGAAGTTCGAATTCTGCGAAGCTGAAACCATCTATATAGATAGAACTTTCAAGGCCAGTTGTTCTATCAGCTCTTCATGGTGCATGCTGTGTATAATGGTCAGCACATCCGTCACACAGTCAACCACATCCCAACATCTAGTTCATATAGACAGCATCATTTTATATACTTTATCAATTCCCACTTCGTCAACTTCCCACTTTGTCAATTCCCACTTTGTCAATTCCCACTTTGTCAACATTGACAAAATGGGAATTGACCAAATGGGAATTGACGAAGTGGGAAGATGACCAAATTGGAATTGACGAAGTGGGAATTGACAAAGTGGGAATTGACGAAGTGGGAAGATACCTTGTGTAGCCAGGCTCTCGCTGGAAAGGGAGAGTCTGGTACACTGCCCATAGGAGACTTGTTCCGACACCCACTGCAACTGGGGTGGGTGATAAGTGCCTTCGCGGCCACAGCATTTACACTACGTTGCAATGTGTCAGGCAAGTGAAGCCCTGCTCACAAGAGACATGCTGCAGTTATCGCAAAGCAGCTTACACTGTGATACGCACCTACTTATCACCCACCCCAGTTGTGGTAGATGTCAGAAGACGAGGTGTTACTAATGCGGTTGTCTCTGTTAGCTACACAATGCTCATGTTGACATGTTGCCATTTAGTGTTGTGTGCCATCGTTGGGACTTGACTTCGAAGGCTGGCAGCTCCATTGTACATTATTAGTTGTCCATGAAAGTATTTGCTATGAGTGTTTGAGTCACTTAAACATGACATAGGCACTCTCTTGTGGTCAACTGCGGAAACACTTGAAAGAGTGCTCACCTAGCCTCGTATCAACGACAGAGTTGGCATGTGAGGTTGAGCAACGTTAGCATAGCCAGGCTAGCCTCAAATCTAAGTTTTCCGTTCTAGATTTGTCTCGCAGTTATGGAGAAAACTCCAGAATAGAAAGTTATCCACTGAGAGTCTGGCTACGCAGTTAGACTAACTAGTCTAACCGCGTAGCCAGACTCTCAGTGGAACTAGTCTAATCACGTAGCCAGACTCTCAGTGGATAGCTTGTTCTTATGTACTCTGGCCATTGCACACAGACCCTGCGAAAATACATATAGCTGAGGGCTCCCCGCCAATAAACCCTTGTTCGATATCTAGAGAAGCACATTTAAGCCTTAGGAGTGGGGCTAACTACAGTGAAATGTGCACTTACCTACTGTCTTATTGCACTGCTGCACAACCATTCCCATGCCTTCACAATTCTGCCTGGTAATGACGCTTCCTTACAGCATCGTTGGCGTGTCTCATGTAAGGCTAGCTTGGTGTTGTTAGTGCCTACACAAGACAGCAGTAGCATGCCCATCTTGTTTGATAACCGTTGCACGTGCAGTGTGTCTGGAAAAAACAAAGCATTCCAGCTGCAAAATATTTCCGGTGCGAGTCCGCGAGTCCGTGAGTCCGCGAGTCTGCGAGTCCGCAGAATACATTAGGCTCAAATTCTGAGTTAGTAAGCTCTCTTTCAAGCTGTTTGCTGACTGTTTACGAAATGAAATGACCCCACTTTCAGATTAAAACAGAGAGTATGGTCACAATTTTCAGTGTGCCAGATACCCACAGATTTCAGTTTCAATTAAGGTGGCAGGTAAATAATTTCACAATAAATTAGCTGCCATACATAAAATGTCTCATCTTACTAGTTGTGCAATTAATTACAACCAAACTTGATATTCAAGTACTGTATGGGCAAGTACTATCAGTGTAACAAATCTTGAAACCATGCTACAGAAAATAGAGCGGAGAGCAGTGGTTGAGTTTTATAATTTTTCATCACGTTTCACTCGCACGGTACGAGTGCCACATACTCCATTCATGGCGAGGAGAAAGTTCAACAGTCGCTAGAGGGGGCTACATAGAGTTTTGGTCATAAGCTGTAAAGCTTAGCGGATGGCGAGTTGAAACTGTTACTGGAAAGTTACTTTTTGTAGCGTTTAGCGGTACGAACTCTCCCCAGCGTTTGTTAAGTCACGAATACTTCCGTTACCCCCTCAACTAACCACTGGAGAAGCTGTCTATAGTAAAGAGAGTTGCTAAAGTCGTTTACCTGATTCACGAAGCGTCGCGAAAAAAATGTATCCTTCTTGGTGGGCGTGGCCATTGGTGTATGGTGATTGATGACGTAGAAACTTCTTAGGCCTTCCTTCATGCTTTTGTCGCTTGTAGTAGTTCCCTGTACGGCTACGTAGCTCTTCGATAAGCTACTGAAGCAGCTGCTACAGTGATTTACTTTATTCAAGACGACAAACCAGCTGTACAATGGTGGGCGTAAACCGGAAACAATTATTGCGTTTGTGTGGATAGCTTACCCACCACCTTAACTCTTTACCCACCGTAGCAAATTATTGCAATATTACGTGAATGACCACACAGGAATTCCGGAAGCGGCCTAGACGACATGTTGTATACTCCGTGTTATATCTCCAGTTGCAAACAAGCTACAGACTTCTGGTCAAAAACATTGGAGAGCCTTAGCCTTTGCCTAGCTTCGCTGTAGTTCTGAAGCTTACCACTAAAGAACAAGCTTGGAGATAAACCCGAACTTTTATACCGGAAGTTGCTACCTTCGGTCTGTTCTGGTGCCTGTAACTTTAATGTTACAGTTCTGCTTCCTTTGAAATCTGTAGCGAAGTTAGAGCTTTCATTTAGCTATACATTGCTTTTTATCGCATCTTCGTAGCTTGTATACTTCTCGAGATCGGTCGCGACAAACACGGCCCGGTCGATTGCGGTAGCACGACACGCTACACTACGTTCAACTTCCGCCTCGTCAAAGTACTAGTTTCAATTAAAATGTGCATGATTAGCTTCCGGTGGGTGTAATGAATACTGTTAGACGCGTGTACGGTGCGTACTAAACCGCTATCTTCCGGGGGAAACACCCAAGTACTCATGACGCCGTTCGGCGTCATTGGTCATACGGGAACATTAATCTCATGATGCCGTATGGCGTCATTGGTCGGTAAAGAGTTAAGTGCTATCATTAGAAGCTTCCTGACAATCCCTTGAACTAGGATTGGCCATTAGTGACAGTATGTTACCATCTGTATGCTATACAGTGTTTATACCAACCCTAAGCTAATTAGCCCTAACCACACCTTAACCCATATAAATCACTGTATAGCTTATGGAGGGTAACATACTGTCGCTAATGGAATCAGATGGCAATTTTTATGTGGCCAACTGGACCACTGAGTTACATGACTCCGGGAGACCAGCTACATGCATCACACAAGCAAATTATGCTGACAATGATTCAAAAACCGGATGTATGGAACACTAACCTGCAGCTGCAGTATCCAACACTCTTAGGTCGTATTTATCCTCTAATCCACAGCGGTAGTTACACCTGTTCCCCATGTCCCACTGCACAACCACGGCCTTTCCATTCGATCCGTCCTCCACGATCACAACCGTTCCAACGTGCCCCTCGCCCCCGTCTTGTTCCCCCCACTCCCAGTCTGGGCCTCGGACAACACGCAAACCAGGAACTGCTTCCATTGCAACAAAACGACTGTAAGAGTTTTCCAACTCCCAGAGAATCAAAACTATATCTTGAAGTGCTGTACCATGGCTATGAACAAGTAGTAGATTATCACTGGCATGGCCGGTATTACAACGCAGCCATGTTTTTAATATCAAAGGGGCTCCCTCGCTGCGCCTTGGCGCCAATGGCCTGTCATCCACGTGAGTACTCGATCCACAATCAAATAGGGGTGGGGCTGCAAACTGTAAACAAACAAGCAAGAACTGAACGAGTATGGCCACCCATCCCGCAGGTGAGGAAGGCGGTAAGATTGAGGGTGGTGAACGACACTACCCGGCCTCTTCTAGGATACAAGCTCTACATGATGCTCTGCAGCAGTCAGAATCATCTGTCACCGAGTTGAAGAAACGACTGCGAGAAAAGTAATATGTTCTTGTTTGTAACTCTGCCTCTTGTCCATATACTGCGACACAGCTAATTGAATTGCTCTTGTCTGCATATTCTTATACTATGAATGGTATGATAGGTCTGTATGTTCCTTGTTTCACACACACACACACACACACACACACATGTACACACACACAAAAACGTAAGGAGCTCCCCTAATGGGGATATGCCCCCCCAGACCAATTAAGGCTGGGACCCCTGTGCGCTACTTCAGGGAACACTGGGCCTAGCGCTAGACAAACTCCTGAAGCCGGGCCAAGCACTCGCAGGAGCACTGACTATGCCCCTCCACTGTGGTGTGGGCACCCAAAGTCCCACCTGTACCTCAGTGGAATTAGGCACAGCCAGTGGTCTTGTCCTTCCCCAGCCTAAGCCAGGTTCCCAATTTACTATTTTACTTGGGCCTGGGTTGGGTGCCAAGTGGAGAAATATGTTTTTGTTTTTTTCTTCTGTGGTAACTGGTGGGACTTGAACCTATGATCTTTCGATTGACAGTCAAGTGCTTTAACCACTTGGCCACACAGTCACACACACACACACACACACACACACACACACACACATGCACACACACACACACACACACACACACACACACACACACACACACACACACACACACACATGCACACACACACACACACACACACACACACACACACACACACACACACACACACACACACACACACACACACACATTTGTAATTTTTGTTTCCAGGCCCCACCAATTGGACCAAGAAGTGGCACTGAGACGCTTGCTAAGCAGACAGTGTGATGAACTGCGTCAGAAAGTTCAAACTCTCGAACAGCAAGTATCCACAGAGAATGCCAGAGGCAGTCTAGTATCTTCCCAGTCAGAAGCCAGGTATATCCGTGGATAACATGAGTCACTGTAGAATGGTACTTGTGTCTGTATCCCTTTGATTACTCAGTGACTCTCTTCACTCCTCCCTGCACAGAGAGATAGCTATCCTAAAGGAGAGAAACTATCAGGCAAGCATTCACTGTTCGCTACCTTGGTAGCTTGGTGGTATAATAGGAAAGTGACAAGTTGGTACTTACTTGCTGGGAATCAAAAACCCAAGGTTTGAGCTGCCAGTACTCTGACCACTGAGCTATACAGTGATCAGGCAACCATTGGCGGTTTCAGAGCTGCCAGGTTACCCAGGCAGGCGACATGCGCGGCGGAGCCGCTATGTCACAGCCGAGTTTCCGTACACAATGACCACAATTGACCAGAATTTTACCCGGGCAATGCTCGGACTTGCCCAGGTCTGGAACCGCCACTGCAGGCAACACCAGCTCCCATGCTCCTTAGTATGAAAGTGATAGCCTCATTCTGAGCACCTTGGAGCAAGGGTATGAAAATGGCAGTATCACACATGGCAGCTGGCAGCCAATCAGCACATACTGTAAGAACTCCAGTGAGTGTCAACCAGGAATATCTCTCCTTTGATTCAGGTTGACTTTAACAGAGTTCCACTGCACATGCCAACTGTGCCATGTGTGCATTCATTACCACCTGTACAGCATAGGGAATTGTAGGGGCTTGTGTTCCCTGGTGGATGTAGTAGCACAGTAATTATGGCACTGGCAGCTTAATTCAGGGGTAGGACCTGGTTTGATATTCTGTGCCTACTGTTTACCTTCATGTTTCTGTGGCAACCACAGCCTGCAGTATGCGTTGTTGTCTTGCAGTGTGTTCCTTGGTTGACCTGTCACAGAAATTTCTAAGTGGCCAAATTTCCAGCATAATTCCCCAAGACAGGACATGTACTACTGTATATGTCTTGTTATGTGTGTGTGTCTGTGTGTGTGTGTGTGTGTGTGTGTGTGTGTGTGTGTGTGTGTGTGTCTGTCAAATGTGTGTGTGTGTGTGTGTGTGTGTGTGTCTGTCAAATGTGTGTGTGTGTGTGTGTGTGTGTGTCTGTCTGTCAAATGTGTGTGTGTGTGTGTGTGTGTGTGTCTGTCAATGGTAAATTTGGGGATGTTGCTGTAATGTTCTACATTTTTGTGTCATTGTGTACTTCACATTTTCCACAGCTGACTGATACCCTAGCTCAGACAGAGCAAAAACTAGAGGATTTGAAGCTGGCACAGGCAAGAATGGAGGCAAACAACAGTGCCAGGATAGCTGCTCAGAGTGCAGGTATACTTCTGCTGTGTACTGAAGGGTTTATCGGTAGTGTGTACATGCACTGGGTTCGCATGACTGAAGATACATGTAGGAAGCGACAATTTACCTTTGCAGCTCTGGTGGAACGTTTGAGCTCTGTGCAGCATGAGCGTGAGAGAGCACTGGCCACCCAGCTGAGGTCTGCCCTCGAGGAACGGGAAAAGGCACTGAGAATGGTGCGCCCTTTGGAGAGCAAGTATGTAAGATTCCTGGCTAGGTTGTGCTAGTGCAAGAAGCTTGTCTGACCGGTTGCATCCATGCATAAACATTTTTAAAGGGGAAATGTAGCATGTACACAATAGTTGTTCTGCAGTATATACATCTCCATTCTGGCACAATACTCTTATTCTTGTTCCCAGACTATTTTTCCGCACACGGAGGGAAAAAATTGTCTGGCCAACGGCCTATTCCGTTTTTGTTTCTTGCAGTTTAAAAATTGGTGACGCAATGTCTTTAAAAATGTATTAGGTGACATCACACAAAGCTTGAAACTATGATAAAGCTGTAAAGAGATGGCTCATTGTAGGGATAATCTTTCTCGGAGCTTCTGAGCACCAAAAATCGATGGATTCACAAAACTTGAAACCTCTGTCAACCTCAGAGAGACCCTAAGATGATCTTACTTGACATTTGAAGCTCAGGAACTTCACAGTGCTAGTTGGCAAGCTCAGAAACACACGCTGCCCGTTCACAGAAGTTCTGGTATTCCTTCTCTGGTTCTACCTGGCTTAGTCTTCTTCTGCACAGCGCTCCAACCACCTAGCCTTCTTCGGTCGCCGTACGTGATGTCACTCGTGTAGCAGCCATTATGACTTATGAAGTTGCAAATGTTCTGAGGTAAATGGTGTAGTACATACAGTCATTGTGCCTTCCTGTAGGGATTCTACCATTGACCACAAAGTTAAGCAAGAGGAACCATCTGAGAAGGTGAACCATACAAAGGCAGCTGGTACCTACATACGTATAGACATAATTACGTACATAAAAGGTAGGAAATACAATCAGCTTGTGCTATGAAACTGTCCAACTTCTTTTTACACAGAATCTGCAGAACCTTGTGGATAGACTGTGTGCTGCCAAGGACCACTATGAACTGCAGCAGGGAGGTGCAGCCCTGTTGGAGCAGGTGAGATCCAACCAGGAGCTCAAGAAACAAAACATTCAGGAAAAGATTGATTTGTTGAGGAAGGAGAAGAACATTGCCCTCAGCAAAGTATGTGCAAATGCAATGAACTGTTAAAGAAATACATATATCCATTCTGCTTTTTCTGGACACAATTTTCAGTGTATGAGTGTATCTGTGTTGTCTTCTACCTTGATTCCCTGGAATCTCTACTGCAGAAGCAGTGCCTGGAGGAGGAGATAGTGCGGTTACAGCGCCAGCTGGAGATGATGGAAACTGAGTATAAGTTGGTGGACAAGACCAGGGTTAAGGCTCTTCAGGTATTTAAGTATATGCACACACACTTCCAGTACTTTTTCTTACATAAAGAGAAGCACAGCAATATCCTTGTGTTTCATGACTGGAGTAATCAGTCCACTAGCAATGAAAATGATTGTACTGAGACACTGTAAGACGAACATATGACTTGATTGACATTTTAAAGGTAATGTTTCGATTAGTTTATGCCACTCTTCATTATTTGGCATGGTGAAGAGTGGCATGGACCGTTCGAAACGTTGCCATTAAAGTTTCTCTTTAGCGGTGTGTTAGTCCAGCAAATCATTTGATTTAGTTACACTTTGTCTCTCAGCAACCAAGTAAAATTTCAGATTTCTGTGGCCTTCTTGCAGGCCCAATTGCAGGCAGCTCTCAGTGAGAAGGAAGAATGGCAGCAAAAAGCTGTCAAGTTTGAGGACACCTGTGAAACCCTTCGTGTGCTAAGCAGGTCAGGAATTTTGAATCACTTTCATGTTAGGAATGGGCAACAGGATATAGAAAGTGCAAACAGTAGAGGATTCCCCAATGCCTATATATGTGTTGCAGCCCACACTGCTATGATTTGAAATTAGGAAGGTCAGTTGGAATACTAGTGATTCATGTCCAAATAAGGATAGTGTATGAATGTTGGGTCAAGAAAATTTACTGTGTCTAGCCTCATTTGCAGATGCCCTGCTCTAGCAGTATAGTTACTAGCTGGCAGTCAGAGGTGTAGCTAATGTATAGGAAACTGAGGCAACTGCCTCTGAAAAAAAATTGCTACTTCATACCTTTGCCTTGATAAAAATAAATGTGCCACAGGAATTTCAAATTATAAGTAATGATATTCATGCCTGTTTGTGCCTGTTCCAATCTGCACACTTGGGGTGACCAATGGCTCTTCCTTCCTCTCATTCATCCCAGCCTCCAACGCTCCCTGTCAAAGGAAGAGGACATCAAGCGGAAATACGATGGAGAAATACAGAAGCTGCATGTTGAGAAGGTGTCACTGACAGACCAACTAGAACATGCTTTGCAGGAGAGAAATGTGGCCATGCAGGAGCGCAACTTTGTCATTCAGGAGAGAAATGCCCTTGCACTGCAGCTGCAACAAGAGTATGAGCGTGCAGAAAGGCAAGATACTTTTAATCATTGTACAATTTGTTGGTTTCAGATGACGATTAAGTTCCAAATGTTGTCAATAAACAAGTATGACATTGATGGCTTTTCGTTAACAACTTTGAGTATGCGAACATTCAGTTTGTATAATTTGTGAGGTAATGCACGGAAGTGATCTCGACAGTATTTAATTTAGTGGTTATACCTAAAGCATGTGCTTTATGCTTTAATTGGGAACTCTGGTAGTTCCTTCCTCTCAAATGAGGTGTGCATCCTATGTTAGTATCCTGTCTCCTCATGTTGTGTCTGTCACCTGTGAAATCATCTGTACATTGACTTTGATCCTCCCACCCAAGGGTGAAGGGGGAGAATGACTATCATTTCGTAACACTAACAGTCTTAATTTGCAAGACCTAATTGCGTGGGTTGAATTTACTGTATGGCAGAGAAAAACCACAGGTGGGCTAGTAGCAGAATGATACTTTTCTCATAAGTGAGAAACTGATCTATCCATTGGAAAGGCAAACGGCAACCCAGCATCAATGTATGTGGAGACTCCCCAATGAGCTTGCTGCTAATTCCTCTAGTTTGTGTCAGCACTGTGCTTCATCATTTTCCCAATGTCACATGTTGTCACATAAGACAGGCCCACATGTGTGCTGCACGATTGAGGCACATTTTGCATGCATGTGTATTTGCCGATGTATGACCAGTGTGTTGTTATACTGGTAGAAGAACTGATATATTAGCCTCGTTCTCAGACCACTCCCAGATTTTATCTTGCAGCCACGATTTTTCCTCTAAGGCTGCAAGATAAATCTGGAAGTGACCTGGGAATGAGGCTACTGCAGGATATGCAGGTGTGAAGGCTGATCATGAGAGGGTAAACAATCACTTTCCACTTATACTGACTGACCTTGACATTCCTTCAATCACCTTTTTTGAAACAAAATATAGAATATGACTAGCTATTTCACATCTAGCTGTATCCTGGAACAACATAGATCTCAGAATGTCTTGTCCACATATGAAAGACTAGCCTTGTTCCCAGGTCCCTGCATGGCTTTTGTCACCTACAGTGCTGGATTGAAGGTGGGGGAGGACATGGGAACAAAGCTCTAAAGACTGCATT
Source organism: Agelas oroides (assembly GCA_949130485.1). Taxonomy (NCBI): domain Eukaryota; kingdom Metazoa; phylum Porifera; class Demospongiae; order Agelasida; family Agelasidae; genus Agelas; species Agelas oroides. The sequence goes on from OX422190.1 coordinate 6,496,943, forward strand.
TGGGCAGTCAGCTGACACTACAATCTATTTGTCTGTAGGTTCCAGCGGCTGGTAGTGGTGCTGAGGAAGAAGGCCATGGCAGGAGGAACAGGACAGCTAAGCCCTTCAAGAACTGAGAAATGATAGGCCTTCTCACTAGATGATGGACTCATATCTTTGTGTGGTACAATTTAATGTTTGTTGGATAGCTGTATAACACATGGACTACTCTATTTTTGATTTGTGGTGACCTAGTGGAAGAGTACTTACTATAGAATTGCTGATTGCACCCTGCATGCTTACATGTATAGTCTTGGTACCTGCCCCTAGCAGGGAAGGAGGAGGGTTTGGTACCAACCCTAATTCACATGCTGCTTGTGTAATGTCATTGTAGGTGATGCTTCTTAGCCCACAATAAAAACAGGTTGGCTAGACTAGCAGGTGATCATGAGTGCAGTTGGATTTGCAATGTAGACCACTCTTGTCCACATGTACCTGCAGTGTCATAGACCACTAATCAATACTGTATGTACATGTACATATTCATGTTTACATTAATAGTAGATCATTTGGGTGTCTTCTGCTTGGACTCTTGTGCTTAGCTACACTCAACACTTTGTTGTATATAGCACTGTTGCATTATAGTTCTTATGAATTATGTTCTGAAGATGAGGAGTTAGCCATAATATACTCAACAAAGTAAAAGCAAGACTATACCAGGATGGCTAGCGCCTGCAAATACTATATATAGCAGGGAGAGCCTGGGAAGGAGTCTAACTTGCAAACATTAATTAAAAAGAACACACACAAACAAGCCTTAATTGAGTTTGTTGCAAGAGGCAAACAGGTGAAACCAAACAGCATAAGTTGCTAATCATAAAGGTCAGAAGGTGACCCTTATTAACTAAAAAGTGTAATACAAGTAAGGCCATGGTGACAAAGGTGGAGCCACTTTTTGGAAAAAAGTCAAGTCAGTGTGTACGACAGCCAGATGCCACGCCCCCTGGATTGTAGAGGCACACCGTCTATAGCCTATAGACGGTGTGCCTCTACAATCCAGAGGGCGTGGCTTCTGACTTGTTGCCATGGTGATACCAATTGCAATTTTATATGACAATCCTGATAATGCCTGCATTTCCTCTGTACTTCTAGTGTTTCTTCTGTGTACCACACTGGCTGGCAAAGGTTAAGTTCGTACTAGTAAAGCCGAATCAGCAAATTCACTTCCGTTAGGGCGGTAACGGGTAGCCTTTAGCCTCGTTCCCAGGCCTCCCCCGTTTCTACCTTCCGTTTGCGTTCACACGGGAGCGGAACAGTGGCGTAGCTACACCCGGGCATACCCGGGCGAGCCCGGGCCTGTGCCCACGTTAAATTCGCTGGTGCCCGGGTAAAAATAACGTAGAAAGCTACGGTCAAAGATCAGTTAATAGCATGTGCGATCGCAAGTTTCATGCGGACATGAAGCGAGCATACAGGTAAGACTGAAGAATGGTATTTGTGGCCGAAAACGGCCTCAGAAGCGATCTCAGAGTGTATAATTGAAAAAATTTTCATGGCGGGTGTATGCCCCAGGTCCCCTAGTAAATGCGTGTTACGCACGCGCTGAGTGTGCCCATGCTGTGCCCACGTAACTTGTTCATCCTGGCTACGCCACTGGAGCGGAAGACCAGCGGATACACGGGAGCGGAAGACCATCCGCTGGTCTTCCGCTCCCGTGTATTATTGTGAACGCAAATGGAAGGTAGAAACGGGGGAGGCCTGGGAACGAGGCTAGGTAGCCTTTTCAAGTGGGTGCCTATTTTTGTATGGGTGCTTATAAATGCGATGTGGTGGTATTCATGGTGCTTATTTTCTATGGGTGCCTATTATCCCTGTTTTTATATACATGTACATGTGCCGGTACTTACGTTACACGGGGGTCGGTGGATAGAGCACGCAAGCTAGTTACTGTACTGTAAGCGCCCGCTTTTCATTTCGGCGTAGGTCGTACTAGTCTGGAGTAGTACATCTACCGCTATCTGTATCCCGTTGTGCCCGTTGCAGCCAGCTGTGAGACGTGATGTCGCAGAGTGAGAACGTTACGGTGGAGCTGACCGCATTGCAGCAGCTGAATGACTCTCACGTCCCTCAGTCATTGTCTACAGTATCTAGCAATGGAGCAGGAGCTGTGACTCGGACGCAAGCCAATGGAGATTGTAACTTTAGGCGCACTGCCGGCAAGTTGGAGAGGACTAAGACATCTATATTCAACCGTTGCCAGCACCTGGACATTGTGCTACTCGCGGTGGTTATTCTGGTCGTTGTGAAGCTTCTGCTTCTGCCCATCGTGTTCTATCACTTGCCACTACCACCGGTAAGTTTATAAGTTTAGCATGATCCAAGGTGAGCTATATCAAGCTGCATTGAGAACTGTGCACCTGTATATAAACAGTACTAGAGGTAGTCTCGTCCCCAGACACCAAATTTTTCGCGCGCGCCCTGCGGCCTTGTCGAAAAATAGGGTCTGGACAAGTTCACTGTGGTAAAACTGGGCCGTAATCATACGAGCGTATCGGCATGTTGTCGCACCAATCAGATTGCTCAGGTAAACGTTATGCGTCATCACTAATAGGAAGCTTGCAAATTTTTTGGCACCAAAGCAAACGCTGCCGGTGGCTGATAATGTAATTAACACCTACAATTACCCAATTTACTGACCGCTGTATGTAAACTTGCCCCAGTTTCGTAGTGAAAGTGTCCAGACCCTATTTTTCGACGAGTCCGCAGCAGGGCGCGCGCGAAAAATTAGGTCTGGGGACGAGACTATACTGGAGGAGGTAGGATGCGATCATGTGATAGTGACAGTTAACTGGCATTCCAAGGCTAAGAAGTGTGGATGCAAGCTAAACAAATGGCTCATCAAAAAAATGTGTTTACCAGTATAAATAAACTGTATAGGAAAACACCAAACTATCCCCACCAATCCTTGAAACTCAAAAATGACATTATTTCCATCCTTATACATATAAATGTATCAAAATAAGTAGTTCAAGGCTGGAAATATTTGCTCATGAAGCTATGGATTCCAGTGTGTGTAGCTTCTGCGGATGTGAATCACACTGGGATGCTCATAAATTGGAATGGTACAGGCAGAGGATTAGAAGCAGAAGTACAACTTGCTAAGCAAGGCACCTCTGATAATTTTTCCTTTTGAACAAAGCATACTTGCACCTTATAATTTTTCTAGAGGTATCTTAATTTGAACAACTTACTAATTACCTGAACAATAGATGTCAACAGTACATATTATGTAATACGTCACTGATTAGCACGAGTGTGCAAAAGTGTAATAGGTAAATAGTGTTGAAGTACATGAGATACTATTTTTGGATCATCTTTTCTCTTGTTGCTCATTGTATGGTCTCCTGCAAGAATGATCTCCTCAGGCAAATTTTTGCAGTCAAGTTGACAATACTTTCATCTTGCGATTAGCCAAAAAATGTATTTGCAGGTTTAGTTGACATTAAATGCAGATGGTTACTGGATGTGCTCACACAGTGAGGTAAAGCAAGCTATTGCAAAATGTAGCTAGCTATCCAGAAGAGAGATGCTCTTTGTTGCTCTTTGTTGCTGTTGTACGCGTGTGTATTGCAGATACAAGCAGTTGTCACTGACATTTTCAGAGGAAACACCCAACCCTAGTGATATTTGTTTGCCAATATCACTAGGAAAATGTGTTCAGGGGAAGGAGTTCCCCAGGGAAACACACATCACTGTAACTAGTATTGTATACTAACAAAGGGCGTACATTTTTTGGAGTTAGTTTTAATAAATAGTTTAGCTTTAGTTTCCTGGTTTTACAGTTACTTTAACTACAACAACACTGACAGTAACACTGGCTTGCTCCATTTCTGCGCGATTAACCTTATTCCCTAGATGTTAGTTTTAGTCAATGGGTCACTTGAATGGACCTTATTCTGACTTTAACCACACCGACTCTTTAGTGAACTCTCTCAACCAGCAAAAGCCCATCCAGACCGAAAACTGTACGCGGTGCCAGAAAGGGTTTCCCCACAATGTGTGAGGAGCGTTTTCTAAGCCCATTGTGCTGGGGGAGATATGACTAAACGAAGTGAGGTGAAATCAACACTAATTCCCGAATTCACTTGAAACCATGAAGTATAAACTGTACTCCAAGATGCAACCAGACAATATATAGTCTACATACAGTGGCTTCAGGATTGTGCAAGATATTAAGTTGCTGTGTGCCTTTGTTTGAGGTAAGTAATTGTGCAGTGTTGAGATCACATACTTATTGCTGAGCGCCTTAGCGCGAGGCTACTAATCTTGCAGTGCGTGTTCTCGATTGGTGGGGCGTGGCCTTAACTTCCGTCCCGCTTTAGGAATGCAATTCGTCACGCTTTAGGAATGCAATTTGTCACGCTTTAGGAATGCAGTTTGTCACGCTTTAGGAATGCAAGTAAAGGTGTGGCTTGTGCGCAAACATCCATCCCGTTTAGGAATGCAATTAAAGATCCTGTTTACAAAAAGTTGTGTACACTTACGTAAGTTTATCGTTCCCAGCGCTGTAGCGGCGCTAGGGGTCTCATTGTCGCGACGTCATAAAGTCGAAAAACTGTGATGGGAGTGAGGAAGAGCGAGCTAAGAGACTGACGTGCAAAGACAGAGAGCCAAAATGTAGCCACTACCCCGTGAAGTCCGCGGCAAGATCGATGAGTACGAGAGAGCAGTGGCTAGCGAAGCAAAGAATGGCGTATCGAGAAACGACCATATCCTAGCATTCGGTGAGGTGTTCAAACCTCGCTCACTTCCTTCCAACTCTTTCAACGTGCGATTTGCCGTCTTTCTCACACTTCGTTGCACATGGCCGACCTTCCCAAAAGCATGTGCCACGCCTACTAACAGTAATGCACACATGTCGCCTGTCGGTTCAAAGGTCATTGAGATGCGCGCGCAAGGCATACACTGCGAATATGTACACCTAGTATATTTATGTGTGTAAGTCCACAATGCTTACACATATAAGAGCTATGCACACAGATAAGCAGGAACAGTGGTGCTGAATCCAATTCAGATAGTAGGAGGTGACTTGGTAGAGTGTGCACACAGACATACAGGCATTGAAAGTGATGAATAGTGGGCTCGAAGGAGGCACATAGAGGCAGGGAGGAGAAGTGAGTGTTACCAACAGACAAGCATATGTCTTCTCAACTTTTTGAGAAGGCAGGGTTAGGGAGAGACATATATGGGTATCTCTTTGACAGAGGTACAGCAGTAGGTACAGTTTAATTCATATGGCCTTACAGTACATAATTATACATAGTGGTGGCATATGTGCTTCCTTCTGTCTGCCTCCTTTGAGCCCTTTCTTCACTTTGGTAATTCCTGTATACCTCTGCGTGCACACTCTCAAGTGCCACTGTAAACAAATAGTATGTGGGAACATTAGGCTTCTTCGACACATGTACCTAGTTTCCCAAGTCTAAACTATACCCCAAGATGGATCTCGAGCACTATCTGTTGATACTACTTCGCTAAAAGGGTTTATCATAACACTCCCCAGATGAAGCCTGGCATGAGTTTACTTGAAGACATACTGTATCCACTTGGCTGTTACTATAAGCTGGCCTTTTGGTGCATGTGACAGCTGTAGAAATCTCTGTTGGAGTTGCTGTGAGGGTTGAGGGTGGTATAAATGGTGAAGGGAGGCTTGTTGCTCAAGGAAAGGGCCAGGTGCGCCATGGCACTGACACTCAGATGGGTTATTCTTCATGTACCGTTCCTTATAATACGTCATCTTTACATAATGTTGTTGTCCTTACGTGTATTATTGTATTGTAACGTTGGTTGCTGTGTTAAAGACAGTGCAGTGCACTGTAGTCGTCAGCAGTGGCTCGTAGCCGAGTGGTTAGGGTTTAGTGTTACAGTTAGGGTTAGGGCCAGGGCCAGGGAATGGGATTCTTCTGTTCTTTTTTTTTCTCTGTGTGTTAAAATGTGACAAACACCTTTGACTTGCTCTCCTCAGTACGACGTTCACGACATAAGAACAACAACAATACGTGACGTAACGATGTATTGTAAGGAACGGTACATGGAGAATGTGCCACTCAGATTGGATTTCCTCTGACCTCCAAAGAGCATTGCCTGTGACATCATACACAGTGACAAAACTCGTTTCCTGTTTCTGGTCAACTGAGTTATGTAACCTCTGTATCCAGTGTAACCACAGCGTTTACACAACCTGCACCTATAGTGGCTTCACCATTCTGCCTGTCTGGCTTCTACCAGTAAATAGTCCGGTCCCTAGTCCCTCAGTGGCCATCTACAATCACTGGACTGGACCTAGTGGACTGGACTGGTGGACTGACATTAAAAATCATTTTTACTCTTTCTAATTTTTTTATTTATATGGTTTAATGCAAAGCAGAGTATGCATTAGGGTCAGGCAATAGCAACTCAATGCTAATACGAAGCCTGCCCGAAAAACAAATAAATCAGAAGAGAAAAAATAAGAGCAATGAACGAATGATAAGCTAGGAGACAAAAATTGAGAGAGGCTTAAGTCTATTCTTAAATGAAAAAGCAGATGGAGCACAGATGACATGTTCAGGTAAATTATTCCAAATGAGAGTAGTGCTAATAAAAAAGGATGACTGATGAGCAGAGGTCCTTGCAAAGGGAGTGGCTAGTGGGAAAGAGTGATGGAGTCGTAGGCTTGGATGAGGATGAGGAGAGAAGTGAGAAGGAGGTATAACAGAACAACCTCTGAGAATTCTAGCACACACCATGGCTGAAAGGGACATAGGTTCAAAGGATGTGTAGACAACATGTGATTAGAAGAGGCAGACCAGTGCTTCGTGACCATCTTGACAGCTAACCTCTGAACAGAGTCAAGCTTGTTTATGAGATACTTGGCATGAGGGTCCCAGACTGAACTACAGTAGTCCAAAGTAGGTAAGACAAGGCAGCGGTAGAGATGAGAGAGTGTGTTGGAGTTGGCTTGGTTAAATGTCCGATGAATAATACCAAGTTGTTGTCTGGCCTTAGCACAGGTATTGGAAATATGAGTGTTCCACTTTAGGTCACTTGTAATTGTTACCCCAAGGAAACATGTAGAATCAGCAACTGGTACAGCAGTGTTATCAACCTTGACAATAACAGTAGGGCGAGATTTCTTGTGAGAGAAAACAATCACTTTAGACTTGTTAGCATTTAGACGAAGACCTGCATCTTTGACCCAGTCAGCGATCTTGTCTACATCAGATTGGAAGACATCAATGTCATGGGAGGAGGAAATGGGTCTATATAGAACAATATCATTAGCATACAATATCAAAGTGGTGTCCCGAGACAGAGAGATCTTTGTGAGAGGGTCTAGATAGATAGAAAACAATAAGGGGCCCAGAATAGAACCCTGGGGGACACCAGAGGTAACAGGGTGAACTTCTGATGAATGGCCGTCAACAACTACTCTCTGTGTTCTGTTAGAGAGGTAACTATGAAACCAGTTAAGAAGAGAGCCAGATACTCCAACACTAGCAAGAGTGTGGAGGAGTTGACAGTGAGGGACTCTATCGAACGCCTTGGAGAGGTCAAAGAACACCGCAGCAACAGAGGTTCCTTTGTCTAGGCAGCAAGACCAGTCATTTGTTGCAAAGAGTAAAGCCTCCTGAGTGGAGCCACCAGGGCGAAAACCAAATTGACGGGATGAGAGAATGTTATTAGCTAGGAGGTACTTTAGTAGACGATTGTGTACAATCCGTTCCAGTACCTTAGAAGGTAGTGATAATAGAGAGATGGGTCTGTAGTTAGCAACGCAATAGGGGTCTCCTTTACCCTTAAAAACAGGAGTAATGTTTGAGAGCTTCCATTCAGAGGGGACTGCACCCGTGGAGAGAGACTTGTTGAAGAGTTTGGTTAGAGTAGATGTAATGGCAGAGGCTGTGTTGCGAAGCATGTGGCTTGAAAGTCCGTCGGGACCAGAGGCAGTATTGGTTTTTAATGAACACAACAGTTTATGGACCTCATCAGTGGTGCAGGTCACAGAAGACAAACCAGGCTCACGGGCCATAGAGGAGAGAGAGCTGCACTGACAGTTATTGTTGTGGGAGGATTGAGAAAAACAGGCAGAAAAATGTGAAACGAGAAGGTTGGCCTTGCTGGTCGCCGACTCAACAGTGACAGTGCCATCATTGAGGGTAGCAGGAATCCTCTGCCTGTTAAGAGTGAGTGAGTGATACAGAGACCAGAACTGCTTAGGAGACCGGATGAGTGTAGAAAGTCTGTTAAAGAACTTGCACTTAGCTTTCCGTAGAGCACCGACCGACTTATTACAGAGAGTCCTATACCTAGACAAGTGACATTCAGATTTGGTAGCTTTGTATTTAGAGAAGGCGATGTCACGTTTACGAAGTAGGTTGAAGAGGTCAGGAGACATCCAAGGAAGGGATTTCTTGACTTTGCATACTTTTGTTGGTATATAACGAGACAGAATTCTGATAAAGTGAGACTTCCAGCTTACCCAAGAGGAGTCAACATCGTCGGAAGGTGATGGAAGAGCAACTAGGTCAGAGCAGGTAGTGTCCCAGTCAGCACGCGAATAGTTACAGATTCTGCGGGAGACAGTCTTTTGAGGGCACTTAAACCAGTTGAGAGATAGCTGTAACGACCTGTGATCAGAAGAGCCCAGTGGTGGACAGGTCGAGCAAGAGGAGAGAAGTGAGGGGGTTGTCAAATACATGTGATCAATAATAGTGGATGAATTCTTGGCAACCCTTGCGGGCTCATTCACAACTTGAGTGAAGTGAAAAGAGTACAGCATGGCGGTCAGATCGATGGACATTTGACTACTGCAGGACAAGTCCACGTTGAAGTCACCAAGAAGTACACAATTCTTAAGTTGGGCTGGAGTAAGGGATAGAATGGCGTCTTCTAAGTCATCGAAGTTGGGAGCACTGGAAGGGGGGCGATAAAACAGTACAAGTGTTAGCAGACCCCGTTTAAGTTTCAACTCAACTACAAGTAGTTCAAGAGATGAGTGTCGGCATAGACAAGTGGAGGGAATGTCGTCACTAATATACAGCAGTAGGCCACCTCCATGCCGGTTTCTATCACGCCGTATTATGTGATAGTTAGGAATGAACAGCACTGATTCAGGGACTGACTCATCTAGCCAGGTCTCACACAAGGCGATAATCGAGGGGGTTGCAGAGGCAGCAATTGTGCGTAAGTTGTCAATTTTAGGTACTAGACTGCGGCAATTCGAGTAGTAAACCAAGCACCCGCCACTCCGAGGTAAGCAGTTGGAGGAAGTGGAGCAAGACAACTGGAGGGACGAATCAGAAGACAAGTCTGAGACAGTAGTAAGAGTGGAGCAGTCATGGAAGGGTAAAGCCTCCTTATGACAATGATGGCAGCACCAGCCCTCGTCACTGAGAGATAGTCTTTGATACTCAGAAAGGCACATATTGATACATTTAGTGTGAAGTATGCTATCAGTGGTACAGAAATGGGAGTCTAAAGCCTGCGCCGTCTGCCACAAAAATATACTCGTATTCATGAACTTGGGAGCAAGTGATGGGTGTTGTAATCTCAAGGATTGCGAATGTTCTGGGCATTTACCAGGTAAGTGTGTATACACTATTATTTCACTGTGTAGTTTAAATTAGCTCACAGAAAATGCCGCGTTGGTTTGATTTCACAGCTTTGGAGCAGGAACCACAGGTAGCCGGTCCAGGATTGATCTCAACTTCCCCAGCTATTAGAAGCAGGATGGAGGATAGTAGTGAGGGAGGGCGACCAGTAGGATGCAGAAACAGGTGATGAGACTTCCAATTAGAGCACACCAACTCCTGCAGACCAACGACAGTTACCTCAGGAGCGAACCGAATGTTCCAAGGGGGTTCATTAGTGTTTGGAAGATAGCAGAGCGAGGGTGGAGAGACTCTGACAACCAGGTAATAGGCACAGAGGACAGCCAATAAAGCAGAACACGAGCAAAAGTAAACTAACAGTTAAAGATTTGAGGGAGCAACATCCTATGTTGTTGGTCCTCATAGGACAACTGACATTTGGTAGTCTAGATGATGCTTGTACGAAGGAACAAGTATTGACCGAGCATGTGATCAGATTGCTCACTAGTAAGAGAGTTGGTAGACTCTCTCTAAGTAGGGATGGCGCGGACGCGCAATAGATGCAATACTTAAGCAAAACCCCCAAAACTCGGCCACAAAGGGTTATCTAAGCACCCAGCCATTGTCTTTGAGTGGTTCTATAACCATAGAGATTCACAAAGTATCGCGGAAGACAGCTAAGCATAAAAGTACGTGTGCGGTAACAAAAGTGCCATTTTTGTCATCATCACAATTTGTTCAACCATGTTAACTCAAGAACGGTTCAAGTACTCACCGTGGTTTTAGCACAGATACAATGTGTACCTCAGTGCGGTCCAGCGATACATAGCGTCTTCAGAACTTGAAGTTTACCCAAGTCATATGCCATTCACAGCACACTGTAGCTGCTGCCTGTTTCGAAGGATGCCATTTTCCAACTGTGTACGCATGTGCATATATAATCTCGTTCCCAGACCACAGATTGTTGACATTCATCTGAGAATGGGACTTGTGGACAATTTCTTGCTGCCCTAGTTACGTAACGGTTATTCAACAACTATCGTGCACGGTGCTTCAAACTTCACGCATAGAATAAACTATACTCCCAACTTGCATCACAAGTATATATGCATGTGACAAACCAGGAATCACAAAACAAAAGGGCTACGTCAGCTGGAGCCACCAACTAAAGTGTTCTCGGTGGTGTACATGTGTGATAGTATACTGAAAGGATTTGTAACCCCAAAAAAGTACATAAACAAGAAAAAATTGTATAAAGAAGTAGGGATGGCATGCTAAAAAGTATGCAAACAAGATAGAAATGATATAAAAGTGAAGGTAGTATACAAAGCCCCATCCCTACATTTTTTTTACTCTACACTGCACAGAGGTATGAAAAAGATGTAGGGATGGACAAGGCTTCGTATACTACCTTCACTTTTATATCATTTCTATCTTGTTTGCATACTTTTTGGCATGCCATCCCTACTTCTTTATACATTTTTAAAATTTTTTTTTTATTCTTGTACACTTAAGTGTTACAATGTACTATACAATGTACAGTATGGTGTAATGACAACTAAAACATTTACCAAACTACCAAACCTCATCTGAAGTCTTAGGAACTGAAGACAGGTTGTCTACAATACATCATATGAGAGGAGAAAGCCATTACACACTGGGTACAAAGACCCTCACGAATACTGTAAGCCTAGTGAGTTATTTGCTCTAGGACCATGTATGTAGCTAGAGACAAAGCTGCAGGGTTTCCACACAACTCCACAGGTGTGTTAGTCTCATTGGAAAGCATAAAAATGATTTTTAGTGTCAGTCCACCAATCCAGTCCACCAGTCCAGTCCACTAGTCCAGTCCACCTGTCCAGTCCACTAGTCCAGTCCAGTGATTGTAAACGGCCTCCCTCAGTATGTACCTCTTGCTGAGGTCTGGGAATGAGACCAGCTTCTAAACATGTTGGACACAAATGTCTGGTCTTCTAACTAGCCTCATTTCAAGGCACTTACTAGTAGAAAACTATAAAGGAGCACCTGGTGCAATGTGTTCATGCATGCACCAAGGCCTGTTGGTAACCTGCATACTACTCTGTTGCACTGAAATTAGCAGCCTCTGTTTGCCCGCTGAAAGGTCATACTACAGGGTTATGCTCTCGGGGAGATATATTCAGGAGATTTGATGTCAGAACTGTCATCGCTTTGATGGTAAGAGTCTGCATCGTCTTGCTTGAGGAAATCGAACTTCACAGACCAGAAAGAGTAAATTAAGTTTATTTCGCCTTGAAAGCAATGCAAGTAAACTTGGGATATGGTACATCTTAATTCCATTTAGTGTCTGGAAAACACAAATCAACGGATCGGCAGATCTTGAGCTACGAGTGCATGGGCTGAAAATGTGATACACAAACAAAGAATGGCCTAGTAGTATATAACCTTGCCCAAACCCTAACCTTATCCTAATCCACAATGTGGCTGCCTAATGGTTACACCTACAGCATTGCAATGGCCAGGTTGTCTTACACTGCAGGTACTGTGACCATCACCTTTGCACATTCAATATTTTTGTAGACACTTGTTCCAAATGTGACCGTCATCTTTCCACTTTCAAATTGTCGTTTGTGATCGGTTTTCTTGTAGACACTTGTTCCAAATTACCTTTACCACAAGTACTTAGCCTAGTAGCACTTGGAGAGTCCGATATATTTCCGTATCATCGAAAGATGCAGCCGTTTGCCAGTTGAATTGCCTCCACTCCATGAAAGTAGAGGATAATTGGCATGTATACAAAGGCGAAGATGCTTTCTTGTGGCTACCAACTACTTTCGGTAAGTCAGTACGCTATGAGGTGCTGTCATTTGCGTACTTGACCGTATACAAAGCAAGTTGGGTACGGGGGGGGGGTAGCTATGCCGTTATCTTGTTAGTCTCGCTGTTGGTATCACTTACGATTGCCAAATTTATTACCCTGAATGAGCGTTGTTTTGTTGTAGCTCTTTTTTCAGTATTGTATGTACCATATTAAACACATGCAAATTAAATAATTTGAGTGGGCATGTGCTAAGTTAGATCCACCCTTAAGGTTACGGGATACAATTTGCTCATTAATATTCATAAAAAATATTACCTTCCTTTTCTCCGTGCAGGAACCAGTTACAGCACGCAATAGAAGCGACATATAACAGAACTATGAGTACTTTTTAACCAGTATAGTATTAATTGTTATGTACAACGTACTAAGGCGAGCAGTGACGACAAAGTTCGTGACTTTTGGCGTCAGATTTTGTCTTCAGAGAGGATTGCAGGTACAACCTTTCAACACCTACGGGTAATACTCAACTTACTTGAGGGCGGCTCGAAGCAACTTTGTCGCTGTGTGGCAGGGGAAGCGAGTGACACGCGTTTCTATCCAAAACCTAGGTGGTTTTCGACCGACCAAGCGACTAAATCTGGCCGTATCTTACAAACGGTAAGTCGTCTCGGCGAAAACTTTTTGAGCCACCCTGCGCCTGTCTTCGTAGAATTCGAATATAGTGTAATATACGGTAAGATGTTCTTCCAGCAGGAAATAACTGACGCCGAAGTCAGTACTTCGTACGCGGACTGTTAACCGCAGGCAGTGCTATCAAATTGCCTGCTCCGCCCACCCAACCAGCACAGGCTGATGTAACGTTTTTAGCGGTAATGTTAAACGCATGCATGCCTGGATCCTGCACAGAGAAAAGGAAGGTAATATTTTTCATGAATATTAATGAGCAAACTGTATATTGTAACCTTAAATTCCAGGAATACTACTTTCAAATATCTGGTCCGTATATTATTCCATGTGGACAAGCTACGTCATGTTACAATTTTACGGAAATATAGCAAAAATGGCTGTGCATGCACAGGCAGTGGATACCAGGCCGTTTCTCTCCTCCCACGTGGCCTGGGTACGAGGCTACTGTGAGGGATGAGGATGGTGTAGCTGGTGAAGGAGGTGGGGGAGGGGGGGTAGGGTGGGGGGGTGTTGGTGAGCCAAAGTTTCATTCCTGGGGTGAATACACCATGACACTAACAAATGTCCAACGTTTCCTCTGACCTGTGTATCTACTTATATAGAGATGCAGACCAGTATGTCAACACTTAACCAATGTTGTGCTGCTACCATTCTGTGCAAAGTGATGCAACTATGGGAGAGGTGCGCTTAAAGCTTAATTGATAATCAACAAACCCAAAACTCAAGTTGAAATCAGGATTTAGCAAGCTTGAGGTCGGACAAAATGTTGTAATTTCATGTAGTCATGCCTGATTATCAATTACTCCATCATTGCTAACCTAATTTTGCAAGTGTTGAAGCATCTGCCTGTTTTACAAACTATATAGAGTTTGGTGTATGTATGTTCTTCAACCACACAGAGAAATGGTACTACGGTAAATCAGAGCAATACGTCAGGTGTCCCCAGCACTGGTATGTGCTCCAGCCAGATTATTCGAACAGATTCAGTGTGTTCATCTAATGCAGTCTACACTCAAGATGCTTGCCAAGACTATCTGCTGACACTTCAAGGATGTCTACCCAATAGGCAGGGCAGCAGGGATGTCTATGTTTCAGTTACTGACCAAGTGGAAACTGAGGGACAAGCAAACCTACTTCTGAATAGTTTGAATACTATCATCAGACCAAGCCCTGAGTGTCGTACTGCTGTTGAGCCATTCTTGTGTTTGTACTTGTTTGGGTTATGTGACAGCAGTGGAATGGCCTATGGGCCTTCTTTCGAGGAGTGTGTGTTCATTAGCACAGATGTATGTGTATCTGAGTGGGCTCGAGCAAACAACCTCCTCATCCAGGTTGGACGGTCACCTCTGCCAGAGTGTGCATCCTTCCCAAGTACTGCCACAGATATCAGTGGTAAGTTTGCAGTTACTTGTTAGTGTTTAGGCCTGCTAGCTCACCACTTACACATGTATAGGCATGTATTCATACTATATACATAATATGAATTTATGTATGTGTATTATATAATGTAGAACATTGTGGGGCGAACATGAGCAAGCAATACCCTGCGGCATTGAACTGTTATATAGCTAAGGCTCAGATCACAGCACACACGTAGCTAAACAAGGTTTGTGACTCTACTGTCTGCAAAGGTGCTTAAGAGCTTAGAAAAAGTGTCATGGTTGCAGAAAATAGCTTGTCATGGAGTGGCAGCATATGATGAGCCATTTGTGCTACCTAAGCAGATACTCTGGCTAATTGTAGGCTAAGACTGAACACAGCTTGGCTTGTCGTGCATAGTCCTTACTTGAGGCATTTTAGAGAAAGGCCGGCAGATGGAAGTCACCAATGTCAGCCATGAAGCAATGTCTCTGCCGCCTTCTGCGTTCAGCCTGTCTACACTCAATTGTTAGCCCTTGCATACGTATAGTAGATACTCACACTCCAGCTGCCTCTCCCGAATGTTGCACGCAACTACTGTCTCTTGTTATTCAGTAGGTGCGCGTGCTCTGACTGTCCTCCCTGGCTGTCTCTCATAACCATCGTCATTCTTCAAGCTCGTAATTCTTCAAGCTCATCTGCTCGCTGACTCTACTAGTTGTAAAAAAATATTATGTATTGTCTGCATGTGGTGTGCGACTATTGCGTTAAATTACAGTGTCAAAAAACATACGGAATGACGTATGCCAGATATATATATATATATGAAAAATTAAAAAATTCAACTCACTATTGTGTAGCTTGCTCATGCTCGCCCCAATAAACACACACACATATTTGTATACAACACATGCTATAAGGAAGACTTTTCATCTTTGGAACTTTTAGGAAGTGGCAGTGGCAGACAAAATGAGACCAATGTTCCATCACAACCAACAGCTGGGATGCCTGAGCAGGTCAATTGCAGCACACTTCAGTGTCAAGAAGATTTCTCCTGTAGTGCTGTGGCAAATGCTTCACTCTGTCTTCCTGTGTGTGGACGTTGGGAAGAACACTCTCGTAGCACTGTGGTGGCCATTGATGTTGTTATCATTCTGTCTGCGGTGATTGGCTTTGTTTCCTCCATAGCAGTACTTGTCATTTCATGCATACGATGGAATCGCATGTAAGTATGGTTCACAAGAACTGTGTAATGAGTTGAGCATCGTAGCATAGCACATTTCCTGGGGAGGAATCATACCCTAGTAGCAGTCACACCTAACCTATATGTAACCTGTGAACACGCATATTAGCATGGTTGTGGCTGCAGACATGTTTCTCTATGGTCTTGCCTTCCCCTCTCCAATCTCTGTAGCATGCTTTCTGCTGACACTCTAGCTGAATTGGATTATGCAGTAGTGCTTCTTATGGAAGATTATTTATCTGCTCACTGTGCATGAAGAAATAGCTAGCTGTAGCATCTGGGGTGGAATGACAATGGAGTATAGTTTCTGGACCACTATTTACAGCATTCAACTCTTGTTTAAAGCCAATCTAGTATTGCTCACATGCACGCAAGAGTTAATCAGGGTTGGTATTGCTTGTAGATAGTGTCATCATGGTTTAAGTGTTGTTGTCTGTATTCAGGCCAGAGTAAAGTATGTTTTCTCGGTGTAGAAGATCCAGCAAGTCTGCTGCCATGTGGCATACAGTGCTACATACTTGCATTGATTTTGGTTGAGTGCTGCAAGGAGTACAAAAAGTGTTGTTGCAGCGACTCATAACCTGGTGAATTTTATTTTACTTATCTTCAGAATGTTCATCAACTGACACATGTCATGATACACTAATTATTCTGATAAAGTAATTAGTGTGCTTGTTTGTCTGTCATCAACATTTTGTCTAATTTTTAAAAAATTTTTTTTTTTTAATGACGTCTAAACACAAAGTAGATTGTTGGCATATGTGTACTTAATAGAGATGACAGATTTTCAGTTCTCTGACTTGGCAGCACTTTTGCTTGAATTGGTCAGAGGTACATGATTGAATACATGGGCCCATGTTAACCTCATGACTGTGCAAAAGGCCAAGGTCAATATTGACTGTCTTACACATATGTATGGTAAGTGAAATAAAAGAAGCACAGAAATGAAAGTGTCAGAACCAAAGAAATGTTGGTTGAAGTTTCTGGAAGAGAATGGAGAGAAAAGGCTGTGGCACAGGCATCCAGTATTCAGATGAGAGAAGACAAGAGAAGCCTTGGCACAGGCAGCGAAACATCTAGCAGACTCTCTGGAAGAGTAGCAGGCGACAAGACATGTGCTACTGTTCTTTCAAATTTGCAAGAATGACATTCCCCCACTGACTAAATAAGGCTGGGTGATATGTCTGTTGGTACAAGAAAAGAAAGTTGGTTTCGCAAGTTTTGGGCTTTATCTTCGGACATGCCACTTGCTTTGGTCATTGTTCAGAATATGATGTTACCTGGCATTGATTATTTTCTACAGGTTCACTTTCCCCTCTGTGTTTGTTGTGTACATGACAATCACGCTGATGGTATTAGGTAAGTCTTTACTGCATGTGGGCATTGTATTGGGGTGACTACAAACACTGGACCTGGGGACCCAGTGACCCAAGAACCTGAGGATTGGCAACCCAAGGACACAAAGCTCTGAGGGCTGTGTTCTGACTCTTTCTGTGTTGGTGGGGCTTGTTTGCTAGCATTGCATAGCAGCTGTTGCAGCAGAAATGCAACTTACTGGCAATCAGTGTCAGTGCTATAAGCCTAAGCTAATGGCTATGTCTGGTATGTTGTTACTGTGCACACTGAAGATGTTTTAGACAGTGCTGTTTCACACTATATTCTCAATTTAGACAGTCTCCTTTACCACTACTACTAGTCTCACTAAGGACTTGCATATGTAAAGTTGGAGTGAGTCTAGCCTTTTCAAGCTATTGATAGTTTGTTGATGAAAATGTACATACCCTGGGACCTTTGTATGGAGCTAGCTGCAATAAGGAGACTGCCTGAGTTTTCACAGGATGAAGAATGAATGAAAGAAGCTAGTGGGAAATTTGAAATCATCTGCGAATAGCATCTTTGAGTATATAGCAACGTGTATCATATGCTTACAACAACACAACAAATTGATTGTGGTTGCATTTCTGTCATGACAGCTGAAAGTGAAACACAGCCACAAAAGCTCTAGGTCCTTGAGATCCTTCAGGTCCTTGATTTATGGGTCCTCATGTCCCCAGTCTTTGGGTCTGACATGGATAGTGCTTAGTGTACATTCCCTACCACCACATGCACTCTTTGTACCAAAAATGATGACAAGCCTGAGCACTATAATAGACAGTTATTTCACTGCATAGCAGAAAAACTTCGTATAGATGTTTGTCTTTAGTGTTTTACAATTTGAAGTATAAGAGTTTTATACATACAAATGGAACCTCAGACTGAGACCTCCCCACTCATGTGCGTCATGCTAAGCTGTTTGGAAATTAACATTTTTACATTGTGACTTGCCTAGTAGGTAGGTAGTATGCAGGTAGCTCTGTGCCTCACACACTGTAGCTTCTGGGTATCTATGTATTTTTGTAAATGTGAGGGCTCTAATACAACTGTGTACTTGTTCTCTATGAAAGTACTCTGATAAGTTTCACATGCTTGTTCAGCTGGTACAGGGTGATATAGGCTGTGGCACTGCCCAATTATGTTAGTGTGCCCATTTGAAGTTACTGGTGCCACTCCACATCTAAAATTCCATAATATAGCAAACGTACAACTCATTCATTCAAGTTCTTTTCCGCCTTCTTCAGCTATGCTTGTCCTGATTACGTATACTGACAGAACATCACTGTACTGCTCCTCGAAGCATTTGATTGATGCTGAGACAAGGAGGCTGATTGGCCCAACACCGTTTTGCACTTTGACAGGTTTGTGATCTTGTATAATTGCAATCAGCGGGGCAGAAGCAGGATTTTACTGTACTAGCTAGAAAGTGTAACACCAAGAGGATGCATCAGTGCTGGGTGCAAGAGGGGGAGCTACTATGTGAAGGAGGCTCAATGACAGTGGCTTCAACCAGGAGTGAGGATTTAAAGTCTTGTGTTGCTGAACCACAGTGATGAGAATCTTGATCTTAGCAGTTTACTTATTCATCCATAAGTGGTGGTGTACATACACCAGTACGCCATCAGAGTAGTAATATTTAAACTAGTCTGGTACCCAGTGCGGAGAAACAGTACTTGGTACATAATGATGTGCTATAATTTAAATGTCATGGGCACCTTCATGACATTATAATTTTGGAGGAGTGTGCCATGCACGATGAAGCTTAAGTATTGGCCTGTGTATTCTGCCTTATTGTATTCTCTGTGGCTTTATAACCACCTGGTCTTGCCCAGTGTGGATTGCTGGATCTGGCTTGCAACACTAGAGAGCCATCACGTAGTAGTACAAATGCCAACCGAACTTCATATGTTCAACTTGAGAGATGTCAATTGTGGCCCTTACACATTTCAAGAAGGCAGCCAGCAGCATTGTTGTAATTTGTTTAGCCTCAAGAAGAGCTTATGAGCCGATCAAGGATGCTGGCATTGAATCTTTCAACACTATTGCATGTTATCCTGACAAGTATACTGTTGAGTCTGAAGTCTGATGTCACTTAACACAGAAGTATTGGAAATAACACTGAAAATATTTTACAAAGTCCACATGCGTGAACAATATGTACAAGTTCTCCTCTGTTTTTTGTATGCTGGGCATGGGGCTACAGGCAAACATTCATGTATAATTGACATTAAGACTTCAATTGTTTTCTTTCTACTCTGCAGGAATTGCATTCTACTATGGCCTGTTTCAGCTTGCTGTGTGGTGGTTCTGCCATGAGATATCACTCTTTTGGAAGATCAAATTTCCATTTCATGCCAGATCATTTGAAACTGCTCGTCGTGTAAAGTATGTCCACATCACAATGGTAATTGTGGGACTTGTACTACCAGCCCTGCCAGTGATTGTGACTTTCACTACTGGGGATCCTAGTGGTTTTGGACTGACCAGATTCCCCCCAATTCTGTGTACTGGCTTGCAAAGGGATTCCACATTCTACTCTCTGGTTCTGCCCATCAACATTCTGATAGCTATTGGAATTCCCCTGCTCATCATAATATTCTGGATCATTCACAGGGTAATAGTTGTACACACCCACAATGGAGTCATGAAAATGGCACATACCACGGTTGGGTTGGCCATGTTATAGCAGTAAGATGAAAGTGGAACGTGAAAAAGCATACTTAATGTGTTCCTCAAATGTCAAGTTGTATCACTGCAATGTGTGCATCATCCAGTGCATGTTACTATTTTTGAATTGGTGCACATTTTGCTGAAATAAGAGATGCCCAATGCTAATGTACATGTGTAACAGTCTTCATGGGAAGAAATGGCCTATCTGCATTCCTTGCTTGTGATCCAAAATATGTATGTGTATAGTTAACATTTCCAGTCACTCTCACTAGAAAGTTTGTAGTTTTACTTTAATAGGTGACTGTATGCATGAATTGCTCGATATCATTTGTGTAAGTGCCATTAGCTCTGCCAGTTTTTGGGAGAAGTAGTTTGGCATAGGTCAGTCATATATACACTGACTTAGGTATAGGTCAGGTCATATGTATCTTGACAAGTGGCTATATCAATTTGTAGAGGTAATAGGATGAGTGTTGACCCCTAGCTCCATTATGAATCCTTCTTGATTTGTAAGTGGTGGATCAAGGTCATGAATTGATGAAATTCGTCTAATTTCATCCATAGAAATTGAGTACCTCATGTTTGGTGGGTTAGTCTGCTATGGCTTTCAGTAGTTGTTGGTAGAGTGATGAATCAAGAGCAGTGATAATATACATGAAGTTGTAAGGCTGACCAACAATAATGATTTCATGAACTTATTTTCCTTCCCAATTACAGCAACATGGCTTAATCAAGACAAAGAATTCAAAACAACCATTCAAGATTGGCACTGCTGAGCGAAAAATTCTGATTATTTTCAGCTATTATGTCTTGCTGGCCACGATTGCCCTCACAGCCTTCACTGTCAGTACCAGGAATGTTGGACAGTTTGCAGCTGCAGTAGCGGACTACTGGCGATGTGAGCTTACTGGTGTTAATCCTGAGAACCCATGCAACGGGCTGATAGCTTCATTTAGAGATCTTACAAATCCAGTGTTAACATCATTCTCTTACATCCTCCTGGGAATTTTCCCTGCAGTGAACCTCGTATTTGCAGTTAACATCAGTGAACTAAAGCAAAAATTTAAGACCTGTTGTAGTCGATTGGAAAAGTTTTATTCCAGTGAGGAACAAAGTACATCTAGTACTGTTGCAAGTGCCAACTCAACTCAACCATAAAGAGTAGACATTTTCTTGTTAGTCTCCAATTTGGATGAACCAATAACTTATAATAATATGGTTCTGTTCATTAGTATGGTCATCTATTTTAGTGTTCATATGTACTAACACACTTTCTTCTCCATAGTAATTTCCTGCATGATCACTTGTTTACTGCAGATCACACTTGGGAAGTAATTATTCAGTCACATACATTACCACATTTGTAGTATTGCTGAATGTTTGATAAGGGCACGGCTCACTGAATGTGTGGATCCATCAATAATTCTCCTGATGATAACTCATTCAGTGTTATATTTAAAAAGAGGTTCTGCACAATGAAGAAAGCATGTGAAGGTAATTCAAAGTGGGAGTAAGGTATATGGCTGTTTCTTCACTGATACAGTGTGAGCACATGCATCACAAAATTTGCATTGCTCTTCAATAACAAGCACCAAAGAACAAGAACACCTACCAGGCACTATATTAATGAGATATGCCTAGCACCATAGAATTAGGCTGAAGCATCTGCTCCACTGCCCATGCATGGTCCAAGTAGCTTAGTGGTATAGTGGTACTCAATGGCACATGCAGTGTCTTCATTATGTCAGGTGCCTGTTTGGTGTTGAAGATCTGTACCATCTGGAAGATGCAGTATGTATGATCATGATCAATACAGACATAACTGGATATCTCATGGGACCACTTAGAACCAAAATGCACAGTTTGAGTTTCAAAATGGCAATTTTTGGCTTATGGCCTGTATGTAACAGTAATGTTACTAAGATCTGGTAGGGCGTAAACATACACACATTAGGGACCCACATAGATTACATTATGGGTCAAAGTTTGAACAAGACTTGAGCCACCATAGCCCCGAGTCAAGTTGCAACTATGTACCAATCTTGTCCACCATGGATTGTTCCCACACCTCCCGTTCAGTAATACACATAAGCGGTCTGGGAACAAGGCTACTTTTGGTTGGAATAAGATCCATCACCACATGCAGTCTTGTTATGATGTATCACAGGAAGTCCAAAGAGTTTATTATATATATAAATAGATAGATAGATAAAGTTTATTTCTGTAATAAACTCTTGGGAAGTCCTGTTTGCCTTCCAATGAGATGGGTCTTATGTCACAATGATGTGCATTACTAATGTAGAGGGTAAAAGACTTATGGGCTGATCATAAATTGCAGGTTTGATTTACCAAGAACTAATGGGTCACGAGAGTAGACTTGCGGTCTGCACATGGACAAGGACCAATAAAATCACTTAGATAAATAGATGGATAGATGGATAGATAGATAGATAGATAGATGGATGGATGGATGGATGGGGATGGATGGAGGGAGGGATGGATAGATAGATAGATAGAATTTTAATTTTTGGCAGGCAATGCCTCATCAGCATGTTACCCGATGTTACCCGATGCTTCTGCACATAGTTCACTGAGAACACAAACCTTCAAAAGTGCAAAGGATCTTGAGGCTTTTCCTGATAGTCACAATACTTGACGGGGAAGATCTGTTAACAAGTATTAAGTTAGGAATCTATTTACAATTCAGAAGAGTTTTTTTAGCCATTTTGTGCAGATTTGTGGCTCTACATAACCACACCCACTATGTCTCAACATTGAATGCAGCTTACTGCAGTTTTATGGGCCTGCCAGGGAAATTAATACTTAGACCTAGCTACTCTCAGTTCGCACAACCCTTTCCAGCCTAGCACTCATACTACTCATTCAGGGTCAAATCTAGCCAAGAAGGGAAGGAATGAAGCACATTATTTTGGGGTGCTTTATGCTGAGTGGGTCCTACATATTAAAATAGCAAAATTTCCCATGTGTAACATATGGGGAACATATAAGTCACCTGTCTCTCACCTGTCCCATGTGTAACACATGAGGAGCATTTAAGTCAGACTTAAACAGTCAGTGATCAACTTCTTATATTGGGGAATGTTTAAGTCACCTGTAATTAATCTGTTCGAAATGAAGGGTTAGTCCAAATACTTCAACTTTGAACAAGCAGAAACGGTTACATAATTATTATACCCCATGTCCATGAGCCAAGTATGAATATCATTAAATGTTAGCTCGACCAAGACTCAGTTTATGGAGTATGAAATGATTAGTAATCTTACCTCATTAATACTAGAAAATGTAGAACATTGTGGGGATGAGCCTGAGCAAGCTGATACAGGATATTATGTCACTGATGAGTGATGTAATATATCAAGTCAATTATCCTCCTACATGCACATCCATTTACCATTCACAGGGGGCTTTAAAATGGTTTTTGATTTGCTTTAAATGTCGTATTAACTTTTCATGGCACACAGCAGGATTTGTCACTGTCTACTGTTACATGAGCGTAATAAGCCAAACCTGATGACGCATATGCCAACAAGTTGCAGCAATTTCTCCATCCTGGGCTACACATGCATGGACCAAGCTTTATACTGAAATCATGAGCTGGATTTCATGGCGTTTATGAGTGCCGTTTTAATATGCATGGCCCTGACCTGAAACCGATCTGCCAGGGCTGCTAACGTGGCTACACATGCATGGAATAAGCTTTACACCGACTAAACTACTGGTTTCTGAGTAGTCAACAACCGTCCATATTAAATTTGCACCGCCTGTGAGTGGCCTGCCGTCATCGGTAGAAGCACAAGCCAGTGCCACGCGTGCTTCAACTTCAGTCGTCTTCGCTCCGGGTCCATGACGCTGCACTCTGACAGTAGCCCTCCACTGGCCTTCACATGCTTTACGACATCGCGATATTGATCTTCGTGAAATATTTGAATGCGCTCATTTAGTGGGGTAATTAATCATTGTCCTATACCTATACCTCCATTCCCTGTCCAAGCTAAATCTCTGAGGCAATATGTGACCACATGACAAGGCAGCAAAAAGCACATTTACATATTATGTATTGCAGTTTGTGAACAGGTGAGACTATCATACAGTGATGTAAATAACCACCACAACATCACTTTGCTGTTGTAACTATTGACAACAACCTGCATAGACAGACAAAACAGCTGCTCGTGGTTTCACAGTTGATCCACATCCTGTCCAGTAACTTCCTATTGAGCTGTAATATCAGCACTGATGTGACAGAATACTGTGCTGTGATTAGTCCTCCTCTGTACAGCGCAGCGCTACGTACAAATAATAGTTACATTTCCAAGACAGAGCAGTATGAGCCCCAAGGGTGAATGCTATTCCATCTGGGAAATGTAACTTATTTGTTAGATGTTACTCCTAGCAACCCATTGCCACACTGATTATCACCTTCCCCTCCATGCATGTTATTTAAGGTGGCAGGGAACCCTGTGTTTTCAAGGTCAACAAACCTGGAATCCAAGCTGATAGAATTCTTTGTCTTTGTAAACTTTAAGGTGGCGGGGGAAGTCACTCGGCGGAAGTTAACGAAAACATAAACCTGGGTTACAGTCAGGACCAGTGTTACTCCTAGTTTCAGGGTTAGGGTTTGGTTTAGGGCAATCTTGCTTTCCCTAATTTTAAAAAAGGGTTTTAGTAGCTCATTAATATATTCATGAACCAAAATTGCCACTCGATGGACGCATCTACACGCTCACTGTAGGTAGCATCCTAACCACCAATGTATCTCAAATCATTCTGTGCCAGCTTTTGTTCAGAGCTACTCCCAAAGTCAGGCTAGACTCATGTTTGTCACTACTCTTGGAATGGACAACTTTGACTGCACCAAAATGAATGCACGTTTCAAAAAATTCACAGCTTGTCTACAGGAGGGGCTCATTCACGAGTGCAAGCAAGCATTACTAGCCCCACCTCTCCCCCTTATGTCGCTAAACAACTCACGGCTCCGTTCCACACACAACCACCGTTCAGCTCCCTTGGGTACCAGAGTGTAGCACCAACGATAAATTGCGTATTCTAGTTAAAGCCCAGCCCAGCACTCGAAGCACCTGGCCACAGTCACCAACTAGGCTAGGCATACGATCGCAAGACCTGGGCCTGCCCAATGAGTACAGTCTTGGCCACTGTGGCCTTTCTGCTGCTTCTAGACACAAGCTTGCTTTCACAAGCAGGCACTACGTACTACTCACAGCTACTGACACTACAGCACTCTACTAAACTCCTTCTTTTTTTTTTTATTTTTTAGTCGATCTAAGCTTATCTTCAAAGTTCCGACCACCACATGAAGGGTACCGCCAGGCCACATCTTAACTAACTTAATTATAAACTGATTATTGGATGCCAATGCCGACAGGAAATGGGGAAAATCCCCAATTTTACGGACAGTGAACGGTTTGAGACTCCTAAAACGGACTGTGCGCTAAAATTTTACCAAGACAAAGAGTTCTATGGGCTTGGATTCCAGGTTTGTTGACCTTGAAAACACAGGGTTCCCTGCCACCTTAAGCGCACAGTCCGTAAAATTGGGGATTTCCCCCATTTCCTGTCGGCATTGACATCCAATAATCAGTTTATAATTAAGTTAGTTAAGATGTGGCCTGGCGGTACCCTTCATGTGGTGGTCGGAACTTTGAAGATAAGCTTAGATCGACTTAAAAAAAAAAATAAATAAATAAAAATAAAAAAGAAGGAGTTTAGTAGAGTGCTGTAGTGTCAGTAGCTGTGAGTAGTACGTAGTGCCTGCTTGTGAAAGCAAGCTTGCGTCTAGAAGCAGCAGAAAGGCCACAGTGGCCAAGACTGTACTCATTGGGCAGGCCCAGGTCTTGCGATCGTATGCCTAGCCTAGTTGGTGACCGTGGCCAGGTGCTTCGAGTGCTGGGCTGGGCTTTAACTAGAATACGCAATTTATCGTTAGTGCTACACTCTGGTACCCAAGGGAGCTGAACGGTGGTTGTGTGTGGAACAGAGCCGTGAGTTGTTTAGCAACATAAGGGGGAGAGGTGGGGCTGGTAATGCTTGCTTGCACTCGTGAATGAGCCCCTCCCGTAGACAAGCTGTGAATTTTTTGAAACGTGCATTCATTTTGGTGCAGTCAAAGTTGTCCATTCCAAGAGTAGTGACAAACATGAGTCTAGCCTGACTTTGGGAGTAGCTCTGAACAAAAGCTGGCACAGACTGATTTGAGATACATTGGTGGTTAGGACGCTACCTACAGTGAGCGTGTAGATGCGTCCATCGAGTGGCAATTTTGGGTCATGAATATATTAATGAGCTACTAAAACCCTTTTTTAAAATTAGGGAAAGCAAGATTGCCCTAAACCAAACCCTAACCCTGAAACTAGGAGTAACACTGGTCCTGACTGTAACCCAGGTTTATGTTTTCGTTAACCTCCGCCGAGTGACTTCCCCCGCCACCTTAAGTTCAAAGATTTGTAACATCCAACAAACTGCTGTAAAGGAAGTTATCAGACCCTTAAATTCCCTCTCTCACAAAATGGGGTGTGTTTACACAGAACTATGCATGCCAGTGGTACTGGGTGAATAATCAGATGGGCCTAACCTAGCTTAGGGATGTCCGGGGGCATGCTCCCCTGCTATCTATATACAGTAAAACCTCTAATAACGGACCCTCTGAAAAGCGGACAACCTCTGTACAGCGGACAGATCACTTGCCCCCGATTGATTTTACCATACATTTCGAACCTCCGAGAAGCGGACGCCTCTCAACTCCGAACAACGGACACTGATGAGTCCCAGACGTACCTTAGCCAGACAAAATTACCTCCGAAAGCGGACAGTGAAACTACACCCACCAATAGTTTGTACATAATGCGAACGCTTGTCGACCGCTTTCGTAAGATTGTGCGCCACCGTCGCTGGATTCAAAGACCAGGCACTATATTAGCACTGTTGCTCATCGTGCTAGCCTTTCTCGCCATGGTACAGCAACGACGAGGTCCGAAAATGTGACCTCACATTACCACGCCTACCGGAAGTATAGCCTACCGAATGCCCATAACGGATACCTCCGTATTCCAGATACACAGCGGTGGTCACTGTACTCGCAAACGAAAACTTTCGGTTAGCTACGCACAAATATCAATTGAGTGTTTGCTGTATAAACATATGTCATAATTGCATCATTCTGCATATTTTATGCAAGTAGTATTGCTCTTGCCATCTTGCAATTGAATATATGCACAGAATATATTGTAATAATACATTTTAAAGCCTTTAAGTGTTTTTTTTTTGTCTTTAATGACTTTCCAATAGGTTTAAGAGAAAACCTCCGAGAAGAGGACAACCTCTCTACAAGGGACAAATGCCCCGTCCCCAATGTGTCCTTTGTTCGGAGGATTTACTGTATTCAAATCCAAGGGCTACTGTTTCAGGTATACAATATTCAAAACAAACACAAGTTTATATTCACCTAATGGAGAGGATACAGAACAATCATGATACTGTCACCACATTTTTGCCCAAGCAGCAGCATGGCCAGCCTATGCTGGCTCAAATCAACTAACAGGTTGGACATCAGGGTGTACTCCACTCCTTTCCCTCCCTCTCATGCAAGCTGCACAAAGAACTTAGTAGAATGTAGTTATATTTATCAAGAGAAAGATTACAACAACACACATGTAAATTAAACCAACATTGTGTATGTGACTGTGTGTGTGGACATTCTAACAGCTGTAGTTTCTGTGAACTTTAAAACGTTATCCTCCCACTGGCTTTAAGTAGTTGCATTGTGCTCCATGAGATTGCCCACAGACCTCCAAGCCTAAAAATGTAGAAGACATTCAACAATCATTTCTACCATGTATGTAATAATTGAGTGCTGGACCCTTCGATAACGAAAGAAAGTGGTTACTATCAACAAAGTGGTAGCTACTTTGCCCTCATACCTAACTATTTGGGAGATGGTATGGTGACACCTGCTGCCATGTTCAAGACTCATACCTAACTATTTGGGAGATGGTATGGTGACACCTGGTGTACAGGAAGCAGCTTGAATGTGACAAACCAATTACAAGTGCCCTATATATGAATATAAGTATGGTCAACAGCAGTGCCAAAGATTGAAAATAGATGACAGTAGGTCCGTTTGTAAGCGCAGACTAGTCAGCAGTCTACTCTAGCTGCAGCTTTGTTGCAACCGCGGCATCATGACGGCTGCGTTGCACTGCTACTAATACTAAAATGCACTACTAATCCTGATTGTGCTAATTAGTAATTAAACTAACAGTACATATCTTAGAATTAATTAACAATTTCTATAAACTATAAGCAAGTTTGTGGGTTAATTACACTAGAAGTGCTGTTTGTCAAAATTAACTAAAATCAGAGAAAGGGTCTCTAATTAAACTACAAATGTTCCATATTTTTAAATGCGCATTTACAATTTACGGTATATGGCTGCAAGCAAGCATAGATACACACACTTCCGCAATGCACTCCCGCTAGTGTTGGGCTTGCTCAGGCTTGCCCCAATCACAGCCTTCAATATTTATTCAGTGTGGAACTAGCTACTTACTTCAGGGTTTTCAAGCTCTGGTTCACTCTCAGAGAATAAGCCAGTGCAATGGCTCCCTCGTCGCCAATTTTATTTTGTTTAAGACTGTGGAAGAGAGTACTTCAGAATGTAAGTTGGAAAATAAAATACAGTGGATCTGAAATGAATGTTAATGTCAGAGTATTCCAGTTCTCAAACAAGTATATAAAATTAATTAAGTAAGCAATAGCAATGCAGTGCATGCACCATACATTGCACACAAGTGCCAACTGATGGTTCAACAGAATGCAAATGTTCAACTATTAGTTCTGCTAGTACCATGCCATCTAATCACATCTCTAAGTGGACTACTTTGTTGCCACATTCTAGAACCAATATTAACAATCTGGGAGAGGGTCTAATAACACTTGCCACCATGTTTCAAATCCCTGTCTGGAAGAGGATCTTGTCATACTTGCTGCCATGGTGGATTTGTCCCAGGAATAAAACCGTCCCTCACCAACAAACCTCTCTTTTACCAGCTACACCACCCTTACCTCTCACAGTGACTTCTGAGAGATTTCCATGCTTATGTGACATTACGTATTCCATTAGAGATATAAATTTTTTCTATGTGTATTGTGCATGCTACAGCCCTTAACAATGCATGCAAGTGTAAGCATATGCCTTGCTATCGATTATAGAAAACCCATGTCTAGCTTCTTCCTTGAGGTTAAAACAAGCCTTGTGGTTTAGCAAAAAAAATTGTTCGATAAAGCCTTCTGATGAAGCTTGTAGCTAAGTAGAACTAAGTTCTAGCATTCTAAATATGGTAAATCTGAAGCACTAAACTCTAGGTTCCTAGGTTCTTTGAACATCTATGGGTACAGTCTAGACTTGGTTGGTGCATACTTAATTGTGCAATAAGCGATTTAAAGGTAGTCTCATGACTGATTCAAAGGTCATAAGATCGCAATATTTAATGTGGAACTAGCTACTAAGTAGTTACTTCAGTGTTGTCAAGCTCTGGTTCACCCTCAGAGCATCAGCCAGTGCAGTGGCTCCAGAGTCTCCAATTACATTCCATTCAAGTCTGTAGAGGAAAGTAATAATGTAAGCTGGAGAATGAAACATAGCATAGATCTGAAACAAAATACAGTTCACACACAAGTAAGTTGATTAACTATTATAGTGCAATAGCACCATACATACCTCGTAAGTGAAAAATGATGGTTTAATAAAGTGCAGAATACAAATTCTCAATTTTGTTGTCTGTAACTGTGCCATGCCCTCAGACCTGAGTAGTTGTAGGTCTAGAGTATGGTGGCAAGTGTCACCAGGCCCTCTCACAGATAGGGATCCTGAACATGGCGGAAAAGTAAGTGTTTACTTTTCCGCCATGTTCAAGATCCCTATCTGTGAGAGGGCCTGGTGACACTTGCCACCATACTCTAGACCTACAACTACTCAGAAATAAGTACAGACATGAAATTTGCACTGCTTGCTTATACAGCATTTTGAAAGTGAAAACATAGGTGGAATGAGTTAAACTTGGTATGGTGAACAATAAACATCAATTAATATGTCATCGTTTTACTTCCTGTTTAGCCAGAAAGCAAGAATTATCATGGTATTGCATTACATTTTACGATATGCTGTATACTTCGAACATTGATGTAGGTATCTATTACTTGTTTCCTACTCTTGGTTCTTTAGTGTAAATAGTTTAGTTTTGGAAAGGCAGTAAAATGTAATGCAATACCATGATAATGCTTGCTTTCTGGCTAAACAGGAAGTAAAACAATGACAGGCAGTGCTGACAAACACTTTGAATTTTATAGCAGTTTTTGTATCATCCCTACTACAAATTCTGGTATGTGGATTCTGAGTGCAATGGGGTGAGCTAGCTAAGACAGGGAAGTGTACAGGTAATAATCACTATGTAATTGAAGAGAGCGTGTGCTCACCCATGCTCCCTGCATGGATGCTGTGCTGCAGTTCGGAAACTTGAAATTCAGCAGCTACCTCTTTAGTTATATGGGTAAGTTTGCGACATATTGATTTTACATATATCCATAACCTTAACTTAAATAGTGTGGCCCTAGCCATAGATAAGAGATACTTACTGCAGTATTTTTAAGCTCTGGTTCACTCTAAGAGCATCAGCCAGTGCAGCAGCTCCCTTGGATTTAATTTTATTCCATTCAAGACTGTGAAAAAGAGTACTCCAGAATTAGCAAAATAGTAATGAAACAGTGAGTCTGATCTAACATAGCCTCATGTTGCCAATAGGAATCAGTGGAGTAAGAAGAAGCATGCATGGTGAGAACTAGCACTGGCAAAGGTCTTCATGTATGTAAGTATACACTGCTCAACCCTCACATTTCCAAGACACCCAGTTTGCAACTCACTTCAGTTTATCTAGTGACTTGTTATATTCCAGTGCTTTGGCCAGAGCTATGGCTCCAGTGGATGTCAGGCCGTTGTATTTGAGACTGTAGTGGGGTACAATCAAACAAGAACACACTTGAGTTAGATCCACTACTGATACGGAGCATTAATTTGTTGCGTAGCATTACAATGCATGTTTTAAGCACCATGATGCTGAACATTCGCTAAGGGTGGAGCTCATATGCACTCTATAGATGCACCAAATACTCATGCATCTATGAAGCACATGTGAGCCCCACTTTAACAGAAGTTCAGTATGCTTCAAATGTGGTGATGAGACCAAAATACATGAGAGAATAATCTTCAATTTCTACACAGAACTGTCACACAATTATGGTAAACTGAAGGGAATATTCAGGGAAGGCTGTTGGGGAATTATGAATGAAATGGTAGTGAGTAATAATGTACTTACACTGCCTCCCCCCAATGAGTGTCCATAAGCTTGGGTAGCTACCACCATACAGTGTATCAACCCTGCTCCTCCCCAGCACACATACACACAATAAAGTACTGGACGGTCATGCGGAGCTTTAGCCTTGTTGGAAGCAGTGAAAGCTTTGTAATGAGGCTAGTGGAGGCTAAAAGTTACTTACTCCAATATCTTTAAGTTCTTTATCACTCTCAGATCAGCCAGTGCCGTGGTTCCCTCATCCCCAATTTTAGTCCACTTGTATTTATCCCAATCAAGACTAGATAATGGAATATATCCGGAAGTAAAACAAAACAAAGAACACAGATGTGTATCGTGCATAATATTACTGCACTCCATTGTATAGAAAGATCCAGCATCTAGCTTTTACACTTCTGCATGTAGGTATAGCATATAGTGAGAATTTCTTTGAAGGGTAAAATTTTTGTAGTTGTTGTCAGAAATTTTACTCTGCAAAAATTTGGTAGTTGCAAACAACATGTATGGCACTGTATAACTATGTTCCGATGGTTGTCCAGGTAAGGAAATCTGTGAGGATCACTTGCTACGCAGGTGCTGAAACCCACTATCATTGCAGTCAACACCGAGGTGAGGCATCTTAGCCAGCTACCCTGGTACAAGGCTATAGGGCCTCTTCTGTAGACAACTCCGAAAAGAAAGTTCAGCATGAAGTTGATGCAAGGATAGCCTGGCTTGCGGTAAGTGTATGCTGAACTAGCTTCCCAACTGTCCTAATGTGCATGGTATCCTTATGCCTGTAAACAAACAGGCCAGCCACTCTTGTTGCTCTGAGTGACTTAATCAATGGCGAACATCTAACCTAAATATGCCATCTGCAAAAAGCCTATCCAAATCTGTGAAAATTTTGGTCTGAAAAATTTTTCCAGCATACACTAATTGGCCCTGTACAAGAGGCCGTACTACAGTGCCTACAGTTAACTCACTACAGCTCTTCCAGTGACTTGTTATGTTGTAGTGCTCTGGCCAGAGCCATGGCTTCAGTGGAAGTCACCTTATTGTCTCTGAGGCTACAGTGGAGCATGAACACACTTGAGTTAGATCCACATTAAACAAATTCAATATTTCTGTTACTATGGCAATGATAACTCCAGGGAGCTAATGGTACTGGTATGGGTTTCAACTGAAAATTATATATACTGTAACTAAAACATCATACATTAACAGATTCCTTGAGTATGGTGGCTGCCCTATTGCTGTTACTAAGCCATTAGCAGCAGAACACGGTTTTACACTACATACACATTATTGAATTTCTTGATCTTCTGCTACAAGTTGTGATGGTTTTGACCAGAAGAGTCTAGATCTTCAGTTGGAAGTTCACAGTATGGTGTGATCAGGAATTCCACAAAATGAAACCATACCAGCTCCAATAGTGTTAAAGTACAGTAATAGCAGAAACATGGAATGTTTTCGTTTTCAATATTGGTTTGCAATTTATGAGAGTCTATACTGGGAGAAAAGTGACAGTAATTACTAGCACCAGTATCCCTAGTCCAAGGAGATAACACAGAAACCAATGTCACCCGGGTCAACCATACAAATTCTTTGCATTTTAAGTCTGTATAGCACCAGGATAGTTACTTACTTCAATCTTTTCAACTTCTGGTTCACTCTCAGAGCATCAACCAGTGCAGTGGCTCCCCCAGATTCAATATTATTCCATTCAAGGCTGTCAAGAAGAGTACATACATGGACTCACTGCATGTTAAATGCCAAGATGCAAATCATCTGATTCCCACAACAAATTGCCAGGTCAGATGAAGCAATGGACATCCAATCTAGTTTCATACTCAGCAGTGCCATATTGTGCACCTACCCCAGGAAAATTTTCATTTACCACCAAGCCTCTCTTCACCAGCTACACCACTCTCACCCCCTTCAGCGACTATAGAAAGAATTTCTCTGTTTATGTGACTGCATGCGCTCGATATAAAATCATTGCTATAAAACTGATGCTACACGTATTGAGCGTGATACACTATTTTGGGCTCTCTTAATGATGTGCGCGAGTGTAAAACTTTCTACTCATGATGACTCACACCACTGTCTATATGCACATTGTAAATGCTGGTGGGGTATGTGAGGGCAGGTGTCAGAAATTGCGCACTGTTAGTCAGATCGGAGAGTCATAGTTTGATTAAAAGATACAGTTGAATTGGGAAGGTCTTGTTCTCTTGGCTTCTACGTATGGTGGACTGAATTCCTTACTTGCTTTCTTTTCTCAGAGTTGACAGCCATCACCTTCAATTAGCCCTCAACTCAAAATAAAAAGTCCCGCCACGCACTCCTCACTGTCCTCACTATTCCACCCATCCTTCATTACCAGAAAATGCTGTTCATCCCATCCCATTGATAGCCCATGTTCTCTATTGCTAAACAATGCCATTCCTTTAAATCAGTTACTGCCTATCAGTGATGCATGAGTTGGCATATTCCTGAGCATGACCTCAAATTCACATTCCCAAGTGGAGCATAACCAAGACATACGTACGTACATATATGCACACACATCATGAGAACATTCAGAGCCTTATGCTAATGCACATGGCAATTAAACAACTCGCACATTTCTTGATAGCTTACGACTCACTTCAATTTTTCCAGTGACTTATTATGTTGCAGTGCTCTGGCAAGAGCTATGGCTCCAGTGTCAGTCAGTTGATTGTCTGCAAAGCTACAGTGGGCATGAACACACTTCAGATTAATTGCATTTCATGAGTCCATCACTAAAACTTCCGGGGGTGGGGGGGGGGTTGCTCTGGTAACAGTCAACCAGAACTGTTGAACACGCAGCGTACAAGCTTTTGATCTCCCAATTAGTCCACTTCCCAGCTTTCACTTACAACATTAGTAGTAACTTACTGCAGTGTTTTCAAACTCTGGTTCACTCTCAGAGTATCAGCCAGTGCAGTGGCTGCTTTATTACCTATTCCGGGACTGTAGAGAGGAGTGTCCAAAATTAGTGCAAGTGGATAAATGAGGGGTGAGCGTGAGCGAGTCTCACACTAGTGAGTTAAATTGTGGTTTTACATATAATTATACATATTATTACCTGTCGTACGTCGTTCTGTTATGTTTTTGATGCTGTAATTTGACGCGATAGCCGTGGTCCGCATGCGGACCATAAGATTTTTGTACAACTTGATATCTCTGGCAGCCAGTTAGCTTCAAGGTGAGCTTGAAAGATGATCAGAAAGGACAGCCAGAGCGTGTGCACCTATTGTACAAGGGAGAGCAGTTGTGTTGGCAGCGACATTTGGGATAGGCAGCTGGAGCGTGAGTATCTACTGTATGTATACAAGGGCTAACAGTTGTGTAGACAGGCTGAACGTAGAAGGCGGCAGAGATTCTGCTTCATGGGTGATGCATGGCAACTCCCATGTATCTGCCATTTTTCTAAGATGCCTCAAGTAAGGAGTATGCATGACAAGCCAGGCTGTGTTCAGACTTAGCCTACAGTTAGCCAGAGTGAGTACCTGGTTAGGTACAACAAATGGCTCCATTGTATGGTACCCTCCATGACAAGCTATTCTCTGCAATCATGACAGTTTTCTCTAAGCTGTTGAGCACTTTTGCAGACAGTAGAGTCATAAACCTTGCTTAGCTACATGCCACGACCTATGTGCTGGTCTCCTTCATGTCCTAGTTGGTGACTACAATAAATTGGTGGATGACACTGATGTCAATAGAAAATAGTTAATAAAACAGAGTTGAAAATGCTAAAAATAGAACTGTGTTTGTAACCACCAGGTACATATAGCTATGAATTTTTCAAATTCAATGTTATATTGTTGGGTTTAACAATTGTTAAACCCGTGAACGTGATGACATTTAAAATGTTTCACTGGGCAGACAAACATACAGATGGACTGATTGCCCCACTTTGTGCATGTGTATGCAGTGTAAAGATATCTAGTTCTCACACATAGGTTGTATTGTAACACAGAACCACTTCACACAAAATGTTATCATCAGAGATCCACAGGCTTAAAGGAAATGCATAATGTAAGTTCCCTGCAGTTTAAGGTAAGTTACAAGGCCATTCCTGCTACATAGTTGCAGTAGGTTGAATCATGCAGTTATTATGCAATGTACCACACATACATAGTCTTCATGTGACACTTGAGTGTTTGCAGCGAATGGTTAGTCTTTAAAGCCATGGCAAGTACACTGGCTGCTTCAGCTGATAGCTCTTCCAAACTATAAACAAACAAGAAAAATAATGTAATGTATCATTTATTGAAAAGCAAATCCCTCATACGGGCCATATGTCTGCATATGGCCTGGTGAAGCACAACACAAAGCACCACCCCCCTCCCTCCCCAATGGAAAAACCAAGGTTACTCTCGTTACACAGTTGTGGATAACATCACCAGGGATCCACACACAGAAGGGAAAAATGTAAGACATCTGCAGTTGATGAACTAGTACATTGCCACTCCCATTACATAATTACAACTGATACCAACTCACTTCAGTGTTTGCAGTGAATGGTTTGTCTTCAAGGCCACAGCTAATGCACTGGCTGCTTCAGCTGATAGCTCATCTAAACTATCAAATGAGAAATAATGTTGTTAATGGGTATCTCCTTCATTTAAAACATAATTCTGTCATTAACAAAAGTGAATCCAGGAATACATAACGTAAGGCATAATTATATAGTAAAAACAATGGTGGTAGTGACTGCTGAAAAATGTGTCACTTCCCACTTGTACTAGATACAAATAACTTGACAGTGCAAAATTATCTATTTTTGGACACAACTCCTTACTCATTCTCTGAAGCAGCTCCCATTGAGAATACTTTTTTAAACCAATGGTAAGCTGCAACACCTTGCTGCTGTGTGCCTAATACCTGTCACCATAGCTGTCTTACATGTTTAGGGGTGTTGCTGAATGTGGAGCGGGGTTGCTCACTTGAAGGTTAGTCAGCAAATTTTTCTAGGGCCACCATCAGCTTCTCACACAGCTTACAATACTGGTATCATTGGAATGGACAGGTCTCCACCAGTATAGGGGTGCAAGTTCGTTGTTAATACGTTGTGTGGTCTTCAGATACAGCTACTTTTTGCGCAGAATAATGTATGCTGCTACCACTTGTACAAAAAAATCATGTACTGCACCTGCTATGACAAATATTAGGCATGCAGCAGCAGTGTAGAAATCTATCAAGAAATGCTTCACTCTGAGAAGTTTTATCAGAGGATAGACTGTCCAGTTAATTTGCATCTAGCACATGACTTATGCTTGAGTGCCATTATTCATAGGTCAGTATTCCGCCTTTGTTTCTGTGGTAAAACCATTAATATCTGTGTGGTTCACAAACATCTGATTATTAATGGTGCCCAAAACTAATTCAACTCATGCAGTCTCTGCAGTGAATGGTTAGCCACAGCTATCATATTAACTGCTTTATCTGACAGTAGTGGCAGTTTTAGGAGGGTTTCCAAGGTAACTACTCAGTTCATTCCCTGAGGCTGCACGCACCATTCGTCTCTGTGTACATTGCACATATTTTGCAACATGTGCATTTTGTACTGTACAAATAATGAGTGAGGACGCTAAGCTCTACTTTTAGTCTCGTGCCCAGACTCGATATTTTCAAAGTCTGGGCATAAGGCTACCTTTCTCCATGCTGACCACATATACACATGGTTGGATCCAATATTTTCAAAAAAGTGGGGGCTGGTACATGGTGATGGAGCATACTTAGGTGGGCCGATATCACACGCAGGGGGTGGGGGGAGGGGTGGGAAGGTGAAGAGGGTGCCTCCCCTCCCGTGCAAAGTGTGGAAAGCTTCTCAAAAAGCTTCTTTGTAAGGCTCTGGAAACACTATTTTTGAGCTTCTACCGTTGTCAAAATGGCACTTGAACGTTGACGAGTTGTCAAAGTACGCATAAAATTTCATACACTGTGCCTGGGTACAAACGTCTAAGAGATATTTGGTCCTACAGGGGACTGAGTCGCTACAATCCAAAGCTGGTGTTCGAACATCAACGAGATTTTCGATCATTCTGTGCGAAGCGTGGAAACTCCAAATAAATATTGCCTTTGAAACGTCTTCAAAAAGCTATTTCTGAACCTGGACCTCCATCACGGGGCCCAAGAATGGTGCTCAAACATCCATGAGATGTCACGTCTAATACTTTCAAGGAGGGGGGAGCTAAGGAGGTGGAGAGACTGGGAACGAGGCTATGACATTTCTACTATTCTGTGATGATAAAAGTCTTGTTTTCTGGTCTTTTGCAAAACGAAAAGTGGGGAGAGCCTGGGAACGAGGCTAGAAATGTCACACAGAAGATCTAATTTTATAAAAAGTTTTGAGGTAAGTGTGCCTCTGAATCTCTCTAGAAAGTGAGGCCGTTGACCCTGCACGTTCACTTCTACAGACTATTCATTGATTTTCTTCACTCGCCACTGGATACTTCTTTCAAACTATCACATGAGAGTTAATGAAAACACAATACAGATGCAACCACTACTGACAGGCAAACACAATACTATCATTAACAGAGTGGATTCAGAGATACAGGGACCTGCCGGATTACTTGACAGTGGGGGAACAAGATGATTCCTACTGCATTATTATCGGTGTTCTGGCAGTGGATTGTGCATGGGAATGGCCTGTGTCACTCTCATCCATAACATTTTATGCTATATGCTATATAGTACAATGCACATACAAATCCCAGCTGATATCAACTTACCTCAGTGTCTGCAGTGAGCAATTAGTCTTCAGGGCCACGGCTATTGAACTGACTGCATCATCCGTTATTCCAGTTAAACTATCAAATGTAAATAGACCTTAAAGTAATTATAGAGGTACTCACATGCAAATAAGACTA
This sequence comes from Agelas oroides, assembly GCA_949130485.1. Lineage (NCBI taxonomy): Eukaryota > Metazoa > Porifera > Demospongiae > Agelasida > Agelasidae > Agelas > Agelas oroides. Next base: position 6,534,976 of record OX422190.1, read on the forward strand.
GTTGTTGAAGAAATCATCTGCTAGAGATCGCAGCTCATTAAAAGGGCAGTAACCTATATCTATAATAGCCACAAGGAGTGACCATTAAGTATAGACAGCAATCCTCTATCATGCAAACATCTGTGAATACTGCCTATACAGTGTTTCATACAGAAGCCTGGGCAATCCCTCCCTTCCTAAAACAACTTAAGTCTTTGCCACTTTTACTTAAAAATGGCTTCAGAATCAAGCTCAATGACCATAAATTTGCTGGAAGAGCATGCCCCCCCACTCCTCTAGTGATCTGTACTTCAAAGTAACATGGCCCTGCTTCATGGGTCACTGTCCCCCCCATCCCCCAACCAGAACCCCCCCCCCCCCCCCCCCCCCAATCCCCATCCATACCCATCAACTTTAAATCCTGCATTAAACACTGCTATAGAATTGCCATAACTATACATACCACAAGGGTGAATTCAACTCACTGGAGATGCCTAATGCCACTGTGATCATTACTCCAAGAGTTCGCAGCAAGGAATTTTGAAAGATCTCTTACAGCTTGTGTTCCTAGGAAGCATTTGTATATTACAAGTGTATGGGGATCTTTCATGTATGGAAGACAGTGAAGAATACTGTGGATGTCATGTGTGGTAACAACTACCCTGCCAACTTTTGCTGTTGAGAAAAGAAGAATTTGCTGTTCAGCTGTCACATATCCACTTTCAGATAAACAATTTGTCATTTTTAAAATGCTTCCTTGGTAGTACTGCTTTAACAGTTGCATACTGTTAGTTTCGACTTCAAGTCCAGCGAGAAAATTCCAGAAGTATTTATCACTTCCCTTCAATGCTTTGACTAGTTTCTTGGAATCAGAATTACAGATGGTTTCCAGGGAAAACAGAAAGGATTGCAGATATGGTACAGCAGAGTTAAGATCTGGCAGTACATAGTCAAAATCTTCAGCATCATGAATGAATGATTTTCCAAGTGTTGCAAGCAAGTCTCCTGAGTCCTCAATGACTTTCCTGCCATTTTCCAGTAATGCATGCTTAAACTGAGTCTGCAGTGAATTGATAGCTAAATATTCGTTCTTTCCACCACTCTCCAGTAAGCTACTCTTGGACTGGGACTGCAGTGGATCAGTAGCAAAATATTCAGTGGCTTCTTCCTTTTGCCATTCACTTACCAACACTACCAGTGATGTGTACAGTTGGGTCCATGTCACTGGAAGATCATCATATGAAATGTGAGAAAAAACATACATGATTCCAATTAGGTAACTAGGTGATGACACAAGTACCTTTATTTCTGGGTTTCCAGCAAGATAGCTCAAGAAATTGAAGGCTCTCTCACTGTCAAAGTGTTGAAAGATTTGTTTTCCAATTTGTTTATCAGACAGTCCAAGGATATCAAACTGAGTGAAGTCTCCACAACGGGGTTTAACAAAGTCTGAACATGTGGTAGAAATGACTACTGTGGATTTGGAGAAACTGCTGTGGCCAAAAAGAATGTCAGAAAGCATTTCTCCTTTTCGCAGAGGTGATTGATAGAGGTACTTACGGCAAAATCCATCAAGTATAAACATAACTTCATTTCCTTTCTGTTCTTCAATCCAGCAACAAATCCTTTCACTGGAAACAGTGCTACCTTTGAACAGTTCGTCAATCAATTTGGGAAAAGTGCTACTTCGACGAAGATTCCAGACATTTAGATACAGCACTAACGAAAACTGTCTCAGTGCATAACCTTTAGCCCAGTAACTGCATACTCTGGAAATGAGTTCAGTTTTACCACATCCTGGAGGCCCTTTGAAAATAAAAACACGGTTCTCTCTTTGTGTTATCTTGTTTAGCATGGACTTCATAGACAGTTCCTGGATTTCTGAGGGAAACTGTTCCATCATCTCATGGCACGATGCATAGTCTAGTTCAGACAAGATAGGAGCATTTTGAACAATACCGAACCTTCGATTAAACTTCAGTAATTTGGGAGCACCAAACCATAGCTTCCTCTTGGAGAATGAATTCTTCAAAAATCTCTGTCGTAAAAATTCCTGGGCTTTTTGGACTTCAGTACCTGCATGAGGTAAACAGGAGCATATGTTATACACATAATTGGCTTGGAATGTATCTACTGCAAACTTCCGATGACTGAGGTTGGTGGTAGTATTTGCCATATACACCTCCTTACGTTCATATAACATATTCTATACAAAAGCGGTTATATTTCCAGTATTGCATTTTTTGAATTTTGAATCGACAAGGCTGGTGTCAGTGTACGTTGCTGTCACTTTTTGATCAGAAATGGATGGGTGTGTGTGTGCGCTTAGGCCACTAAAGCATCCCCGAAACATGTCTGCAGTCAAGGCAGAGTCAGACCGTTGACAAAGAGCCCTGCGCTCAAGTCGGCTGGAAACTAAGATACTGCTAGCACTCGGTCATGATGCCTATGGGCAGCTAGCTTGCCACCTAGCCACTCTCTGAAGCTGGCCATCATACAACAGTGATTCGAACTGGCAGTAGAACGTTCAGCTCCCAGTTCTACTGGCAGTGGCAGCAAAAACTCATCAAATATGAGCTGGTTCTAGCACCAGCTCTGGACCCACTACGTAGTGAGGAAAATTATGGTCGGCATCCATCAGGGTAGTGGCTAGCTCCTGGGAAGCAGTAGCGTCTGTCCCACCATGTGTGGTTCCACACAACATGTAATCCCTCTGTCACAGCTATTGTGATAGTGTACAAATAAACTTGAAAATATGTGTGACACATTGGCTGTTGTGTTAGTAAACTACAGCCAGGGGCAGTAGCTCTCTTGGTGAGGACTGAGGAGGATTGGCTCTTCCATTGCAAAAACAAATGATCCTTATTTGAAGGGCTGAGAAGCATAGTGGTCTAACCCAAAATTAAGTACTGGAAATTACATGAATTGTGCAAATATGCAATAAAAAGCGTACATACCATATGAACATGTGGTCAGAAATGTCAAATTCCTAAATGTTCAGCATCTTCTGAAATGCATTTTAAGAGTATTCCCATGTTAGGGAGGGCTAACTCAACATTTGTGGGTTAGACCACTATGCTTCTCAGCCCTTCATTTGTTTCCCTGTGCTGTTGTGCACTATTTGCCAACTTAGAAGCAAATTAACTGCTGGTGTATGCACTCACTCAACCACCATATATACACCCCTGACTCAGCAATATACTCCCTGGAGTTGCAACTGCAAGGAGTATATTGCCGAGTCAGGGTACATGCCATATATGCCTCCATGTGGTGCAGTTGATCTGCCCACACACTATAGTATATACCCAATAAACAGTAATACAAAGTCACATAAACCACTGTTACTAACCTTGAAAATGTAACAGAAGTTCTTTGGCATCATCAACATGTCCATGCGTCAACAAGCACTCTAGAAGCCTCTCGTAAGTAGCTGAGGTTACATCAATACTCTTCCAATTGAGCAGAGCCACATACTTTTGCTCCTCTTCCTCTTCACTATACATTCCTGCTAGATCCTCCAGATCCCACTGGCTCATCCCAAGATATGGAGCCAAGTCTTTCCATCTTCCCATCTTCTTAGCAAATACTTTCAAGAAATCATTTGAACAAATCTCTTGGAGCTTGCCTGCAGGAGTGCTTGTGATGATATCATTTAAGTAACCAAACTCTTCCTTACTCATTCGCTCTGTTTCATCTTCAGGAATAAAGCGTTCAAGTCCAAAGTCCTTGGTCATCATCCCACTGTCTTCCCTGACACATGCTACTGCCTGTGGACATTTCTGGTACAGGTCCTGAATGTTGTCTGCAACTGTGTCATAATCAATCTCCAACCTTTGGACACCTTTCCCAGCTAAAATTGTCAGGTCTTTCTCACTGAGGTCCTTAAATATTCCACTGACAGACTTTGGAATGAGAAATGTGAACTGGTTTGTGGTGAATCCTCCTTCCCAATAGGCATAAATGATAAAGTCTTGGTCAATTCCAGTGGCCTTTTCCAGTGCTTCTCTCATTGCCTGTATGTCACCCAGTGTCCATCCAATTCTATGATCAGTAACATGAGTCACTCGCAGCTTCTCAAATTGTTTGAATTCTGAAATCCTTTCTTCAGACAGAGGGTCTGGGAGGGTGCAGAGTGGTGTGTGGGAAGAAAATGTACATTTGTACAATTGAAATACTGATGTCGTCTCAATTTCAAAAGCTTCAGCAGTCTTCCAAAGAATACCCCAGTTCAGGAAGTTCATAATCTGGGGTTGCAAAGCGGTGAAGATTTCGGTGACGGACTCTGCATCTTTCAGGAGCCTTGGATCAATGTACTGGGTTTCTGGGTATAAAATATGCCTGAAACTTTTCAGGAACTCCTTCAGCTTGCTAGTTTCTACAGACTCTGTGAGTGATGCCCCTACTTCAGAAATGAGCTTCTGAAACTCTGAGTTGCAGTGAGTTGCTTTTGGGGAGTCACAGGTTAAGGGAACTCGTTTCATTCCAGAAGTAGTGTATGTGGATATATCAGCTTTGGTCTCTGACTGTGATTTAACTGTGACAGTCTTAGTCTCTATCTGCAATGTATCAGACATGGTCTCTGCCTGTGATGTATCAGTCTTGGTCTCTGTCTGCAAAAATTGCAGGTCTAGGACTACCCAATCCACCTCAATCCTGAGAATGTCATGACCAGCTATGTCCTTTTTGCTGTCTTCATCCAAATCACTTAAGGCACTAACCACAGTTTCTGGAATCAGAAATGTGAATATAACACTGCCTGGGGTCTGGTTGACATAGACTATCATGCTCTCATCAACTTCTGTGTTCCTACTAATGGTTCGTCGCACTCTCTCAACATCTGCTATAGTAGTGGTATCAACATTAGTATCTCCATCACATACTACTTTCATTATCTTGCTTCCAGGGCAGTCTTCTGTCTCTTCGAGTGTAAGTGGATCATGAATTCGTTTGAGAGGTTTCTTACGTGGAAAATTATCTTCATAATGTTTCAAGAGAGTTTGTGATTGCTCATCTCCAAACTTGTTTACAATGTGCCTTAAGAGTGGGGTGTGCATGAAGTTGATGTACTGTGGATGAAGCACCTCGATAATTTCTCCAGGTGTGTTGCAATGCTCATAAAGCCTCATGTCAATGTAACGTTTTCGAGTGCGGGGATGGCAGAAAAATTTTAGGAATTGCTTTAGCCGTTTTACATTAGCTGATTTATCAAGTAGTTCAATTACTTTCGTGAGCATGTCTGCAAATTCAGCAGGTGGATTCCATTCCTCCTCATCACTAATGGACGAGGTTTCCTCGTGGTCTGCAGTTTCAGCTGTTGTTTCTTCTACATGTTTTGGGTATCTACCTGAAGGTTGTGATTTAGGCACTTGTGCTTGGTAGGAAGCTTCGGTAGGTTTCTTTCTTCTCATCACTAAATTCCAAAAGATAATGACTTATAATGTCATGAAAAAGTTTTCTGAACGAAAACAGGCGCATGTAGGGATGGAACCCTCAAAAACCAGCCAAGGCATTCCTACATACGGTGTACTACCGTACACCTTGGTAAAGCTATTTTGTATGTGTGTACACATTTACATGTGCATACCTGTATGATTCTTCACTATGGCCTCCGCTAAAGCGCAGTCATTCCCTCCAGCTGGATCACCCACAGCCTTCACCAACATCCTCCAGGTAGGAAAACCACACCTCTGGTAGTTATAGGACTTTTGGAGCCACTTGTTCAGCACCATTCGAAGACAACGAGCACAATCATCAACTTGAGTTTCTTTGCGGATTGTTTCCTCATGTGACATTGGTAAGTTAAGAGCAAAGCAAATGTCTGACCATCTGGCACTTAAGGTGTACACCTCTCTATAGACATCATGTAGGTCATCACAAGCTGCAAGGAGTAATCACCTCAAAGTTAACGATTTTGTGCAAATCAAGTTATGACTTTACCAGCTCATAGCTAATATTACAACATACTATGCATATGGGCATGAGTATTTTCCTCATAAAATGGAGCAGTGAATGATCCTTCTGTCAATAGCATGACAGCCAGGGCTTGCTGCTAGCAACTTATCGTATAGCCTGAAAATTTGACGGAGAATTAAATTTGGAGGCTTGGCGGTCGGGGTTAAACCTGCCAAATTAAAATCCGCCAATATTATTTTCGCCCGCAACGCGCAATGACGTAATGCATGCAGTAGCACTCTTGGCCCCGCCCGGCACCCCTCTACGCAAGCTGTACATATAGCTAGCTCGCGCTAGCACGCCGCCAGTTATATCTATTGTAAATTTGCAAAGTCACAGCTTTGTAAGTACCTCAAGCAAGAGGATGGCAATGCTCCCTGATAAACACCCGAGCAATGTTTATGGTGATGTAAAAATTTAAATTTTGCCAACGGCCAAACCGCCAAACTTAAAGACTGCCAATACTTCTGGTTATACAGTAGTTGGTTGCCAGAGATCTTCAGTTATTGCGTTGGCCATGTCCAAATTGTCAGGATTTGTATACACCACAAAGTAGTGTATTTATTTTGCACATGAAATTCCACAGTGTAACTCCCTTAGATTGGAAAACGTGATTGCAATGCTAACCTAACACTGTGACTTGCAATATATTTGTTTTCCATCTCCCAACAACATGGGGTGTGATGGACAAATTGCCAATTATTTTCCAGGTTTTCAAAAAACTACGCACATGACTGTTACGAAGAGTGGCAGGAAAAAGCTGGGTGTAAAATATACCACAGATATTCAGTGGATCAATTGCACTTCAGCATTAATGGCCTGATTATGTTTAGGGAGTCGATAAAACGTGGAATACGGAATAACGGAATAGCGGAATAACGGAATAACTTTCAAATTGATCGGAAATGAAAATTGCTTTGAACTTTGCCGACACAGCACGTGCAATTGAGGTAGCTCTGTCACTGTTGTGTGTTGTATAGAAACTATGAACATTGGGCAAACCCTCAACAGTTGCCCTATAGCCAGAACTACGTAAGTGTGGTATTATAGTATCACCTATTATTTCTGTAATGCTTATTCATATGTAATCACGTGAGTGAATAATCAGGTTTTTAACCAGCATGCTTGACAGTGAAGAGCATGTTAGAAGGGCTCTGTAAGAATCCACAGCCATCGGTGTTCCACGAATCAGAACCATTACGCTACATGGTGTCAGAGGTGGCGAGACTACTATTTAGTCTTTGAGAACGCCAGAGACGTGGAGAGAGCAACCGAATCGAGCAAAATGAACGAGCACATGGCAGCCAATGCCACTTACCAAGTCATCCCACCGAACAGTTCAACTTCAGTCGCCCAGAAGAGTGGCCGAAATGGGGGCGACGGTTCGAAAGGTTCCGAAAAGCCTCAGGCCTCGAAGAGAAGGACGAGGAGGTGCAAGTCAATACTTTGATTTACGCCATGGGGGACGATGCCGACGATATCCTCTGCTCGTTTCGACTATCCTCTGCTGATAGTAAGAAATACGACACAGTGAAGGCCAAATTCGACGTGCACTTCGTGAAAAGACGAAATGTGATCTATGGGCGAGCCAAATTTAACCTGCGTAGACAGGGAGACGGAGAGTCGGTGGACTCGTCTATAACTGCACTCTACGGACTAGCCGAATACTGTGGGTATGGAAACCTGCACGACGAAATGATACGTGACAGGATTGTAGTGGGGATTCGTGACTCTTCACTTGCGGAGAAGTTACAGCTGGATTCTGAGCTGACGCTGACCAAAGCATAGTCTCGTGCCCAGACCCCACCCCTCACGAGGAGGAAAAGAGGTCTGGTTACAATACGACATCCCACCCAACCCTTGAGGGGCGTAACCAAATGCCATAAGTCATAAATTGTGAGCGACAGCGTGGGAAGATTGCATAGTGAGAAGAGTGAGAAATGGTTGTACCATAGATAATATATAGCCTGGCTATATAATCTATGGTTGTACAATGGAAGGTAGCACGCCTTTTTGCATGCTGTGAGGAATACCTCTGCCGCTGTCATCCAAGCGAAGAACCGTTTACTTCAGTTGAAGCGAACAAGGAAGCTGCTCACGTTTGTCGCTGCGATGCTAAGTGACCGTGATGGCAACCGATTTCGTACTAGTCTTCGAACTGCTTCACCTATCGTCTAGTTGATGGTCATCTCTGTAAAGGACGCGTTGAGTCTTGGCATACACAAAAGCGCCATCATCATTTTGTAAACCGCACAATTTCTCTGACACGTGGAGCTTCGAGTAATTATTACTCTAGCTGTGCTGTGATTGGTCATTTCACGTGCCAGACGGCTACGTCATTGGGTCGAGCGGGATGTCGTATTGTAACCAGACCCCTTTTCCTCCTCGTGAGGGGTGGGGTCTGGGCACGAGACTAACCAAAGCAGTGACTCTGGTACGCCAGGTGGAAGTGGTCAAGCAACAGCAACCCCTGCTGAGAGGTCAAAACCACACGACGGGTGTGAAGAAACCTGATACCCCTGTGGGGGCAGTCCTCAAAGGAAGGAGTGGCTATGGCAGAGGAAAAGGTCAAAGACAAAGACAAAGGCTTCCCAGAAGAGTGGTGGAGAGGCAACCTCTGTCTACAAAGTGTAGCTGATGTGGCAAGTCACCCTCTCATGATCGCCAGCAGTGCCCTGCCCGGGATGCAGTGTGTCAATGATGTGCCAAACGTGGACACTTTCAGTCAGTCTGTAGATCCACTGCAAAGGTGGGCGAAGTACACCTTGACAGTCCTCACGTGGGTGAGGCATTTCTGGGAACCCTGACCAAACAAGGTGACGACCCTAATAGCAGTCCGTGGGCAGTGATTGTTTCCCTGAATGGGAAGTCCACTCAGTTTGAGATAGATATGGGAGCTGAAGTGTCGGTCATCTCGCAAAAAGCTCACAGAGAGATCCGCAGAGAATCCTGCGAGGTCTGAGCAATTATGCATTGCCTGTCAAGGGTCAGTTCATGGGCAAGTTGTGAAAAGGAGATCGAGTGGTGGAACAGGAGTTATACGTTGTTGAGAACTTGCGTAAGCAGCTGTTGGGGCGTCCAGCAGTTGAAGCGCTGGAGTTGGCAGTTCGCATCGAAGCAGTCGAAGGAGAGAGAAGGAGTCCGATTGATCGATTTCCCAAGCTGTTTCAGGGACTAGGAAAGTTGGAAGGAGAGTATTCGATAAAACTCCAAGAGGGAGCAAAACCCTTTGCTCTGACAGTCCCACGTCGAGTTGCTATTCCTCTGATGAAGCAGGTGAAAGATGAGATCGAGAGGATGGAGCAGTTGGGAGTGATAGTCAGAGTGAGCAAACCAACCGAGTGGTGTGCTGGAATGGTGGTGGTGCCAAAAGCGAACAACAAGGTCCGGATTTGCGTTGATTTGACACGACTCAACGAGAGCATTTGCCGAGAGACAACCACTGGAACAGACATTGGCTCAACTATCTGGTGCAAAATTTTCACCAAGTTGGACGCAAATTCGGGATTTTGGCAAATACCTCTATCCCCTGACAGTGCATTGCTGACTACCTTTATAACCCCGTTCGGTCGGTACTGTTTTCGTCGATTGCCGTTTGGAATCACCTCTGCGCCAGAACACTTTCAGCGACGCATGTCAGACTGGTTGAAAGGCTTAGATGGAGTGGTTTGTATGATTGATGACATCTTGGTACATGGACGTACAGTGGAGGAACATGATGATCGTCTGACGAAAGTTCTCCAGAGACTGGAAGAGGCTGGACTGACACTGAATCGAGAGAAAAGTCAGTTTTTGCTGTCACAAGTCAAGTTCCTGGGACAGGTTGTTGACCGGAATGGAATTTGCCCTGATCCAGAGAAGGTTGCAGCGATACAGAACGTGAAATCGCCAAGTAATGTGGGAGACGTACGACGGTTCTTAGGAATGGTGAATCACCTTCAGGAGCAAGTTCGCACCAAACTTAGCCGAGAGAACAAAGCCCCTTCGAGAATTGCTGAACAAGAAGAACCACTGGGTGTGGGGTGAGCCGCAGCGTGAAGCATTCCAGTAGATCAAGCAAGCTCTTATCTTGAGTCCAGTCCTTGCACTTTTTGACCCAAACTGTGAGACAGTATAGTTTCAGCAGACGCATCTTCGTATGGACTCGGAGCTGTGCTATTGCAGAAGCAACCAGATGAACTGTCCAGATCCCTCACTCCTACCGAGCAACGTTATGCTCAAATAGAGAAGGAAGCTCTTGCATTCACTTGGGCATCTGAACGATTCTCAGATTATCTTCTCGGGCTTACCTTCCGAATCCAGACAGATAACAAGCCGTTAGTTCCGTTGTTCAGTTCGAAGAATTTGGACAAACTACCGATACGAGTACAACGATTCCGACTACGGATGATGCGATTCATCTTCACAATTTCGCACGTTCCTGAAGAGTCTGTTAGTAGCTGATGCTTTGTCGAGAGCTCCATGTAGCGATCCCGTTGATGAGGACACCCTCCTTCAGCAAGAGACAGCTGTGTATGTGAACATAGTGGTGCAGAGCCTTCCAGCAACGGAAAGGCAGCTCAAAAAAATCAGACAGCACCAAGAGGAGGATGAGGTGTGTCAACAAGTGGCAGCCTACTGTCAGTCGGGATGGCCCTCAAGACAGATGATAGCTGGAGCAGTACAACACTATTGTCCTGTAGCAGCTGAACTGTCAGTCGAGAATGGATTACTGATGCGAGGGAGCAGAATCATTATACCAGCAGCACTCCGACTTGAAATGCTGGACAGAATTCACACTGGACACTAGGGAATAACAAAATGTCGTGAACGTGCCAGACAGTCCATATGGTGGCCAGGACTTTCCAAACAACTGGAGGAGATGAAGTGTTGCACAGAGTGTTGTAAAGACCCAAAGGTTTTAATGTGAATGAGCTTCACACTGTGAGTGAGCCTCGCAGATAACACAGAGCAGCCCCAACCCAGCCCTAGCCCTAGCTCAGCCTGATGGAACCATAGATAATAGAGCATAGTAGGGATTGGAAACGCGTATATGCAATGTATTGCGTGACGTCACTTCCCCCTTACAATCCGAGTGCGCCCGTTGCGCTTCATTGCTCGGTGAAAGGTGCTCTTGATAGCAGTACAGTTTCGATATAATACACCGCATATGGATTTCATTGCACTAATAATAAGTAAAACACTCCGACGCATGAAGCGAAGTCCTTCACAAGTTCAAGAATCACTTTGTTTCTTGATAGGGCTGATGGAAGTATGAAAATAGACCTTTGTGTAATTTTCTAGCGGACTGTAGAGACATAATGTGAACAACAGATAATTGGCTGGGTAATAAAGAATTGTTTGGCTTGCATAGATGAATACCAAAACAAATCGTAGTTCTTTGGCACGTGAAATTATGCGTAAAAGTAGGTATGTTTTGTGTAATTTTAGTAGGAAAATAATGCAACTTGAAACTTTTTGCCTGACACAGACTTGTTACGATGTCCATGAGTTGTCGTTTAAGGGAAAAGATGAAGGCCTACCGCAGATGGACTGCGGAGTGAACTCCTCCGGGATGTACCGTGTAAGTCCCATTGGGGGTGTGGTTTTCGATCGAATGCCGACTGCTAGCAAACTGAGGCTAAACATATAAACTGACAAGATACGTTGCATTAGAAAGTAGGAAATTTCCAACAAGCTCTTTGCTTTAATACTGGTGTGCTCATGAACTAAAACGTTTTCGCTCGGACTTCCCACGCTAAATTACACGGAAGTATACGGACTTACAGCAACGCGGATGAAACCCGTAAAACATTACGTTTCCAATCCCTACCGTAAACGCTTTAATTAACGCGCCTCTCTAATGGTACTATGCTTTATCTATGTCGACTATGATGGAACCGACTACACCCCTAGGCGTACCGTTACTATAGTAAAGCACACGCCATAACTAACGTAACAATGCCATAGGTACGCCGTTACTAAGAGAAGCACGCTCCTATTTAAAGGCCGTCGACCGAGTATCACACACAAACAACTAATAATACTCACCGTGAGATAGTCGCCGCAGTACAGACCCGTATGACCAGCGAAAGAATCTTCGCTAAAGGAGCGCCTACCAGCGAAGAACAAGCCTCCCAGACGTTCCACCAAGACGACACGTAGACTCGTTGGGCCTGGGAACGAGGCTCTTCGAACTTAGTCTCTGCACCAAAGTTCATGAAGAGAACTGCGCATGCGTGAGTGGGTGGAGTTGTACCCATGAACCCCAAAATATCTTCATACAGTCATCAAGCAAGGTGAGCTATAGTTACTAAATAGCAAAGTTCATGTTTGCCACTGTGACTGAACTAGTGTTGTGGTTGACAAAAGTAATTGGTTGGTCAACCACTATGAATGTGCGAAGGGGTGATTTCTCAGAGTCACTGTAGCTATTGATACAGTGACTGAAGGGGTGGTTTCTCAGTAGCTATAGCTACAGTGACTCTGAAAAACTACCCCTTCTATGGTCACAGTAAAGACAAAGGTTTTAAAAGTTCAACCATTTGGGTACTTGACAGCTTGATTTCACTGCAAACCGAGAGCTTGAGTGTTAACTCAAGTCAGCTGGCAACCTATTGACCTTGAAAGTAGCCAAATACAAACCTAAAAATGTCATCACATGTGATTATTTGTAGCATTAGGTAGACAGACGGTAGGCACACAGAAGGCTCTGCTCGACAAACAATCTTGAGACCCTTCCGGCTTCTAAATCCTATTTCTGTTCAAAGTCTAAACGTTTGCAAGGCAGTGTCATGCATCTACTTTGGTACACTCGGAACTGATCAACACAACCCCAAGTATACATAAATTGTAATGATCGAGTACCGCCCCTTGTGTGACTGCATTCTGTCTACCTGATGTTACATGACATCACTGCATGTGATGAGATCTCCCACGCTTTCTCCCACCGTATATGCAGGTGCACTGTGGCTGTGTTTGAAGTTTGTATACAAGTCCAGGCTGGGAGATTTTACCACATGAGAGACATCAATGTCTTCCTAGGAAGAGGAGGAGTGTGGAGAATCCTTGTACCTTCCTGATGGGGAAAATCTTGCAGGCCACCCTCAAAGTGATCAAAAGATGATGGAAAATTAAAGCTAATGGCATGCACTCGTTTCTTTTTCAGATGAAATTGTGTCCACAAAAATGTCTTATTTTTGCTGATATGAACCTGTGCAAGTTCCTTTTGTCACACCAAATTGCTGTCCTTTTCTATTGGACTCTTGGAGACACACATGAACAATTAGACAAGAAAATTGTCCCTTCCTCCCAAAGTCATTGTTTGATGTGAACACAGGTGACTGAAGGTGAATCAACTGCAGAAGCATTTTATGCAAAAACTGCAACCAAGGACATTTTCTGATTTTCAAAGTCAGACAGAGATGCCATTTATTTGCCATAGTGGATATATTGCACTCCTTATGAACCCAAATCCCTAGTTAGTCTTGCACACCACACCTTCACAAAATGGGGAAGAATCTGGTCAAACTGCAACCATCAAGTCACTGCCACAGCAGAATGTTGCCATGACCAATTGTGCTTTTGGTGCTCATTCATATAGACATGATAGCAAAGACAGGTTTAGCCATGCAGTACAATAATTGTGTTTCTCAGTGACGACTCATCACTTGTAGTGTGACAAGACTTTTCCTCTCTTTGTGAAGGGTGTGGCTGCAAGAATATGATTGTACTAGTCTGTTGCATAAATCATATTATAATACAACTTCACGGTAAGTATTGTGAAGAGTATTAATGGTCAGAGATACAATACAATCCAGATTAACTATATTGCTGGCATTTTTGGACGGCTCTGCTACATATGCTGAAGATTCACAGGTTGGCAGGCTTAGCTAGTAGCAGAAACGCTGCGCTATACGCTGTTCACGCTATGCAGCTTATAGAGTTCAAGGGTTTAACTCCACCCATCCACGCATGCGCAGTTCGTTTCATGAACTTCGGTACTGAGACTAAGTTCGAAAAGGGTGCGTCAGATAGAAATTCGCTCCCGGGGGTTCACTAAGTTCACCCAACTCCATGTGGTGACGTCATAAACTGTAATGTGCGCACTGCGCGCGCAGAGCGCCATGAAAACCGGTGTCTGCGTGAAATGGGGACCCCCCAATTTGGGGACCCCGGTCCCCATATCCCTAGTGATATGGTGATATGGGGATCCTTCAGTGATTTAGGGACCCCTATGGTTTGTGTTCTATACGCAATTGGAAAAGACGTTATAAGAACAAATTAACAAGTCGTATATATGCAAGAGTAAAAATATGCTTATGCAATGGTATGTACAAGTAAAGAACAACAATATTATCATTAAAGAATATTAGTATGCTGCCGATTATTCTCCTCCTCTCCTCCGCACTTTCGACCACCAAGCGAGGTTTCTCACTCCCTTTTCCGCCAATGTAGTATAAACGTCCTCCGTCCGCTGAATTTGCTACGCTTCCTTAGCCCATGCTTGTAGAGTTTATCAGCATGAGATGGGTATGTCTTGTGGACAACGTAGTCATAAATTTCGCTGAACGCTTTTGCCGCATCTTCCTCAACTTTCACGTCTTCCTTCGCCATGCTAACAACTTTAGGTGTTGTGCTCTGCTTCTCGTTTTATAATTATCACTGATGGCGTACCCTTCTGATCAATGATCGTCAAGATCTAGCGCCCGATGTCTACGAACAGGTAGGTCCGTGTCTTCCGGGGTCCCCAAAACGCTGAAGGGGTCCCTATATCACTAGCGAAATGGGGCTGGGGGGGTCCCCATATCACTAGGGATATGGGGACGGGGGTCCCCATATCACGGGGGTCCCCATATCGCGCTTACACCGGAACTGGATCCAGACATGTAGCACATTAGTCTCGCAAGCCACACCTCTCTGCGAAGGGCTCCTCGAGTCGAGTTTGAGTTGCTGGAGGGCATGCAGCAACAAAACACCAGTTGGACAAGACATCAGGTAGTCTGTATTGTGTTCAAAGAGATTGTACAACTTAATTTTATAGCAAGAAAATTATGTAGCTAATACTGGACTCGTGTAAAACTGCCAGCAGGTTCAGTCAGTATTTTAATACTGAATACTGTGATCATGCTCGTCCCTAGCTTGTGAGCTAACCTGTTACCTACTAAGACCAAGGGGTAGTCACATGCCGTGTGTTCAAGCGTTTGTGACTGGGATCAAGGTTTTTGATTGGCAAAAAGTGTGCTTAATTGCTTGATCGGTCCCTTCTGAGGGTCTTGAGCACTTGATTTTCAAAGGGTCAAAGGTCAAATTGCAGCAGTGTGTTCTTGATCCTTTGATTTTAGCAGTTCAGAGGTCACCTTGATCAGCCTCCAAAAAGGGCTTTGATCGCTTGATTCAATTTTGATCCCGGTCGCAAATGCTTCTACATGGGACATATAAGTGACTACCCCTTGTAAGACTAAGGTCCCAGTTAGACAGGATTCCTCATGTTTTTGTGGGTTGCTATGACAAAGTGTAGCCTCCTTCCCAGACTCTCAGTGTATCCTCACTTGATTTATGGCAAGCTTATTAGTGGAGCCCGGAAATGAGTTAGGCCATGTAGTCATGTACCCATTGTTGGTTGCTTGCTGTTTCCAGAGCAGAAACTGCAAGCAGCATATTAAAGTTGGATAGAAATCAAGTTAAGTGTCTTAGCATCAGGCTTATGTAACCTCATTCCCAGGCCTTCCCCATTTTTACCTTCCGTTTGCATTCACAATAATACACGGGAGCGGAAGACCAGTGTTTTTACCTTCCGTTTGTGTTCACAATAATACACGGGAGCAGAAGACCAGCTGGTCTTCTGCTCCCGTGTATTATTGTGAATGCTGGTCTTCCGCTACCGTGTATTATTGTGAACACAAACGGAAGGTAAAAACGGGGGAGGCTGGGAATGAGGCTAAGGCTTATGCTAGTTTAAATGTCAATTTGACACACACTGTACCCCAAACGAGAACATTGTCATGGAAACTGGGGGCAGAGAGGCTTTGTGATAGGGAGGAGCAAGGTAAAATTAAAGAAGATGCTAAACGTTCTTCCAGTTTGACTGTAAGCAAACATGCAAGAGTGCCTCAGATAGAGATTGAGGACACAGTTTGGATGCAGAGACCAGGAACAGCGTAACACATTTGGGAGTAGTCTCGTGCCCAAACCTTCAGGTATGTGTATAAAGAGGGTATGGTGTTCTGAGTGACATTTTCGTCACTTGGGACGGAGCCACTTTCGAATTTGAGAGCTCCAATCAGATTGCAGAAGGCATAATTGTGTTTAGCATGGCATAAGCAACAGATTGTCATAATATTGAATCATAGAGAATGTGTCTAGTACCCTGTTACCACTGGCCCAATAAATTTTATGGCCTTCTTGATCTTTTGTGAACCATGATGCCCAAGCACTAAACTGTCGGCATTTTGAGATCAAGATTTTAAATGCAATTATGACATTCTTTGTGTAGTAAGCACCATTCCATTTGACAAGAATTGTCACTCAGAACATGAGACATTTGTGAGAGTATGGCAATGAGACTACTTTGGGAGTACACTTCGACAGATTGCACTGTGCATGATTCAGTTTGCAAGAGCAGTTTTCTCTGAAAATAGTCTATGTACGCTAGAGTTCAGTATTCTTGTTAAAATGTTGCACAACATCTTCGGACACAATACAGACTCTGTGATTTTTTCTGGTATTTTGTTTTGCTGCATGCCTTCCAGCAACTGTTTTGCATGACTTGCTGAGGGACAAGTTTCTAGTATCTTAAATAATGTGGTCAAGTGAAACTGTACCCCAAGATGCTCACACAAAATTTGTTCTTGTACTCAGAGTGTAGTAAACATTTAGGTCATCACACGCAAACTAGAACTTACTATAAAACAAATCTGCACATGGCTCGTAATCACTAGTATAGACTGGTGAAGCTAGACCTGAGCGTGAAAGACTAGACTAGTAAGTCACACAGCATGTTAGCTAGCTGTTGCACTCACAAGCTACAAAAAAGGCATGAGAAAAGTAGTGAAGCTCTTCAGGTCCAGAAATTATGCTGAATTTAGTTCATAGAGTTACTTACTGTAAGTATAAAACTATGACCCATATAACTAGAGCAAGCTGTAAGTGAACGTTTACCTCACAAGGGACTTATACTGAACATGTCTGGATCCAGTTCCATCTTCGATCCACGCGCACAATGCGCAAGGAATAAACATTACAAATTGTGATGTCACCACATGGAGTTGGGTGAACTTAGTGATCCCCATAATCCCGTACGTTAACCGTTCGCCCATCCCCCTAGTCAATATGATAACTCCACCCATTGAGCCCCACCCCCAACTTGTTTAGTAATTTGAATATTTATAGCACTGTGAATGCCCATAGCACTATGTGCCAACCAAAAGCTGGGCTCCTCAAAGCAAACCTTAGGCGGGGAGTGGTCCCGCCCTTTCTGTAGTAGGCCATGGGTCGGGAGTTCAAAGGGACCGAAACCCGTGGTCATGCGAGGACTGGAAAGGGTACTCCCCTGAAGACCAGTATTTTTTTGAGCATATCTCCCAAAAACAGTAACTAACTGCCCCATCCATTTGAGCCATAAATGCCCCACCCATTTAAGTCATAAATGCCACATCCATTTAAGTCATAAAATGCCCCATCCATTTAAGCCATAAAGGCCCCATCCCCATCTGCCTTTATGTTTTAACTTCACACTTTATGTATGTGTGAAATTTTGAACATCGATGTGCCAGCGGTGTTGGTGCTCCCCCACTCGACACACAACCACTGATACCATCTTGTCTGCCTGAACTTCCGTGGCAGAAAATCGGGACAGATTTCTTCGAATGGAAACATCTTCTCATTGTTGATTACTACTCTCGTTTCATTGAGATTTCCAGGCTCAATCGCACAACTGCTGATGAAGTCATTGTGCATACCAAAAGCATTTTTGTCAGACATGGACTTCCTGAGATCGTAGTTTCCGATAATGGACCGCAGTATTCATCAGAAGCTTTTGCAAAATTTGCACACGAGTACCAGTTCGAGCATGTTACCAGCAGCCCTTATCATCCTCAATCTAATGAAGAAGCAGAGTGTGCTGTGCAGACTGTGAAAAGACTGCTCAAGAAGGAAGGAGATCCTTACTTAGCATTACTATCGTATCGAGCAACACCATTGCAATGTGGATACAGTCCTTCAGAACTATTGATGGTGAGAAAACTCAGAACCAATATTCTGATGACTCAAGAGCAATTGAAACGAAAGTTCCAGATCAGAACTCTCTGAGAGAAAGAGATGCGAGAGATAAAGCAAGACAGCAGAGTAACTATGACCAACATCACAGAGCAAAAGAACTCTCACCTCTGATGGCTGGACAAACAGTATCGATGCCAGATTGTAATGAGGAAGCGAAAGTGGTACAAGAAGCAGGTACTAGATCCTATGAAGTGGAAACTTCAGAGTGAATGTATCATCGTAATCGCAGAGCTTTGATACCTATTCCAGAGATACAACCAAACAGAAGTGTCAGTGAGGAGATGCCCAGCGATAAGACTGAACCAACCTTACATAGGAGCAATTGTGAGTCTAATCCTCCAAATCGATTCGATCCAACTTGGAACATTTGACTGTGTTAGAAAATATCTCCAGAGGAGAGATGTGGTATTAATATTTGATTGTTGTATCACTTATTATTTCTGTAATGCATATTCATATGTAATCACGTGAGTGAATAATCAGGATTTCTAACCAGCACGGTTGACAGTGAAGAGCACGTTAGAGAAGGGCTCTCTAAGAATCCACAGCCATCGGTGTTCCATGAATCAGAACCATAACGCCGTGATCCTTAGCCTGTGTGAAGGTACAACTACAAGTATTGAAGTTAGCTCAACACTGCTGAGCTGCTAAGTTATAAATTGTCTGAGCGATGCGTGAGATTAAACGCACAGACTGAGAGAAGTTGCCATGGCTGCAGCAAAATGCAAGGCTACTAACTCACGCTACCCAGATAGGGGTTGGTGATGCTTCCAGGTAATGCCTCCATGTCTAACCGTTGGCTATTCGACTTTCCATGACATAGCTAATGTTGCAACAGTAGAGGAAGGGCCTTCCGTCCATAAAGCCACAGATACCTCCACTTCTTCAATGACAAGACTTAAAAAAACATTAAATGTAAAAAGATGTTGGGATGGCATGCCAAAAAGTATGCAAACAAGGTAGGGATGATGCATGAAAGCAAAGGTCTACATATTGGCAAAGCCCCATCCCTACATCTTTTTCACACTGCAGTTAGACAGTGCATGGGTAGTCTTTACTTAGCCTCGTTCCCAGGCCGTTCCCGCCTCCAGTTTTTGATCGCTTGCAGTATAAAAACGGAGGGGAAGGCCTGGGAACGGCCTGGGAACGAGGCTAGTCTTTACTGGCAGTTCATGGCTGTAGCCTCGTTCGCAGGCCATGCACTTCCTAGCTCCTCCCACATGGCCTGGGAACGAGACTAATATGAGCATATAGATATGTGTGGCTACCAATGTTAGTAGTTTTATTGCCAACATAGTGACAGTGGTACCCTTGTTATATGCCTCTGGTATAACCTAGACAGTGAGCTCGAGTGGGCTGCAGACTGGTCATAGTAATCAGTGTGTAAAACTCAAGAACTCATGCACAGCGTTAATAACTGCATGGATGGGTGCAGATCCAGCTCTCAAGCATGCTGTCTAACTGCAGTGTGAAAAAGATGTAGGGATGGGGCTTTGCCAATATGCTTTCATGCATCATCCCTACCTTGTTTGCATACTTTTTGGCATGCCATCCCTACATCTTTTTTAAGTCTTGTTTCTGTACTTTTTTGATGTTAATCTCAGTTACAGTTTAATAGACCTATAAGCCTAAGAAGAATATTTCAAGTGTAACCACAACACCAGAACTTGGAACGGTGTTGACAGTTTAGTAGCGATTCCAGGCATGTAATAATTATGTGCAATATAGCCAGCTATAGAACCTGATGAAGGGCCAACCACTCTCCGTACCAAACTTTGTGAAACCAATTTCGTGATTCAGTTGTCAATCATGCACATGACAACTGACCAGCTGCAGCACAGAAAACTATCCTACTGACAACTGACCATCCTAGCTTTACAGTTCACTAAAGCTGTGAGTAGACTATTTTTAGTGTAGCTACAAGTAGGCAGCTGGATGCAGCGCCTTACCTACGTGGTGTTCATAAGCCTTGCCCAATGCCGCGGAGGGAAAAGACCGTGCCAGCATGGGGATAGACTAAGTTCACCCGGTTTGAAACCGTTTACGTCATCTTATTAATATTCATAAGAGGCTACCAAAGCAAAGACGTTCATCACATTTTGTAAGACCAGAGAAAAAAAAAAGGAAGTACTATAATACATTCCCCGACCCCAACCCTAACCCTAACCCTAACCCTAGCCCTAACTCTAACCCTTAACCATTTAGCCAATGAGCCGCTTCAGACGGCCACCATGCAGTATAGTCTAATGTATTTAACTTACAGCAGCGCGACGGATTATAAACATTTAATAAGGTGCGCGACGGATTATAAACAGTTATTAAGGTGAAGTAACAGGAAACGGTTTCAAACCGGGTGAACTTAGTCTATCCCTGCCAGCATGCCATGCCCGCTCGCTTGTGTACTCTCGCTTCCAGACCAATGACCGTGGTCTTTGGTCTGGGAACGATACTTCGTGTGCACATGCGTACAAAATTAGAAAATGGCGTCCTAAGCAACGGACAGCAGCCTCAGAGTGTTGTGAATGGCTTTTGTTGACCAGGGTGAACTTGAAGCTATGAAGACGCTGAGTGGTCGTAGAGCTCCGCGCTGTGATAAGCATCAGTTTCGTGATAAAATGACGGTGAGTACTTAAACCATTTGCGAGATATTGTTGTTGATCATAGTGGTCGTAACAAGAAACAAAGAAAGAAAGAAAGAATACGAAAAATGGCACTTTCGCTACCGCACACTTTTGCGTTTAGCTGTCTTCCACGTAGCTTTTGGCCACTTATATGAGTCTTGCTGATCACAAAGGCACTCAAAGAGGAAGCCTGGGTAGCCTCGTACCCAGGCTCTTTCTCGTAGAGGAAAGAGCCTGGCAACATTGGGGGGTCGGAGCCGTTTACTTCTGCTACGTCATGATTCATGTGATTTACAGCGACCACGCCCTATTTTTGAAACTTATCATGTGATTTTGGCGAGGGCAGTACGCATTTTTCAAATGGTTTTCGAGTGAGAAAAGCAGCACAAAGCGTTAGAAACCTCAGGTAAATCGTTCGACTTCTACCTGGGACTGCCACACTATACCGGTACAAGACTACAAAGCAGGTAAGCTTACAATTTATTCAAGTACAAAATTCTACCCTACCAGCTGTCTTGGTCGTCCTTTTCTCTTATAATACCCTTGTGAAGGCTCAGATCACTTCGTGTCTTGAGTGACAGTATGCAGTGTAGTAAGTAAAAACTTGGCCGTACCTCCGGTCTCGCTAAACTTATTATTCGAGGCGCTTAGTAGTGCTACAACATGCCCACGGGCGAATTTAAGTTTCGTCGACAACGTCGCCATTGCGTAGGCCACCGTCAGATACTAACAGCGAGTTTTAACAGTCCTAGAACTCCTTGTTTGTCTTAGACTGGCTAATTTCTGTTTGCCACGCCTTTAGAGAGTCACACATCCACATGATTTCGTTCCGCAATCTGATTGGAGGCGCCCTGTCTGAGCCGCCGGAAGTCAACGGTTTGAACCCCCAATGTTACCAGGCTCTTTCCTCCCGTGCGCGGAAAGAGGAAATGAGCCTGGGGACGAGGCTAAAGCCTGGGTGCCTTTTAGCGTGTTTGTGGTGAAGTTACAGGCCTACGGCTTTTGCTTAAGTATTGCATATATTGCGCGTCGGCGCCATCCCTACATAGAGAGTCTACCCGGACTCTCTGATAAAGCCCGGCTAATAGAGGCACCGTCAAGCCTTGAAACGAGGCCAAGTAAGTCTTATTCAGCGGACTTTATGCTTACCGCGCTTCTTCCAGCTGTATAGGGCAACTATCGAGAACTCCTACAGAGTGTTCATAGCTCCTATACAAGTCCAGATGCAGATAGCAGTGGTGGGGCTACCTTGCTGGACAGTGGTATCAGTGCCGTGATTTGCAAAGTTTTCATTTCTGGTCAATTAAAAGTTATTCTGTTATTTCGTATGTTTTACTGCGACTCCCATATTTTTAGAAATGGTAACCGTACTCAACAGGATTGCTAATTCACTGCTTGCAATTTGGTACACTTTGTGTGCACTAATAATAACAATCCCCTCACACAGGGCTCTGAGGTCTTCCAGGAGACTGGGAAACAAGAGTCCTGGCCTCAATTTGTGAAATTTATTCTGTAAGATGACTGATAGCATGTTTAGATGACAAAGGGCTGTGCCTATATAAAGTGAGCATAAATAGCATATGCATGGAGTTTGGAGAAACACAGCACAGGTAAACTTACTCAGCTCGGAATCATCAACCTGAGCAAGAAGCTCATCTGGGGAGAAAGAATTGTCTTATTAATAAATAATCATCAAATTAGAGTTAAGTGCATTTTCTCACCGTCGATTGGGCCCGGATTCGTCTCCACGTCACCAGCTATTATCAGCAACAGAGACAGTGCCAGGAAGAGGGATAAAATGGGTGTGGCCCACACCTTCCTACCTCGACCATACGCGAAGCACCGCACTAGCTTACGCTGAAAAGAGAACGCACCATTTCCTGCCCCGTACACACCAGTGGCCACCTTTCCCGAAAGCCAGAGCAGCAGCAGGACGCATGCAAAAGGCGCCTCTGAGATTACCCTCTCCAGATGTAAATGTAGCGGCACGTGCGGACGTAACCCGCAGTGGGCCTGATACCAACGCAGCTTTCTGTTCTCCCAGTGTCCTATTCTAGCACGCCACTCATCCGGACCGTTGGGAGGCATCTTCCAAAATCGAGCGTTTAATAAAAAGGTTTGCAGGTTGCTTGTCCAAACTGCAGGAAACAGAGGTGCAATAGGCGCGGCTTGAATGACCACTAATTGTTTACATAGCTACAACAATCTAAGGGCCACACAATGTAATTAGCATTCCTGAGTAAGCTGTGTGAGTAGCCTTTGCTGTTTGTGTGTCAGCTACAGAAGATCGTCTGCATACCACGTATTCCCGTCAGATCCATTCGTGGATGTCATGCGTGCTATATCATCAGAGCCCGTTGTCCTCCCCCTCCCAGTGGTGAGGATGTAGCTACTACAGTCTACAGTACTAATAGTACCAGTGGCTGAGAACCTAACTATGCATGCAGTGGATTCACAATGACTCCTTTCCCTTCAGATTGACTTATAAGCAATACTACCAACCTCAGAAGCACTCAGAGAAGTGATTAGGCCTATGATTAAATGGTGTACATGTCGAGGACTCGGGTTGTTCAAGTTTAGACTGATGAACTTTCTAGAATGAAGAAAACCAAATCAAGGTAGTTCAAAATGATACCACTGAATCTGAGAAGAAAAAGAAGACACATACAGCTGGACAAGCAAAAGGTGCATTGTAAGTGAAGAGAAAGCAAAAGAAACACAGGAATAAAAAGTCAGCACCCAAAGTACAATGCGCAATACTTTGGGAGCTGATTTATCCCTTTCCTGATGTCACAAATGTTTTTTAGTTTTATATGCAAGGGTCAGAGTGAAACAGTTGAGTTTGTTAAACACTGACGTTAGTCAAGTGAATAGGATCAATGCGAAAGAAGTTTTGTTGTACAGTAGATGCATAAACTTCAAGGATTTGACTGTAAACATGGTGCATAATACACTGGTCATACAATGTGATGAAAATATAATACTGCATGTTTAGTAGAGTCTACATATAGCCTGCATGTTGAATGTATTTGATACAGTCTTCTTGTGTGATGACACTGAATGCCATTGACACCATAACCCTAGGAGACATGGTAGCAAGGTATACACAGAATCATTGGCCTTTAGGAATACTTTTGCCTGACTGAATGCTTCCTCTAGTGGCATGAGGTCTGGACTGTATGGTGGCATGAATCTAATGAGAGCACCAACTCCAGTGATTATGTCCTCCATTTGCGGTGTATTGATGCATGACAACTGAGCAGGGGTTTGACCCATTAAAAGGTTGCAAAATGGGAAGAAGGCTCCTCCTCACAAAATTTTCAAACACATCCCCATTTACACCACCTTCAACTATGTATGCATCCTTAATTCCTCCTGTTGTCATTACTCCAATAGCACTAATTCGTTTTCCACCAACTCTCAGGGTGTGTCGAATCGGAGTCAGACCTCTAAAAACATAGCCATATGCTCGGATGGAGTTCCTCCTATCTGAGCCTGTTTCATCCAACCATATCAAACTGCGATATTTCTGCAATGAACTCAGGTCTCCTGTCCTCACTCCTCTGCATTGCAATGGTCCTGACTTTTTTCCTAGTCATGCCAGTGTTGGATTGTTCGGCAAATAGTAGATGGGTGCACTACTCTTCCAGTTGCCTCTTCTAGCTGTTCACATAGTTCACTGAGGTAGGTGCTAGGATTTGCAATCAGGGATTCCAGCAAAAACTCTTGCTCAAAGTCAGACATGGAGTTTTGCTGGGCCATGTTTCTGAGAAGCAGGAGCAACTAAACCTGTTGCTTTATAGCTATCAACATACCTTTGCACACTCTTTTCACTCACAAACAACAGTTCTGAAATCTCTCTGTAGCTCAGGCCTCTTAGGAGGTGTAGCCAAACAATTCGCCATCGTAGGTCCTCCGAGTAGGTAGGCATTGCAATGATCTCTTATTCAAACCTCCCGCCAAAAGCATACAAGTAATACTGACGCGTCGCGGTGCAATTGCAAACATATTACACACGTGCATGTTATTACAACTGTGACCTAAAATAAAATAACTTCCTTCTTTAATGCCCCACCCAAAACAATATTAGGAAAGTGAAAAGTATATATAGCTTCAAACCCAGGTTTTCCCTTCTGAATTGTGAATCACAGCTTTGGAGAAAATCAGAAAGCCTGGGTTTGAAGCTGAAGTACATAACTCAAGTCTAAGTGTAGCTACCAGTCAGTCTCTAAACCTGCAGACAGGAGTCACCAACATGCATGGTCATCATAATCTGCACTTTAGTGCCTGGAGTCTCTAGGAAGGGCAGTATGGCTTGTCCACCTATTCCCTTCAACCCAGTCACTGGTCATTCACCATCACATTCTTGTTTGTGCATCTCTTAATAGTCCATCTTCTTTGCAACTGAGAAGTCTTCATCACCAGACCGTAAAGACACCATCACTGAGCTTCATCTTGTTGCACCCCCTCAGAAGTCTCTCGAAACACACATGAACACACTAAATCATGAGCTGAGGCATTCAGAATACACCTTCAGAACAGACAGCAACTCAGGTCGCCATTTTGCATCGGCCGAATCAGCATTCCACGTGAAAATCAAAGTCAAAGTTCATGTTCATGTTCTGTTTTCGCCTATATGAGGAATACAGAATACAGCTGCAAAAAAGAATGCACATGCAAAGACAATGCAAAGACAATGCATAATTAGCACAATGTCCAGACAGTGCTAGCAGCCTTGTCACCAGATTCACACCTATGGAGTCAAGGGACTATTACTATGGCAGTTAAACAGAGGCATGCAGACCTCTGACTGGTAGCATTCACACCGCCCCACCACCCGGGAAACCCCAACTGTTGGTCCCCTTGGCCAGTCTCCTTTCCGGTCACAACACACACCAACCAGTGGCGTAGCTAGAAGCTGACAGTTGGTTAGGGCACAAGTACAGACTGGGAACGAGACATGTACTTGGGTAGGCGTGGCCACATGTCTGTCGTACTCAGTAGACGAAGAGAAGCCCAGCGTGCCTGGCGGTTGCTCGAATGAAGCTACGTACGTACAGCACTGTTACACTGGCGGTTGTGTAGCTCCAGTAAGTGAGAAAGCCGGACGGTAGGGCTCCAGTTGGTAGGGCACTTACAGCAGTTGGTAGGGCCTAGGCCCTACCAGCGGCCCTACCTTAGATCCGCCACTGACACCAACACACAAACAGACTGCAGATAGTCCAGGCGAATACAACCTCAGTTAGATGTCTCTTGCACTTGCATGTCTTGTTAGGTCAATGTCTCGTTCAGTACACATGGAGATCACAACAACTCAGAAAGGTGGAGAAGCTCTCATCTGATGATGGCGTTGAAGCTCAAGTGGAGAGAGTGAAGCACAACCTAAGAAAGCGGGCTCGAGAGGAGGTCACACCCATTCCGAGTATCTACAATGATGCACTAGTGGACATTGCCACTAACAGTGAAGAGAATGAAGCACTTGCTGGGAGTCTTCCTACGTTCCCTAGCCTAAAGTCTTCACTTTATCGGTTTCGCAGAAGTAGGCTACCACCTCTTCCTCAAAGCTGAGAAGATATTCAATTGAACAAGCTGCTTCTGAAGTTACCATCCTACAACTAGAAGCAGGTGGAGCTCGCAGACAAAAGAGGAGAAAGGTGATTCAAAGAGAACAAAATATAAAAACACTTGCAGATGAGCTGGCTAATGGAGACAGGGACATTGACTCATACATTTCAGCAGTTAGACACTGTGTTGTTTCCTTTGATTTTAGCTAATATGTTTCTTATGTACATTTCTTTAATTAACACTCACTTAGCACGTCATTAGACATTTTGGGATTAGACATTTTGACTATTAGACATTCTGGGAACAACCCGGAGCTGCCACCTCCGTCGTCTGTCAGTAGTAACTAGCGTCGGGCGTTCTCAAGCCCCCTGTGCCTGGGACTTCTGGAGAGGCAAGCCTCTCTTCCCCTCAGTCTTGGTACGGACGCAGACTACCCAAGACCTGTTGAGCGCCTCAAGTCTTAAGTCTCTTTCAGTATTGAAGCTCCCACCTTCTTGTCCACCTCACTCAAGCCCGAGCTTGACGTGTGTAGGGTGCCCGTTAGTGGCCATGCCCGTTTGTGGAAGACCCTTTACAAATGGATAAACTGGTTGGAGCTGAAAGCTGCTTTCCTCGCTGTTTAGTGTTATGCAAGGCAGCTGCACAACTGCCACATTCAGATATTCTTGGACAACCGGTTGGCAGTGGCTTATATAAACAAGATTGGACACTCCCGGAAGCTTTGCGATCTTGCTCTGGAAATGTGGGGGTGATGCATCGAGAGGGGGTTGGCGGAACACCTGCCCGGGAAGAATGTTACAACAGATTTCAAGTCGAGACACCCCAACAATTCCAGCGACTGGCAACTCAGTACCAGGGTGTTCAGGGAACTATAGATCTTCACTATGGTCCAATGACAGTGGATCTCTTTGCTTCCTTCAGGAACACACAACTGACAATTTTCTTCAGCTGGAAACCTGACCCCATAGCATCAGCAGTAGATGCACTTGCACAAACCTGGATTCATCATCGACCATACATGTTCTCTCCCTTTGCCTTATAGGTCGCTGCTTGCAGAAGATCAGAGCGGTGGTTCCCTTTGCCCTCCTGGTAGCACCAATATGGCGGTCGCAGACATGGTACCCACTGGTACTGGAGATGTTGGTAGATCTACCTCAAATTTTTCCAAAGTCGGACAATCTTCTTCTGAACTCACAAAGCGAACCAGTATCATTCGGGGGCACTTGACTCTAGCCGCATGGCCTATATATCAGGGATCCTTGTCGGATCAAGGATTTTCGGAAGGGGTTGCTGCCGTCATATGTGCCTCCTGGAGAAAAGGGACAGAGAATCATACAATACAGCCTGGAGACAATGGGTTTGCTGGTGTGGTACAAGGAAAGTTGATCCAGTTTTTCTGCCTCCTTGGTGAGCATCACTGATCGAGTTTCTACTGGATCTTTTTAGAGAAGGGAAGGAATACAGTACGTTTAATTCGTACCGCTCTTTCATCTCAGTGTCTAATCCAGATATATATAGATGGAATGGCTATCAGCAAACACCCTGTTATCACCAGATTCATGCAGGGAATTTATAATTCCCGTCCCCCACAGTGGAGATATAAGTTTGTCTGGGATGTCAGGATACTTGTTAGGCATATAGAAGCCATGCCTCTGTCAGAGAAGCTGCCATTGAAGGAGCTGTCATGGAAACAGGTTACCCTACTTGTTATCACCAATGCAGACAGAGCATTGGACCAGAAGTTTGCTGGATTTGAATTTCAGGGTTTTTTCACTTCAGAAGGTGTTCATTTTGAGGTTGCAGGACTGTCCAAAACCCGTCAATCTGGTCCACCTAGGGAGGTGGTGTATGGCAGGTTTGCGTCATCTCCATCTATCTGCCCTGTGTCAACACTTCATGAATATGAGAAAACTGTAAACCACATAAGCTGGTGTCATCTGCCACAATTGCCCGCTGGGTTAAAAGCATGCTCGCAGCAGCTGGAATTGATATTACTCAGTTTAAAGCCCACTCAACGCGAGCTGCAAGTACGTCAGCAGCAAGAAAGCTGGAGGTTTCAACAGCTGATATATTGAGATCGGCAAATTGGTCCAGGGAATCAACCTTTGAAAGATTCTACTGGAGAGAGATTGAACATCTTTTTACACAGGCTGTTCTCAAAGGTAATTATATGCCTTTACATATCTTTGAACATACACTGTCATGTACGCAGTCTTTCCACGACATAGAATTGGTTGTCTCGCAAGGGTCCTAGGGACCTGATGTGAGACTAGAATTCTATTAGTGGAAAGACAAGTACATGACAATACCCACCCGTATTTCCCAACCCGAGAGAGTTGATTCTACCATTCTTGGATGCAAGTTTTTCTCTCATGTGATGTATGAAAGGAAATCAGGAAGGTTTCAGTTTGCCTCACAAAAGAGGCCGCCTTTTCGGGCACGTGCGCGTGCTTATATGCGCATGTGCAGGAGGCATCATTTTTCTGTTTTCCGGAGTTTCTTTGAAGTTTGCTGGTATTTCTGGGTATTTGAGGCCAAATACACTGTCATGTACTTGTCTTTCCACTAATAGAATTCTAGTCTCACATCAGGTCCCTAGGACCCTTGTGAGACAACCAATTATAACTTGCGATCAATAGTAGCTGTTGCCGCTCTTTTTGCATGCATTGACCACAGCAGAATGTTCTATCACCTGAATAGTTTCTAGGCACTTCAGACGTTGTGCAACGTTTCGGCTAGCATGCAAAGCTATGGACGGCGCTCATGAATCCCAATTATAATCGTTACAACTGCCCTTGGAGTTACTCAAGTTAGAGTCAGCGTCAGCGATAACTTACCTTGCTTGAATAGATCCTGTAGAAGGCGCAAACCCGCTGTCCCGCCCACATATACATGCACTCCCCATGATTCAGCCACACTTTGCCATGCCATATTTTAGAGACATAAGACTAAAATTGTATATACAGAACAATGGTTTAACACTGATTTTGCAAGTTCAGCTGTGCTCTTTCTTGGACAGAAGAGCTCTTCGAGGATTGTCTCTTGGATCTGCACACAGCACAGTTCATGGTCGCCTTAGTTGGCATCTAAGGAGAACATCAATTTTGGCCCTGTGAAAGTGTACGGAGGGGAAGAGAGTCTACTCTCTGGTTACTCTCTCCAAGAAAAAGCTACATACCCACATGAAGTACAACAGCATCCTAGCAGCTGCAACTTATTAAATTAAATCATACTGCGGCAAGTTCAGCTGTATATATCTGGCTTAATCATGCCTTCCCACCCGCCCCATTGCACAAAACGGAAATATTAAACACAATACAGACAAAAAGGTGGCTTACAAACTGTTTCAAGACAGAGGTCTTAGCCGTTTTCCAGAAATAGTACAATGGGAGACATCATCAGCTGAACCGTCGGCGGCTTTCCAGTCGCCACTCACCGTACGGCAATACAGCCATCGGACTCGCTTATGAATACACCAACTCTTTGGGTAGCAAATATTAGCGCATGGAGATGATCAGTCTTTCCGCGTAGCAAACTGATGGTGCCGAAATCTGCCGTCTGGCACAGCTCTTTCGTTGTACGACAACCGCATAACTCCGATTATCATAACGGATATCACCGGAAGATGCAACGTACGTATACAAAATCCGTATACCTGCACTACCTCCTCTGGTGCGTACACAGCGAGATTCCAGTACGGAAAAGCGGGAGAGGGCCTGTATCTTTTCTCACGTGAGTGACGTCAGGATAGACAGGATGGTAGAAAGTAGTCTCGTCCCCAGACACCAAATTTTTCGCGCGCGCGCCCTGCGGCCTTGTCGAAAAATAGTCCGCAGGGCGCGCGCGAAAAATTTGGTCTGGGGACGAGACTAGGTAGAAAGTAGCCTCGTCCCCAAATTTAGATTTTAACCCTCCCTTTACGAGATTAGCTACCGTGCTTAGACCTTTGAAGTCTGAGAACAAGTAAGCATGGTATCAGTATAGTGTTAAACGGAAAATTGTCTATATGTATATATATATGTATATATATATGTAGGTATGTTTGGTACGTGCGTATTCCGTATATGCATTCTGCCCTATTTGTGCGCGATGCAATATTTCCGCATTGCACATTGGGTTCATGTAATACTGCTTGCTCAAGAGACAGGACTAGAAAGGCTGAACAGTGGGAGTCAACGCAACAGGGATTTGAAAACAGTGAGGAAAGGGCGGCACTACTAGCGAGACCGAGACTGATTATTGACGGCGTGCTTCGTGACTCTGCCACAAGCGGGGAGTGCTCAGTGTACAGAGCGATCAGCTTGTGAGAATTCGAATCACAGAGGCCTGCGTGACTCGATCAAATATGAGCAACAGCTAGAGAAGAGCTTGTGGAACTCCATACGACAACTCCAGTAATTGTGCTCAGGAAATGAGCTGACAATATAGACTACATCAAAAAAGACCTGGCTCCATACTCCATAGCTGAGAGAATCCTGATTCCACAGCTCTATGGGCTCAGCAAATATCCACTATATAGACATGCACTTGAGGAGACAGTGCCGAAATGTGGAGTCACAGGAAACCAATGGAATATACTTGTTCGTACTAAGCTGTTGAACCCTCACCCTTGACTTGCAACTCTTCAGGCCAATTGCTTGGAGACTAAATTTGTTGCCTACAGCTGTAGCTACTACCCCACTGTAACGACACAGAGTGTGTACACCAGACCAGAGAATGAGTCGTCTCCAGCAAATGAGCTTTGCGCAACAGATGAGACTGACCCATGAGACTCCGGATCAGAGAGAGGCCCGTCTCGAGCAAATGAGCATTGAGCACCAGTAATGACACAGAGTGTGTACAACGAACTCAAGATGAGCCCATACCCAAGTTATAATTATTGTTCCTTTGAAAACTGACATACATTTGATACCCTAGCCTCTTCCCCAGGCATTTTCTGCCTCCAGTTTTACAGGCTACAGTTGGTGGGGAAGACCTGGGAATGAGACTATTGTTATGTGAGACCATAGATAATAGAGACATCTCTATTACCTATGGTGAGATGTATGCAAGTGGGAAAAGGTAGTGCTATGAAACGCTAATGCACCATGCAACTCCCTCACGCTCGCCCCACTATGCACTGCATTCCCCTAGTAGTTAACTAAAACAACACTGTCGGACAGTGTACGAGATTTCTTTTGTGACGGACCCCTCGGTTCGGCCTTCCAGCTATATTTTGTATGAATGCGTTCACGTGACCGAAAGTGGGCGTGGCAACCCCAAAAATTTCCACCGTGCTTCGCGCGCCGGTGACAGAACCCCCCTTTCTAAATTTCTAGATCCGCCACTGTTAGTGGTTACTAGCCCACAGCAAGATCCTGATTGTAAGATGGTCTGGAAAGCTTCCTCTGTGGTTACTAGCCCACAGCAAGATCCTGATTGTAACTTAGTATGGTCTGGAAAGCTTCCTCTGTGGTTACTAGCCCACAGCAAGATCCTGGTTGTAAGATGATGGTCTGGAAAGCTTCCTCTGTGGTTACTAACCCACAGCAAGATCCTGGTTGTAAGATGGTCTGGAAAGCTTCCTCAGTGGTTACTAGCCCACAGCAAGATCCTGGTTGTAAGATGGTCTGGAAAGCTTCCTCAGTGGTTACTAGCCCACAGCAAGATCCTGGTTGTAAGATGGTCTGGAAAGCTTCCTCATGTGGTTACTAGCCCACAGCAAGATCCTGGTTGTAAGATGATGGTCTAGAAAGCTTCCTCAGTGGTTACTAGCCCACAGCAAGATCCTGGTTGTAATATGGTCTGGAAAGCTTCCTCAGTGGTTACTAACCCACAGCAAGATCCTGGTTGTAAGATGGTCTGGAAAGCTTCCTCAGTGGTTACTAGCCCACAGCAAGATCCTGGTTGTAAGATGGTCTGGAAAGCTTCCTCAGTGGTTACTAGCCCACAGCAAGATCCTGGTTGTAAGATGATGGTCTGGAAAGCTTCCTCAGTGGTTACTAACCCACAGCAAGATCCTGGTTGTAAGATGATGGTCTGGAAAGCTTCCTCAGTGGTTACTAACCCACAGCAAGATCCTGGTTGTAAGATGGTCTGGAAAGCTTCCTCTGTGGTTACTAGCCCACAGCAAGATCCTGGTTGTAAGATGGTCTGGAAAGCTTCCTCATGTGGTTACTAGCCCACAGCAAGATCCTGGTTGTAAGATGATGGTCTAGAAAGCTTCCTCAGTGGTTACTAGCCCACAGCAAGATCCTGGTTGTAATATGGTCTGGAAAGCTTCCTCAGTGGTTACTAACCCACAGCAAGATCCTGGTTGTAAGATGGTCTGGAAAGCTTCCTCAGTGGTTACTAGCCCACAGCAAGATCCTGGTTGTAAGATGGTCTGGAAAGCTTCCTCAGTGGTTACTAGCCCACAGCAAGATCCTGGTTGTAAGATGATGGTCTGGAAAGCTTCCTCAGTGGTTACTAACCCACAGCAAGATCCTGGTTGTAAGATGATGGTCTGGAAAGCTTCCTCAGTGGTTACTAACCCACAGCAAGATCCTGGTTGTAAGATGGTCTGGAAAGCTTCCTCTGTGGTTACTAACCCACAGCAAGATCCTGATTGTAAGATAATGGTCTGGAAAGCTTCCTCAGTGGTTACTAACCCACAGCAAGATCCTGGTTGTAAGATGGTCTGGAAAGCTTTCTCAGTGGTTACTAACCCACAGCAAGATCCTGGTTGTAAGATGGTCTGGAAAGCTTCCTCTGTGGTTACTAACCCACAGCAAGATCCTGGTTGTAAGATGATGGTCTGGAAAGCTTCCTCAGTGGTTACTAGCCCACAGCAAGATCCTGGTTGTAAGATGGTCTGGAAAGCTTCCTCAGTGGTTACTAGCCCACAGCAAGATCCTGGTTGTAGGATGGTCTGGAAAGCTTCCTCAGTGGTTACTAACCCACAGCAAGATCCTGGTTGTAAGATGATGGTCTGGAAAGCTTCCTCAGTGGTTACTAACCCACAGCAAGATCCTGGTTGTAAGATGGTCTGGAAAGCTTTCTCAGTGGTTACTAGCCCACAGCAAGATCCTGGTTGTAAGATGGTCTGGAAAGCTTCCTCTGTGGTTACTAACCCACAGCAAGATCCTGGTTGTAAGATGATGGTCTGGAGAGCTTCCTCAGTGGTTACTAGCCCACAGCAAGATCCTGGTTGTAAGATGGTCTGGAAAGCTTCCTCATGTGGTTACTAGCCCACAGCAAGATCCTGGTTGTAAGATGGTCTGGAAAGCTTCCTCAGTGGTTACTAGCCCACAGCAAGATCCTGGTTGTAGGATGGTCTGGAAAGCTTCCTCAGTGGTTACTAGCCCACAGCAAGATCCTGGTTGTAGGATGGTCTGGAAAGCTTCCTCAGTGGTTACTAGCCCACAGCAAGATCCTGGTTGTAGGATGGTCTGGAAAGCTTCCTCAGTGGTTACTAGCCCACAGCAAGATCCTGGTTGTAAGATGGTCTGGAAAGCTTCCTCAGTGGTTGTCTTATGCAATTAGCAATACATAACCAATGTTTCTTCAACTTGTCTACAATGAGGGGGCTGTCAATAATCACTGGACTGGACTAGTGGAATGGACTGCTGGAATGGACTACTGGACTGACTTTTTTGGCACTATAAACCATTTTTATATTCTCTAACAAGATTCAATTACCTGTAGAACTGCATTCTATCAGGAATGGTACCTACCTGGCTACACAGGCTCATTTAGATTGAAGAAAGGATGATGTAATGCTATGGGCTGCTTCCTCCGAAGTGTTAAAAGAAACAGCAGCCTAGGTTCTAGCATGGATAGTAGAGTAGTAGGACAACTCTGGTCTGGTTCTAGGAATCAAAGATCACTTTTGCAGTGATAGTCTGTCCCGTAGCTGCCTACATGCTCACCACTCAATGTATTGTGAATGTGTTGTGAAGCATACTTGGCTATGGCACCTACCAGCAGTGATCGAGCATGATCACTCTCCTCAAGCTGGAGCTGTGCTACTGTCTCAAGTGAGACTCTAGTCCATACCTACAGTACAAATGCTAAACTTACTTCAGTCTGCATCACACTTTGTCGCCTAACTACATACTCAACAAACCGAGATGACAAGAGAAACACACTAGGCACTAGGCTTGTAGTCTCGTGTCGTCCACACTTAACTAGGCTGACAGGAGGTCATGTATAATCAGAGAAAATCTCATTAGAGGCCATGAAAATGATTTTTAGTGCAAAAAAGGTCAGTCCAGTAGTCCATTCCGGTAGTCCATTCCACTACTAGTGGCACTAGTCCAGTCCAGTGATTATTGACAGCCCAACTAGGGTAACCATTCTGTGGTTAAAACAATCAATTTGTTTTTGCAGTGATATCAGAGAGTCGGTAGACTCTCTATGTAGGGATGGCGCCGACGCGCAATATACGCAATACTTAAGCAAAAGCCGTATAACTTCACCACAAACAAGCTAAAAGCTTATTTAAGCACCCAGGCCTCCTCTTTAAGTGCCTTTGTGATCAGCAAGACTCATATACAAGTGGCCAAAAGCCACGCGGAAGACAGCTAAACGCAAAAGTGTGCGGTCATGAAAGTGCCATTTTTCGTATTCTTCTTTCTTTCTTTCTTTCTTTCTTTCTTTCTTTCTTTCTTTCTTTCTTTCTTTCTTTCTTTCTTTCTTTCTTTCTTTCTTTCTTTCTTTCTTTCTTTCTTTCTCTTTCTTTCTTTCTTGTTAAGACCACTATGTTCAACAACGATATCTCGCAAACGGTTTAAGTTAGTGTTACACCGATACTGGCATCGGCATCGGTACTGGCGCCGATATTCAGTGTATCGGTACTGAATCGGTATCTGTTGATCTGGTTATGGCAGTACCGGAACTAATTAGTGATACTAAATTTAATTAGCATGCATGCACGTGGCACGCATCACTGACGTGCCTAGCTAGCTGAGACTGATCGTATGGGCATCGCTTGGTATTGCAACTGATACCAGTCGTAAGAGTTGTATTTGGAACTAATTCTACTTCATTTGTGCCATTGACGAATCGAAGGCCATTTGTGCTATCTGCGGAGAGAAAATTTCTTGTTCTTTGTTGAAACTGGTTTATTGGCTCTGCCCATGGATCTCCAGTATCGGTATCGGTATTAGTATCGGCCAGTACTGAGAAATGAAGTATTGGTATCGGTAGTATCGGTAAAAAGTGGTATCGGTGCAACACTAGTTTAAGTACTCACCATCATTTTAGCACGAAACTGATGCTTATCCCAGCGCGGAGCTCTATGACCACTCAGCGTCTTCATAGCTTCAAATTCACCCTGGTCAACAAAAGCCATTCACAACACTCTGAGGCTGCTGTCCATTGCTTAGGACGCCATTTTCTAATTTTGTACGCATGCGCACACGAAGTCTCGTTCCCAGACCAAAGACCACGGTCATTGGTCTGGAAGCGAGACTAGTACACAAGCGAAATGGCCCGCGGGCAGTATTATACGCATGGCTGGCACTGTCTCCCCCCCCCACGCGGCATTGGGCAAGGCTTATGAACACCACGTAGGTAAGGTGCTACCTACTTGTAGCTACACTAAAAATAGCCTACTCACAGCTTTAGTGAACTGTAAAGCTAGGATGGTCAGTTGTCACTATGATAGTTTTCTATGCTGCAGCTGGTCAGTCGTCATGACAACTGAATCATGAAATTTGTTTCACAAAGTTTGGTAGGGAGAGTGGTTGGCCCTTCATCAGGTTCTAGCTGGCTATATTACGCATAATTATTACATGCCTGGAACCAATGCCGTTTCAAAAGTTCTGGTGTTGCGGTTACACTTGAAAAATTCTTCTTAGGCTTAGGTCTAACTGTAACTGAGATTAACATCAAAAAAGTACAGAAAATAAGACTTAAAAAACATTAAAAATGTAAAAAAGATGTAGGGATGGCATGCCAAAAAGAAGGCAAACAAGGTATAGGGATAATGCATGAAAGCAAAGGTCAACATATTGGCAAAGCCCCATCCCTACATCTTTTTCACACTACAGCTGATGCAATGCTGCTAGATCATATTAGCCTCGTTCCTGAACCAACATGTGGGAGAAGGAATGTGGCCTGGGGATGAGGTTAAAACCATGCCATGTAACACTATCAAAAGTCTGCAGTCTACTCCAACTCACTGCTTAAGTTGTTGAAGAGGTTCCGTATAACATAATGCTCATACTAGCCTCATTACCAGGCCATGTGGGAGGAGGAGGTGGCCTGAGAACGAGGCTACAGCCATGAACTGCCAGTAATAAAGGTTGTGAACTTGTGGTGGTATGTTTTAGGAAGACCCCCATGCACTAACTGTAGTGTGAAAAAGATGTAGGGATGGGGCTTTGCCAATATGTTGACCTTTGCTTTCATGCATTATCCCTACCTTGTTTGCATACTTTTTGGCATGCCATCCCTACATCTTTTTTACATTTTTAATGTTTTTTAAGTCTTGTATATATATGTACAGGTTCTCATCTGCCTTTTGTGTGCTGGGTATGGGGCTACAGGCAAACATTCATGTATTATATAATTGACATTAAGACTCCTATTCTACTCTGCAGGAATTGTATTCTACTATAGCCTGCTTCAGCTTGCTGTGTGGTTGTTCTGCCATGAGATATCTTTTGGAAGATAAAATTTCCATTTCATGCCAGATCATTTGAAACTGCACGCCGTACAAAGTATGTCCATATCACAATGGTAATTGTAGGACTTGTACTACCAGCCCTACCAGTGATTGTGACTTTCACTACTGGGGATCCAAGTGGTTTTGGAGTGACCAGATTTCCCCCAATCCTGTGTACTGGCATGCAAAGGGATTCCACATTCTACTCCCTGGTTCTGCCCATCAACATTCTCATGGCTATTGGAATTCCCCTGCTCATCATAATATTCTGGATCATTTACAAGGTAATAGTTGTACACACCCACAATGGAGTCATGAAACTGGCATATGTTATAGCAGTAAAGTGAAAATGGAACGTAAAAAAAAATGTACTTAATGTGTTCCTCAAATGTCAAGTTGTAACACTGCAATGTGTACATCATCTATTTATTTTGAAGTGGCGCCAAGTTTGCTGAAATAAGAGATGTCCAATGCTATGTACATGTGCATGATGAGCATGTAATAGTCTTCGAAATAGCCTATCTGAATTCCTTCTTTTTTCTTTTTTTTTTCTTTTTTTTTTCTTTTTTTTTTTTTTATACTGAAACACCATGGAATTTAGAAAATACCAGGTACAAGCATCCCAATAGCAAGTTGCTGATACAAAGGGATACGGAAATAAAAGAAAAAATAGAAGCATATTAATTAATGGACAAATACAACCTAATACCAGTTTTAAACGACAGAACTGATGGACTATTAACAATGCTATTTGGTAAGGAGTTCCATAGTCTTACAGAGTCAATGAAAAAGGAATGATAATAAGCTTCAGTCTTAGCAAAAGGTTGAACAATATATTTAGAATGAAACAATCTAGGGTTTGGGTTAGGGTGCTGTACAAAATAGCCTGTGGGACAATAAGTATAACCACTTAAAAACTTGTAAGTAAGTAATAGTTTAAAATATTTACGTCTGTTTTCTAATGTTGGAAGCTCAAATCTTTGATTTAATGACACACCGTTTTCTTTCCATTGTCTGCTGGCCATCCTGGTGGCCTGAAGCTGGACAGCTTCTAATAAAAGTTTGTCTTTCTTCAAGTGTGGCTCCCAGACGACTGAAGCGTAATCTAGGATGGGGAGGACTTGGGATTTGTATAATAAAATGATGGTATCTGGTTCGCAATACGGTGCAAACGTTCTGTACATGTATCCCAGAACTCGTCTGGCTTTGGAGCAAGTGATTTCAATATGCTTAGTCCAGCTTAGGTCAGATGAAATCCAGACACCCAGGTACTTGAAAGTTATAACTTCTTCAATTTGATGTCCATTTACTTCCACTTGGAGGGGGATGGTCGATCTTAGTCTAGAGATGGTCATGTATTTGGTCTTCTCTACGTTAATGGTAAGATGGTTTTCAGAGATCCAGTTCACTATTTTGTTGATGTCCTGTTGAAAGGCTTTGCAGTCTGACTCTGTTTTTATAGGCCTGTACAAAAGTATATCATCGGCATAGAGAACAATACTAGAGTCCTCAGGGGATAGACAGGATGGCAAATCGTTTATATACAGCAGAAACAGTAAAGGGCCCAAAATCGAACCCTGCGGGACTCCAGATTTAACAGGGAGGGCTTGCGAAGTAACACCATCATACACAACCTGCTGGTGTCTGTTTGAGAGATAGTCCCGCAGCCAGTTAAAGATGGTTGTTGGTAAGTTCAAACCACAAAGCTTGTTTAACAGCGCCTGGTGCGGCACACTGTCAAACGCTTTACAGAGGTCAAGAAAAATGCAGCCAACTTGAACACGTCTTTCCAAGTGGTTGTGCCATGAATGAGTGGCAAGTAGAAGAGGTGTTACAGTGGAACGACCCGACTGAAAACCATACTGGTGGTTAGTGATGACTGAGTTTACAGATAGATGCTCCATTAGAATCCAGTGTACAAAACGTTCAAGAGTCTTACTGATGATGGAGAGTAAGGAAATTGGACGGTAAGACTGTACATCCTGAATATGCGAGTTCTTTGGTATCAGAACAACATTTGCCATTTTCCATTCATCAGGGAGTTTTCCAGCCTTCAAGGATAAGTTGAAAAGGGAGGCAATAGATGGTGCAAGCTCATCAGCAAAAGTGTGAAGCATCCATGCAGATACTCCATCTGGTCCCGAAGCAGAATGGACTTTGGTTTTCTTCAGTAAGTTAACGACTTCATCAACTGTGCAATCAAGATGCTCAGGGAGACTCGAAGGATTTGGCAGTGTGCAGTAGTTTGCGGGTACAGTAACTGGATTGAAGCAGCCCGAGAAGAAAGTATTGAGCATATTTGCCTTCTGCATAGGTGTGGACGCGATAGAAAGGCCATCAGTGAACACTTCCGTAGACGTGATGTGTGGTTTAAGTGATCTGATAATAGCCCAGAACTTTTTAGGATCAGATCGGACAGTAGCTAAGTTTGAGAAGAAGGAAGCCTTTGCTGTACGAAGTTTGGAGACTATATCGTTTCTTAAGGTTTTGTACTTGAACCACCAGTCATTGCACTTTGAGGACCTGAAACGACGGTACAAATATTCACGCCTCTTTATCAGCCTTAACAAGTTTCTCTTTATCCATGGGGTCCTATTATGAATGGGTACTACCTTACTTGGGATACATCTTTCCATAATGGTCATGAAACCATGTGACCAAACTTTCCAGAAACGGTTTAAATCGTCTGAGTCGGAAGCCACAGGAAGGTTTTTTAAAAGGGATTTTCCTAGTTGTATGTCAGCTTTATTGTAGATCCAGATTTTCTTTGTTTGCTTAGACTGCTTTTCTTTGTGCAATGGAAGGTTAAGCTTGACACAGATGGTGTTGTGGTCACTATTTGATACGGGAGCTTGTACCACACAGGAATTCAGTATGTTAGGATTAGACATTAATTCAGATTTGGTGGATTGACTTAGTCTGCTATGGGTTTCAGTAGTTGATTGATGAATCAAGAGCAGTGATAATGTATTCTACGGCTGACCAACAATAATGAACATATTTTCATTCCCAATTGCAGCAACATGGTTTAATCAGGACAAAGCATTCAAAACAACCATTCAAGATTGGCACTGCCGAGCGAAAAATTCTGATTATTTTCTGCTATTATGTCTTGCTGGCCACGATTGCCCTCACAGCCTTCACTGTCAGTACCAGGAATGTTGGACAGTTTGCAGCTGCAGTAGCGGACTACTGGCGATGTGAGCTTACTGGTGTTGATCCTGAGAATCCATGCAACGGGCTGATAGCTTCATTTAGAGATCTTACAAATCCAGTGTTAACATCATTCTCTTACATCCTCCTGGGAATTTTCCCTGCAGTGAACCTCGTATTTGCAGTTAACATCAGTGAACTAAAGCAGAAATTTAAGACCTGTTGTAGTCGATTGGAAAAGTTTTATTCCAGTGAGGAACAAAGTACATCTAGTACTGTTGCAAGTGCCAACTCAACTCAACCATAAAGAGTAGACATTTTCTTGTTAGTCTCTAATTTGGATGAACCATGACACATTACTTATAATAATTATGGTTCTGTTCATTAGTATGGTTTTAGCAAACAGCATCTATTTTGGTGTTCATATGTACTAACACACTTCTTCTCCATAGTAATTTCATGCATGATCACTTGTTTACTGCAGATCACACTTGGGAAGTAATTATTCAGTCACATACATTACCACATTTGTAGTATTGCTGAATGTTTGTTAAGGGCCTGGCTCACTGAATGTGTGGATCCATCAATAATTCTCCTGACGATAACTCATTCAGTGTTATATTTAAAAAGAGGTTCTGCACAATGAAGAAAGAATGTGAAGTTAATTCAAAGTGGGAGTAAGGTATATATGGCCGTTTCTTCACCTGATATACATGCAGTGTGAGCACATGCATCACAAAATTTGCATTGCTCTTCAATAACAAGCACCAAAGAACAAGAACACCTACCAAGCATAAATGAAGAGAAGGTTATCTGGTACCAACTCACTGAGCTCGGAAAATAACTTGGTACCAGATAACCTTCTCTTCATTTATGCAGAAGCCAACTGAGAAGCCACTGAAACCTACCAGGCACTATATTAACTGATAGCCTAGCACCATAGAATTAGGCTGAAGCATCTGCTCCACTGCCCATGCATGGTCCAAGTAGCTTAGTCGTATAGTGGTACTCAATGGCACATGCAGTGTCTTCATTATGTCAGGTGCCTGTTTGGTGTTGAAGATCTGTACCATCTGCAAGATGCAGTACGTATGATCATGATCAATACAGACATAAATGGATATCTCATGGGACCACTTAGAACCAAAATGCACAGTTTGACTCTGGCAAAATTGCAATTTTTGGCTTATGACCTGTATGTATGTAATGTTACTAAGATCTGGTAGGGCGTAAACATACACACATTAGGGACCCACATAGATTACATTATGGGTCCAAGTTTGAACTCAAGACTTGAGCCACCATAGTCCAGAGTCAAGTTGCAACTACCAATCTAGTCCACCATGGATTTATTCTTGTTCCCACACCTCCCGTTCAGTAATACACATAAGTGGTCTGGGAACAAGGCTACTTTTGGTTGGAATAAGATCCATCACCACAGTCTTGCTATGATGTATCACAGGAAGTCCAAGAGTTTATTATATATATAAATAGATAGATAAAGTTTTAATTTTTAACAGACAATGCCTCATCAGCACAATCATGTTACCCAAGCCTGCCAGGGAAATGAATACTGGAATCCTTAGACCTAGCTACTCTCAGTTTGTAGCTACACCCCTTTCCAGCCTATAGCTAGCCTCGTCTCCGATTTTTTGAATGGGCCTGGGGACGAGGCTACAGCCTAGCATGCCTAGCACTCTAATACTACTCATTCAGGGGCAAATCTAGCCAAGGTGGTGGGCCTGGAAGGAATGAAGCACATTATTTTTGTGCATTTTGTGCTGAGTGGGTCCTACATATAAATAGCTAAATTTCCCATGTTTAACACATGGGGAACATACAAGTGACCTGTCCCTCACTTGTCCCATGTGTACACATGAGGAGCGTTTTAAGTCAGACTTAAACAGTCAGTGATTAACTTCGTCTACACTGGGGAAAGTTTAAGTCACCTGTAATTAATGTTCAAAATGAAGGGTTAGTCCAAATGTAATTAAAAACTTCAAGCAGAAACTGTTATATTATTATTATACCCCACGAGCCAAGTATGAAATGTTAGCTTGGCAAAGACTCAGTTTATGAGTATGAATATGATTAACATTAATATCATTGCAGAGAGCCAGTTAGCAATGAGGTGTGAACATCATTACTAATCTTACCTCATCAGGGAAGTTAGCTGTGGAGTATGAATAACAATACTTCTATCTCAGCAAGGAGTTTAGTGGGGTAATTAATCATTGTCCTATACCTATACCTCCATTCCCTGCCCAAGCTAAACCCTGAGGGGCAATATGTGACCACATGACAAAGCAGCAAAAAACACATTTACGTATCATGTATTGCAGTTTGTGAACAGGTAACACTATCATACAGTAATACCACCTTTAGAAGCGTACCGTAAAATCGGGATATTAAACACCGGTGCCTATTTTCGAAATTAGCAGACCGAATGGGTGCTTATTTTCGAGGGGTGCTTATTTTCATGGGGTGCTAATAAACGCATGTATTATCATAGCAAGGTAACAGTTGTAGGGGAAGATACTAGTTGAGATGAATAGAATTTATCTTCCTGCTATTTCTTGTCCTACGTTCATAGCTTTTATAGAACCCAGGATACAGACGGCACTCGATCGATCATTGTCAGCCCCCGCCCACCAAAGTAAAGCGCTTGAAACTAACATATCCCTAAGGGACATTGGCTAATTCCTCGATATGTTTTATCAAGCGGCCCTGCCTATATGTTAGCTTTTATGCCGTGTCGATAGCTTGCTTACAATCGGAGATAAATACCAGCGAAAGTTAGCCGCTACGTTCGAAAGTCGGAATTAGCAAATTCGCTTCCGTTTGCGCGTAACAGGTGCTTATTTATGTCACTTATGTGGGGTGCCTATTTTTGTATGGGTGCTTATAAACGCGCGATGTAGTTGTTGTAATCAAAATGGGTGCCTATATTCAAGGGGTGCTTATTTTGTGTGGGTGCCTATTATCCTGATTATACGGTAATCGTAGAACCAACTATTAATGCTGTCATCAACAACTTTATTTCCAAATATATAAACTTATCTCAGGACGGAGTCAGGTAGCTATGAAGATCAGGCATTAATAATTTTATCAGAGAGCGAGGTAAGTGCATGTGAAGGTGATTAATAATTTTATCGCAGAAAGGATCCAAGCAGCTGTGAAGTTGTAGCAGGGCAGTGGCGGATCTAGAAATTTAGAAAGGGGGGTTCAGTCACTGGCGCGCGAAGCGCGCCGGAAAATTTTTGGGTTGCCACGCCCACTTTCGGTCACGTGAACGCATTTAAATAAAATATAGCTGGGAGGCCGAACCGAGGGGTCCGTCACAAAAGAAATCTCGTACACAGTGTTGTTTTAGTTAACTATAAGCCGTTTAACTAAATACATTTTAGTATGGCCTTTTTAAAATTTAGTTAACCAAAACTACAACTAACTAAAAATTTTTGCTAAGCTGGGAACTATAACTAAAATATCCAAGAACATACAAGAAGAAACCTGTCGGCAGAAATCCAAACTGAAATCCAGAAATCCAAACTGAAATCCAGAAATCCACTGTGAAATCCACAAATCCACTCTGAAATCCGAAATCCACGTGAAATCCAGTGGATTTCGAAATCTCGTACGCCGAGGCGCGCCGTGGCGGACCCCTCGGGCCGAACTGAATATCTCGAAGCAACTCTAGGCCTAGTCAAACGTCTGGAGATCAGTAAGGAACTGATACGTGAGTGTGTAACTGTGCCTGGTTGTTGTTGCTGCATGCCACTGCTGCATAATCATTTGATGGACTCCTACAGTTATGTACGCAAAATACATTACTAGCCGCCAAAGGGGGGTGCATTTGCATCCCCCTTACCCCCCCTAAATCCGCCACTGCAGGGGATATTTTAGCTGTGAAGCATGTCATCGTTAATAGTCTCACTCAACAGGGAGTTGCTTTAAAACTATTATGTGTAAGTAGCCACTAATTATGATTAAATGACAACTTGTTACAACTTGGTTCTGATCTGTACTGTCCTGAGTACCCAACAGACTCCCAAATGGTTTGTATCACATTGTATCATGGGAAGCCATAAGATGAAAGGCATTCCAAGGGTAACATTACCTGAATAACCCAATTTGGAGGGAAATATAAGCCAATTAGAAGGGAAATATTGATATTTCCCTCCCTGAGCCCGAGGTACAAAATCACTATAATTCACAAACACAAGCAGTATGCAGTAGCTACCAAAACAGTCAGTCAGTATTCCACATTGGCTACCACAGTTTGCCTTCCGAAG
This sequence comes from Agelas oroides, assembly GCA_949130485.1. Taxonomy (NCBI): domain Eukaryota; kingdom Metazoa; phylum Porifera; class Demospongiae; order Agelasida; family Agelasidae; genus Agelas; species Agelas oroides. Next base: position 6,579,426 of record OX422190.1, read on the forward strand.
TGCATAGCTCTGGGAAGATAGGGCTGTCCAGTGGGTTTTCTGATCACAGTGAAGATTGTGAAAGCCAGTAGTTGAGCCTCTGCAGTCGGGGTTTTACGTGAGATCTTGCAGAGACTTTCGCAAATCAAAGCAGCCCCAATTCTTGAACCCCTCCATTCTGCAAACAGTCCCAAGCACTGATTCAGTGTAATCGGCACTGAACATTTCGAAAGAACTGTCGTATTTTCATTGCTAGGGGGCTTCAATGGAGTCCCAGAAGCTCGTAGTGTCTTGGCCTTTTGTTCTGCGGCTAAAAGTCAGCAGAATCAGGATATACGTCAGGGGCGGATCCAGAGATTGAAGAAGGGGGGGCATACATATAGATTGGGGATTGGTGTGGCGCGCGTAGCAAGCAGTTGTCCGTGCACGCGCGTATACTAACGGCGTGTGTCTCCGACGGCCTCAGAAGCACTCTCACACGGTCTGAATTTCCTGGGGGAGCATGCCCCCAGACCCCCCTACAACACTGTGCATGCTCTATATACGTAGCCTCGTTCCCAGGCTTCTGAGCGACATATATACTGCAAGCGACGAATGCGCGAAGGCCTGGGAACGGAGGCTACTATATACGCGCGTGCACACGCCGTTAGTGACAGAATGTTTCCATCCATAACCTATACTGTATTTATACAGCCCTAACCCCCACACCCTAACCAATACAAATTAGTGTATAGCTTATGGATGGAAACCTTCTGTCGCTAACGGATTTTGTCGGAGACCACTACAATATTTGTGGCAACTGGACTGTAAATCAGGCGATTCATCGTATTGTCATTTCTCGGAGCCCCTTCCCTTCGGAATCAACCTTTGTGTTTGAGGCACTGCCACAGAACTGTCTCTTCAACTTTGGAGCTGCAGATTTGAGCGCTCTGTGTATGCAGGACATGAAGCAGTGATTCGGATGTGCGCTGCGTCGGAGTAGCTACGTGCGCTAAGCGTGCGGTAAACCTCCGCGTTTCGCGCTTGCTCAGTGCCGAAGGGGGGGGCATGGGCCCCCCATGCCCCCTGGATCCGCCCCTGTACGTTCTCTTTTAAGCCACAAAATCTAGCTACGCGAACTATACGTAGCCTCCCAGGCTTTCCGTTCCGGATTTTGTCTCGCAGCTTTGGAGAAAAATCGGAGCTTAGCCACTATCAAATTTCCAATTAGTAGTCATTTACATCATAGTGTTGCTTAGCAACCATGATACTAGAACATGCCTACTGGCGGGATTCTATCGATGAATAGTGCTTCGTGTATTCCCGATAAAGCCCTAGGCTAGTAGGCATGTTCTAACTATAACGTAGAATGTAGTAACACATTTTGCTGTGGAAATTGGATATATTATTTGTAATGCACATAAGCCTTCGCCTCAAGGCATTATTTATTTACAGGTACATTTTTCGCGGTTTTGGGATCCTAAACATTTTACTGGTATTAAATTTTGCGATTTTCTTGTAAACATGCAAGTTCGAGCACCACCACGCGCACATGCACAGTGAGTTGCACGAAAATTGCCGAAGAAAATTCACGCGGCGAGCACTATCGATCAGCTTTATGGTTACAGCTACCGATGTTTTTCTTGTGCGGTCTGAGAGGATATCATAAATACAGGACCCTGACACTACAGGGTTGGTGTAAAACCTGGACTCTGGACTGGATTATGGACTGGACTATGGACTGATTTTTGGACTGAGTTTTGGACTGAGACGCTTGATATTACCCGGTGTAAGTGGCTAAACTGTTGTTTAAAGGACCCTGGGCCTTGGCAAAGGCATCTTAGATCATGTGACATCATATGCATGCAGCAAGAGAGTGGCTGTGCATGTGGATTGATATTAGCATTGCAAGGTCCGAGACCCATGTTGGTACGCCTACTGTAGCCAAGGCACATTTGACAATTAGTGTAGTCTATATTCATGCAACAACAGTGTGGCTGTTGGTGTGGCTCAGGTTGCAAGATATTTGCTTAAAAGCATTGTAGGCTATGGTATGTGGCTGTAAACAGACAACAACCTTCTTATAGCGTGGTATGATTGGTCCGTGAGTGGTATAGTCACAGTTCAGCCTTTCGGACCATCAGCCCATAGAAATCGACCCAGGTCCTCAGAGATCTTGATAAACGCACTACCTCCGCTCTTGTGAAATACCAAGAGATACTCATGCATGTCTATGCTCACTCTGCCCTCTTGAACAGAACCCAAGTCTCAGGTAACCTGTTGTCAATTACAAAGCACACAGAGAGCAACAGAACCTCTTCTATAGCTTAGATAACTATTCGGAGTGGGAAATAGTCGTTGTGGAGCTCTGCAAGGGTCCAAAACTCAGTCCAAAAATCAGTCCATAGTCCAGTCCAGAGTCCAGAGTCCAAGTTTTACACCAACCCGACACTACACGAGGTACTTCCTACCTTTCACGAGAGAAGTGATCGCTAGGCGATTGTGAAGTCCTCAGAACAAAGACGCAATACTCAAGTACGAGTCCCTTGTTGATGCAGATATACACAGATGAGGCAGTTCGAAACGATGTGATTTATGTTTGAGGGTACAAAATTTTGTGTTTTTGTGAATTTGTCCAAAACCGCAAAAATTTCAAATGTTAGTACCCGCAAAAATTAGTCACCTTAAGGTATTAAGTCTAAGTACCACCGTGACAGTAAACTTTGCTGTTGCCTACATGATCATATGATGTAACAGCATTAGATGTATAGCAATGCACTGTAAAAATGGTGTTTAAGTACACCCTATATGGGGTGTTTCAATAAACCCACACCCCAAAAGGTGTCAACAAACACCCTAGAGTAACACTTGATGTGCCCGGCGGAAGCAAAATTTCATTGGTCCGGCTTACTGGCACTTGTACGCGAGTGTGTGCGTTAGCAAGATTAGTAGAATGTAACGTAGGGGATCTGGGGGCATGCTCCCCCAGGTAAATTTTTTTTTTGAAATTTGATTCTCTGAGATGGCTCAAAAGCCATTTTTGGCGACGAACGCTGCAGCCAGGGCCGAACCTATGCTATTCGCGCAGCCGCGGCAAGCGACGAACGCTGCAGCTATAGGGCCGAACTATGCTACATTAGTCTGGCATCGCCGGCACTTAGCTTGCAGGCGACAAGCACGCATATTTCCAGCCTGCACGAGCATGTGGCCGCTCGATAAATCTTGGAAAGTCTCAAAAATTGGTCCGGCCATGGCCTGAGCAACCGGACCGGCTCCGCCGGCCCTGCACTTGATGTACCCAAGACTAAGTGCGGGTGTTGACAAACACCAGTGTGAGGTGTTTCTCTACACCTCACATTGGTTCTAGCTTACCACATTTTGATGAGCTCAAGTCATGAGGGAATCGGCTAAAAGAATTGGATTGTATAACAATTGTATTGGAGTTGAGTTTATAATACCCAGGTTTGTACCATCTGAGTTAGGCCAGTTCAGTGATTAATGATACCATGCACATTCGATATAAATTTAAGTTGGAATGTTAGCTGAATGTCCTACCATTCAACCAACTTGATATTCTGAATGTACAGGTAGAGTGGAGTTGATTGATGCCCAGTTTGTCTTATCTGAGGTTGGTTAGGTACCTATGAAAAACGCTTGGTGATTTATCATTTGATTTTCCAATTCCAGTTCAGCCCAGAGTAAGGTATAGGGTACAATAGAGCTAAGTAGTGTGCATTACCATCCGATTTCAACAATGATTGTTATGATATTGATACATTATAAACAATTATTGTGATTAATATGACATGACAGAATGATACACACAACACACACAATGCAATCATCATGCACTGTCCTTAGATACATACTGTGTTAGAATCCTGCCTGCATGTGTCAGATACCAACAATGAGAGCTGAGCTCTAATGACAGAAAAAATATTTCATCATCCACACATATGTGACACTTTGCATGGTGACAGGTGCACATGAGGCTGGGACTGAGAGATGTTCTGCTGTTTTTTCAGTTTGTGTTCACTGTTCTTGGGTATGTATTTCTTTTTTGTTGTATTTTGTTGGAGCAAATTTATTGTTTGTTCTTCTTTTTTTTTTTTGTTTTTTCAGGAGGATCATGGAGAACTTGTTTGTCTTGTGGATATACTTTTGGTTTTTCACCTTTTCTTTCTGACCCACTTAAAAGTGGCATCACTGCATGTTATGATAATCTTACCTGTCCACAAGCTGCAATAGATAATACGCAAATGTGCTGCTTTATCATGTGGTCACATGTTGCCTCAGGCGTTAACTTAGGAAGATATAGCTCGAAGATTAATCACCCCACTAAACTCCTTACTGAGATAGAAGTATTTTTATTCATACTCCACAGCTAACTTCCTTGCTGAGGTAAGATCAGTAATGATTTCATACTTCACTGCTAACTGGCTGCCTGCAGTGAGGTAAGATTACTAATCATCTTCATAAACTAAGTCTTTGCTGAGTTTCATGGGGTACAATAACTACATTATAGCAGTTTTTGTTGTGTCTTTTTTTTTGCATATTGAGTTGGGAATTTCTATGGGCGATAATTGACCATAAGTGGGTTAATACAGCTGCGTATATTTGAAAGTCTGGCTTCACTGTCACTTTCACACTTGTTCGCACCTACTTAGTTACCTACTCACAGTGCAGCACAACTCGATATGCGAGAGCGACTGGACTCTCTCCCGTTTTTCGTGTGAAATTCTGGGAATTTTTTTGCTATTTAACATTCCACAGGACGCGCCGAGCGCAGAAGAATGTTATCATAGGAACGGCTCTCCACTGCGTTTCAAACTTCAACTGCCCATGGAGTGGCGTCTTAATTAAGGCAGCTACTTTTGGACTCGCTTTGGGGGCGGGACAACTTAGCCTCGCTCCCAGGCCCGAGCGAGTACTGGGAAGCGTACAGGTACCGTCTCTTGAGAATCAGGCTCCACAAGACAAATTCCACAAGGGGACGTGGCCAAACAGCCGACATGTCAACATCAAAAAGCCAGCTATGAATATTTGCCGCGTAAACGAGTTACAAAATAATTTTTGCCGAGCGCATTAGCGCGAGGCTTTGAACGAGGGATCTATGTACATGCGTAAGTACGTTACGTGCCAGTCACGCTCAGGAATGTCAATTTGCACTCACGTGCATGCTCAGGAACTCATGCGTCACGTGCACTAGCGAGGCGCGCGAGGATGCCTAGCGATGAGGACAGGGAAGAACGGCGCTTCTTGACAATGAAGGGCGAGGAGGACAGCGCGTCTGGTCCTCCGCGAGGTACGTGTTTTGCGGAGTCGAGTGGAACGCAGCCGACGGTTGGCGACACTGAGAAAGAGAAAGCAACGAAGTCAATGTACAATAGAAGCCAAGAGGGCAAGAAGAGAACAAGAGAAAGTGCAAAAGAAGAAAGCGCGTTGTAGAGAGTCTTCACAAGCCAGGTATAAATTATACTCACTTTTCATGTTCGATTCAACCGTAGTCCTTCTTGAGCTCTGACTAATTTTCTGACACCTGCTCCACATGGCCCACCCGCATGCGCAATACGCACATATGCACTGGCACTGCACGGCGCGAGGCATCATGCGCATGCGTACTCCTAGTTAGACATAGCTTCGGATACACATCCGGTAGCCTCTACGTCGTCCTGGTGTGTGCACACTGTACACTGGTTTCATAATGTTCACATACGACCCGAGCGTGCTACAAGTTAAATGTGCATAGGGTTCTAGTCTGTCTGAGAGACGTCATGCAGTCACAGAGTGAAGAAGTTTATGTGGAGCTGACTGCATTTCAGCAGCTGAATGGACCAGAGGACCCCCAGTCGTTGTCTACAGCATCTAGCAATGGAGCAGGAGCAGTGACACCAGGAAATGGAGAGTGTGACTTTAGGCACCCTGCTGGTGTGTTGGAGAGGGCAAAAACATATTTGTACAGCAACTGGCAGCATCTGGAGCTTTTGCTACTCGCGGTGGTCATTGTGGTTGTATTGATGCTACTGCTTCTGCCCACTATATTCTACCACTTGCCACTACCACCGGTAAATATGTTACACATACATCGTTAAAAAATTTTCATACTGCAAATGGTAGAAACCTATGGGGAACCAGGTGAATCCCATTAGCATACGTATTAGATTTCCATTGTCAAATTGTTCAATAATGTAGTTGGACTCAAATGAACAGGCCAGTAAGTTATTTAGGCCCATGTAGCTACACCTCTTCTAGGTACTCTGGGCTTCTTTTAGTAGTGTGCACAGACAATTTCACAGCTGAGAACCAGACTAAGTAGTCTAAATTGAATTTGCCCCCATGCACTGACTTGGCCTATAATGTGCTTACAAAACTGCTCCGGATAAGTAAAGCAAATTTTTTGTAGCATTTTTGTGCAACTCGTGCAATTTTCAGGATCGGTTTATGACAGTATACTTCAAAGCCTTTTGTTAGATGTTAGCCTCTAATACCCAGGCGCGGTGACCGAAAAGGTATAAGGCTATATAAGCCCTTTGTATAAACTGTTCAGTTGGTGCATGTAATGTAACATTAGTAAACTAAACATGGAATGCTCTTAAAAGTTTAGGTCAGTTCAGAGTAGCCTAATAGTTAAATGTGCATGTAGTTAAATGTGGATGTAGATATCATTACCTCCAATTCGATCTCAGTGAGCAGGTATATTGTATGCATAGTGGCAGTGATTAATGTTTTGTTGTATAGAAGCAGGAAAAATATTCTGTGGGTTGGTTGCCCTATGACAGATTTACAAATCATGCATGGAAAGTTGAGTCCAAAGTCCAATCCACTAACCCAATCCCACTACGCTTGCCCTTACCAACCACGTCACTGGCCAGTGCAAATAAACCTTAGCAGATTGCTGACCATGGAGTATGAATCAATGTGGCTGCCACATGTCAACAGTTGACTACATTTGAGTCACAGAAAATTCTAAACACATCTCATCTGCTTCATGTGTCTTCTCAGTTGTGTAGAAAGTTGTGTACTTAGCACCTACTTTGGAAAATCAGTGAGCTATAAACTTATTGATATTCATTGCCAAAATTCCTGTTGGTATTCCACACATCAGTATTACACTGCTATATAGAATATTCATGTTGACTAGTGTGATGCAACCATGTGTGCTCATACTCCTACACCCAGCGGGAATTGCTAGAACAAGCTTTGTGCTTTGCTATACAGCATGTATCCAGTGAGGTAGCTTTGTAACTGCTATCTGTACCTAGCTAGTAGAACACTAGGCAAACCGCGACCTGGTGATGACCTCAACATCATCCTAAAGCTAGTGTTGAAAAGCAGCATGAGTTGGCTGTAGTAAGTTTGGTGTAATATTTATTTGCCCTATGTGCATTTCTACTTACAGCATGGGTATGAGGCTATTTTTCCCAAGCTTGATTTTGCTTCTTTGGAGATTGAGCCAGGCGAAAAGCCCTTCATAATTTATTATGACCTCTGTTCATATACCATTGGGTAGCAAGTTAGTAGCCTGGACACTGTGACTATTCATTGTCTTGTTCAAAAGTGTTTGGCTAGCTGAAAGGTCTGACTATTAGCATACAAAAAGCATGCTGGTGTACTTTTGTGTCTTGTGGGTGTTTCTGTGTTTATTTAGTTCCACATACTTGAGATAGCTCTCTGTCTATAAAAGTTGATCTAGTACGAATTGAATGCCAGTGCCGTACCTAGCATAGGGGCAATGGGGCAACTGCACCCCTCCCCCTCCCAGGGAACTTAATTCCGCACTTACTGACTGTGCTTACTGATGGCTGTGTTACTGTTCACTAGTCTCGCAAGCAGGACCCACCAACCCCAGCGCGGAACGCTTTGAGTATACGTACCCCGTGTGCTATACTGAAAGCGATCCACACACTGTGGTTGATTGGATCTAAGCTAGCTGGACTGTTGAGAGCCTAGTGGTGACTATGCACTGTATGCAGTGGCTTTCAAATCCTAATGCGTACTATCACACGACCAGTCAGCTATGCGTGCATGCGTTGACTTGTGCATGCGTAGGTATAGGCATAGATAATAGACCTATAGTATAGGCCCTAGCCGATGGGAGGTGGTTTCCAGTGTTCCAGTAGCTCAGCAAGCAATGATGCTTATGATGATGAGACTCTTCTCAAGAAGCTCTGTGTGCTTCCCTGTATGCCTCAGAATGCACCAGAATGTGCCTCAGAACACCTAAATTTCCTGGGAGAGCATGCCCCCAGACCCCCTAAAGTGAATGACTGCAGGGTGGCAATGTTCTCTACTTCAGCTAATGACATTGCCCCCCCCCAGATAGAAAAAGTTATGTACGGCCCTGAATGCCCACTCATTGATTTCTTTTTTTTTGTGTTTATTTTAACATTTGCTTTGTAACTGCTGTTTATAATCTTTGGTGTATGTATGGTTTTCAATCACAGAGGAATGTTGCTTCTGTAAATCGGAACAATAACGCTACTGGAACATCTAGTGCCCCCTTTCCTGGTATGTGTTCCAATCGGGTTGCTCGAACAGATTCAATGTGTTCATCTAATGTAGTCTACACTCAAGATGCTTGCCAACACTATCTGCTGACACTTCAAGGATGTCTACCCAATAGGCAGGGCAGCAGTGACGTTCATGTTTCAGCTACTGACCAAGTGGAAACTGAGGGACAAGCAAACCTACTTCTGAATAGTTTGAGAAATTTCATCAGACCGAGCCGTGAGTGTCGAGCTGCTGTTGAGCCATTCTTATGTTTGTACTTGTTTGGGTTATGTGACAGCAGTGGAGTGGCCTATGAGCCTTCTTTCGAGGAGTGTGTGTTCATTAGCACAGATGTATGTGCATCTGAGTGGGCTCGAGCAAACACCCTCCTCATCCAGGTTGGACGGTCACCTCTGCCAGAGTGTGCATCCTTCCCGAGTACTGCCACAGATATCAGTGGTAAGCATGCAGTTAGCCAGACAGTGTTTAGGCCTGCTAGCTCATCACTTACACATATATATGCAATATGAATATATGTCTGTGTATTATATAATGTAGAACATTAATATTGTGGGGCGAACGTGAGCAAGCAATACCCTGCGGTACGTATTGAACTGTTATATAGCTAAGGCTCAGATCACAGCACACACGTAGCTAAACAAGGTTTGTCACTCTACTGTCTGCAAAGGTGCTTAAGAGCTTAGAAAAAGTGTCATGGTTGCAGAAAATAGCTTGTCATGGAGTGGCATCATACAATGAGCCATTTGTGCTACCTAAGCAGATACTCAGGCTAACTGTAGGCTAAGTCTGAACACAGCCTGCTAGTCCTTACTTGAGGCATTTTAGAGAAAGGCTGGCAGATGGGAGTCGCCATGCATCAGCCATGAAGCAGTGTCTCTGCCGCCTTCTGTGTTCAGCCTGTCTACACTCAATTGTTAGCCCTTGCATATGTACAGTAGATACTCACGCTCCAGCTGCCTCTCCCGAGTGTTGCACGCAACTACTGTCTCTTGTTACACAGTAGGTGCGTGTGCTCCAACTGTTCTTCCTGGCTGTCTCTCATAACTGTCGTCATTCTTCAAGCTCATCTATTCACTGACTGTACGAAAATATTACATATTCTCTGCATGCGGCGCGTGGCTATCGTGTTAAATTGCAGCATCAAAAAAACATATGGAATGACGTATGCCAGATATGTATATATGAAAAATCGCAATTCAACTCAGTAGTGTTGGGTTCGCTCACACTCGCCCCAATAAACACACACACACACGTATTTGTATATAACACACTTTACATCTTTGGAACTTTTAGGAAGTGGCAGTGGCAGGCAGAATGAGACCAGTGTTCAATCACAACCAACAGCTAGTGTGCCTGAGCAGGTCAATTGCAGCACACTTCAGTGTCAAGAAGATTTCTCATGTAGTACGGTGGGAAATGCTTCAATCTGTCTTCCTGAGTGTGGACGTTGGGAAGAACACTCTCGTAGCACTGTGGTGGCCATTGATGTTGTTGTCATTCTGTCTGCGGTGATTGGCTTTGTTTCCTCCATAGCAGTGCTTGTCATTTCATGCATACGATGGAAGCGTATGTAAGTATGGTTCTTAAGAACTGTGTAATGAGTTGAGCATTGTAGCGTAGCACATTTCCCGGGGAGGAATCATACCCTAGTAGCAGTCACACCTAACCTATATGTATGTGAACACATATGTTAGCATTGTTGTGGCTGCAGACATGTTTCTATATTGTCTTGCCTTTCCCTCTCCAATCTCTGTAGCATGCTTTCTGCTGACACTCTAGCTGAATTGGATTATGCAGTAATGCTTCTCATGGAAGATTATTTATCTGCTCACTGTGCATTAAGAGATGGCTAGCTGTAGCATCTGGGGTGGAATGACAATGGAGTAGTTTCTGGACCACTATTGACAGCATTCAACTCTTGTTTAAAGCCAGTCTAGTATTGCTCACATGCACACAAGAGTTAATCAGGCTTGGTATTGCTTGTAGATAGTTTCATCATGGTTTAAGTGTTCTTGTTGTCTGTATTCAGGCTAGAGAAAGTATGTTTTCTAAGTGTAGAAGATCCAGTAAGTCTGCTGCCATGTGGCATACAGTGCTACATACTTGCATTGATTTTGGTTGAGTGCTGCAAGGAGTACAATAAGTGTTGTTGCAGCGACTCATAACCTTGTGGATTTTCTTTTTGACTTGTCTTCAGAATGTTCATCAACTGACACATATCATGATGCAGTAATTATTCCGATAAAGTAAATGGTGTGCTTGTTTGTTTGTCATCAGCATTTTGTCTGCTTTGATATGTTTTTAATGACGTCTAAACACGAAGTAGATTGTCTTAATAGAGATGACAGATTTTCTGTTATCTGACTTGGCAGCATTTTTGCTTGAATTGGCCAGAGGTACATGATTGAATACATGGGCCCATTTTAACATTCTCATGACTGTGCAAAAGGCCAAGGTCAATATTGACTGTCTTACACATATGTATGGTAAGTGAAATAAAAGAAGCACAGAAAAGAAAGAGTCAGAACCTTGGTTGGAGTTTCTGGAAGAGAATGGAGGGAAGATGCTGCGGCACAGGCATCCAGTCTTCAGATGAGAGAAGACAAAGAGAAACCTTGGCAGTGAAACACTTAGCAGACTCTCTGGAAGAGTATAGCAGGCGACAAGACATGTGCTACTGTTCTTTCAATACCAGACAAATCTTCGGACATGCCACTTACTTTAGTCATTGTTCAGAATATGATGTTACCTGGGATTGATTATTTTCTACAGGTTCACTTTCCCCTCTGTGTTTGTTGTGTACATGACAATCATGCTGATGGTATTAGGTAAGACATATTGTGTGGGCATTGTATTGGGGTGACTACAAACACTGGACCTGGGGACCCGGTGATCCAATGACCCAAGAACCTAAGGATTGGCTACCCAAGGACACAAAGCTCTGAGGGCTGTGTTGTAATTTTCCGACTCTTTCTGTGTTGGTGGGGCTTGTTTGCTAGCATTGCATAGCAGCTGTTGCGGCAGAAATGCAACTACAGGCAATCAGTGTCAATGCTATAAGCCTAAGCTGATGGCTATGTCTGGTATGTTGTTACTGTGCACACTGAAGAAGTTATTCACAAGACAGTGCTGTTTCACACTATATTCTCAATTTAGACAGTCTACTGTACTAGTCTCACTAAGGACTTGCATATGTAAAGTTGGAGTGAGTCTAGCTTTTTCAAGCTATTGATAGTTCGTTGATGAAAATGCACGTGCCCTGGGACCTTTGTATGGAGCTGGTAGGTTTACCTGCAATAAGGAGACTGCCTGAGTTTTCACAGAGTGAAGAAGGGATGAAAGGAGCTAGTGGGTAATTTGAAATCATCTGCTGCGAATTAGCCTCGTACCCAGGCTCCTCCCCATGTTCTACATGGGGAGGAGCCTGGGTACGAGGCCACTGCGAATAGCATCTTTGTGTATATAGCAACGTGTATCATATGCTTACAACAACACAGCTGTGAATTTGCATTGGCACAATTGCTTGTGGTTGCATTTCTGTCATGACAGCCGAAAGTGAAACACAGTCACAAAAGCTCTCAGTTCTTGAGATCCTTCAGCTGCTTGATTTATGGGTCCTCATGTCCTCTGCTTTGGGTTTGACATGGTTACAGATGAGAAGTGCATCATTCTGCTGCTGGGATGCAAGTCTATTGTCTTCCTACTGTTGTTTTTCTGCTATGCAGTGAAATAACTGTCTATTATAGTGCTCTGGCTTGTCATCATTTTTGGTGCAATGAGTGCATGTGGTGGTAGGGAATGTACACTAAGCACTATGTATAAATCTTCGTATGTATGTTTGTCTGTAGCGGTTTTACAATTTGAAGTATAAGAATACAAATGTAACCTCAGCTCCCCACTTACGTGCGTCATGCTAAGCTGTTTGGAAATTAACATTTTTACATTGTGACTTGCCTAGTACAGGTAGGTAGTATGCAGGTAGCTCTGTGCCTCACACACTGTAGCTTCTGGGTATCTATGTATTTTTGTAAATGTAAGGGCTCTAATACAAGTGTGTACTTGTTCTCTATGAAAGTACTCTGATAAGTTTCACATGCTTGTTCAGCTGGTACAGGATAACTATGATGATATAGCCACGGCACTGCCCAATTATGTTTGTGTGCCCATTTGAAGTTACTGGCGCCACTCCACATCTAAAATTCCATAATATAAGTACAACTCATTCATTCAAGTTCTTTTCCGCCTTCTTCAGCTGTGCTTGTCCTGATCACGTATACTGACAGAACATCACTGTACTGCTCCTCGAAGCATTTGGTTGATGCTGAGACAAGGAGGCTGATTGGCCCAACACCATTTTGCACTTTGACAGGTTTGTGATCTTGTATAATTGCAATCAACGGGGCAGAAGCAGGATTTTACTGTACTAGCTAGAAAGTGTAACACCAAGACGATGCATCAGTGCTGGGTGCAAGAGGGGGAGCTACTATGTGAAGGAGGCTCAATGACAGTGGCTTCAACCAGGAGTGAGGATTTAAAGTCTTGTGTTGCTGAACCACAGTAATGAGAATCTTGATCTTAGCAGTTTACTTATTCATCCATGAGTGGTGTACATACACCAGTCACCATCAGAGTAGTAATTTAAATTAACTGGAAGCACATCAGTGTGTACCAGGCACTGTTTCTCTTCTTTGGGTACCGTTAAATGTCATGGGCACCTTCATGACATTATAACTTTGGAGAAGCGTGCCATGCATGTTGAAGCTTAAGTATTGGCCTGCGTATTCTGCCTTAGAAGAGCTTATGAGCCAATCAAGGATACTGGCATTGAATCTTTCAAGACTATTGTTATCCTGACAAGTATACTGTTGAGTCCGAAGTCTGATGTCACGGGAGTAGTCTTGCCTGATAGTGCTACAGTGTTGTGTGTGTAGAAGCTAAAGCAGTTTCAGATACGACAGGTCTGCATCACGGTAAGCATATTGGTGCTGGGAGAACCCATGGTCTGGCAGGCAAGACTAGTTTTAAGATTTAAGTCAATGAATGGCAAGGTTACATTGAGCTGACAAACGTGACATAATCATTAGCAATAGTGCATGAAGTCAATGGCACTTGATATGCCCTTATATGATTAGTACATCGTTGATGCATTGTGTTTTGTTTCGTGTTCATGGGAGTCTCTGGTGATCCTCAGTTAGACCCATGCCCAGATCCCACCCTCACACTAGTCTTGCAAACCAGCCGTATTTTTCTTTATTTCTGCTGGGAGGAATGAAAAATACGGCTGGCTCGTGAGACTACCCTCACACAAGGAAAATGGTCTGGTGAACCAAGTCAACCCTCTTGGGGTAGCACACACTTTTACGACTAGGGTAACGATCAAAACAATTTGCACAACACCCACTCAAAAATATTTGGTAGAATGCAAAATGTTACTGCAGTAAGGGACTTCCCTAACTGCGGTAACATTTTGATGTTAAACAGCTGCAATTAGAGTAGGAGCATGTTATGTAATAGTTAAAGATCTCACCATCTCATGTCCTTACTACAATTTGGGAATAGGCCCAAGAAGTTTGTCTTTGTTCACCAGACCACTTCTCACTGTTTTTGTGTCAGGCTTACATGATGTGTAATTTAGCAGTTGAATTAGCTATGGCATCTGCGGCTAGCACTGTTTTTTTTTTGTTTTTTTTTACTGAACAAATTTGTTATATCAGGTCATCAGAAGTAGCTAGTAAGCTAATATAAACTGATAACCTACAAAGACAAAAGACAAAACTAAAACAAATTTACAATAGCACGTTTAAAAGCAGGTAAGGTAGAAATAGCACTAACATCTGAAGGTAAACTATTCCACAAACTAGTACAAGAGGGGAAAAATGAATTTGAATAGAAGTTTGAATGCGCACGTGGCTGTACCATGGAACTGGAGTTAATAGACCGAATAGAATTGCCATAGGGAGTGGATCTAAAAACAGTAGGAAGGTTTGGAAAAGTAGCAAGCCTGTTAACCATGTTGTAGAACAGGCAGAGTTTTAAACATTTTCTTCTTGTGGCTAATGTTGGAAGGTTGGCGAGTTGCAAGAGTTCCTCATATCCACATCGCCATCGCTTTAGACAAACTTTCAACCCAAACTACTGAACACCCTCAAGCCTCTCAATGTCTTTCTTCAGGTGAGGATCCCAAACACTACAAGCATATTCAAGGTGTGGACGAATCAATGACTGGTACAAACGTAGGAGGGTATGTGGTTCTGAATAGAGATAGAACTTTCGATAAAGGAACCCAATAAGTTTTCTAGTTTTGGAGCTGATGGCAGAGATGTGAGATGACCACGACATGTCTGAGGTTAGGATGACTCCAAGATATTTGTATTCATTAACTTGTTTGACAAAATTCCCATTGACCTCTAGTGGAGCAACTGGAAGGGTAGGAGATCTTTTACGTGAGAAGAGTAGATGGCAACATTTTCGATAGTTCAAGGCCAGATAGTTGGCAGTAATCCACTCAGAGACAGCATTAATATCATGTTGTACCAGGAGGTAGTCCTCAGGAGACTGAATAATTTGGTACAGAGCAATGTCGTCTGCATACACAACCCTCTTTCCATTTGACACTACACAGGTCACATCATTGATATAAATTAGAAACAACAGTGGGCCAAGCACTGAGCCTTGAGGAACCCCGGAGACAACTGGCAAGACTGGTGATTTGGCTCCATTGACAACAACATATTGTTCTCTGCACAATAGATAGCTATGAACCCACTTTCTGATATATGGATCAACATTGATGGCAGCTGATTTCATAAGAAGTGGAAGGTGGGGAACACTGTCAAAGGCTTTGCTAATATCAAAAAAAACTGTAGAAACTTCCTTGCTTCTGTCAAGAGCCTGGGTACAGTCATGAGTCATGGACAGTACAGCGGCAGTAGTAGATTTCCGTGCAGTAAAGCCCCATTGTTGGTCCGAAATGGGTGAGTGTAACAACAGGTGATCAGAAATAATGCTATGAACATGTTTTTCAAGAACTTTACTAAGAATTGAGATTGGTCTATAGTTTGTTGGGTTGGAAAGGTCCCCACCTTTAGGAATTGGTACCACTGTTGACATTGAGGATAGCCCCATTCAAACAAAGAGATGTACATTGAAATAGTTTTTGAGAAGTTTACTGGTTCCTCAGAACCTGATGGTTTTCATGGCAGAGTAACTGGTCTGGGACACTTTATACTCAACTAAGCCAACTTGGAAGTATACCAACACTTCAAACACACTATGGCATATATTCCTCTAAAGAACTTCCTTCCACCTCAGAGTATATTGTGTATTAATATGATTGATGTTTTGTTGCTTTGAGGCAATACTGTAAGACTCAGTTCATTATGTAAGATTGTGTGTCACAAGGCAACAGACCTATGAAAAAAGGATAACATTAATGCTCTAGTTCTACAAGCATGAGCAATTACGAACCATATCTCTTTAGCCTGATGTTAAACAGCTGCAATTAGGGTAGGAGCATGCAACAATGTCCTGAATGTACAATTATGCTAACGTCTCCTTAGTATCACTGACTGTTGTTCATCCAGTGGTCCGACTTATACCCTGTGCATGCAGACATTTGTACCAAGTGTATATCCTGTTATAGCATTAGATTCGCATGCCAACTGTCTACGCTAAATGCATTTTCTGTTTGAGAAAAGATGTGTGCTTTGTTTGGTGAAAACCACATTCATTTTGAGTAAATGGTTCACGAGTTACAGTGAGAAGAATTTATCTCCAGCCCTTCCATCTGCAGTGTACAACTTCCACTTGCAAATAAAACCTTCCATATAAGGCACTTATGCTACGCTAGGCGGACCACTGCATCTAGAATTGGGTTTTGGTATTCCTAAAACAGTTCAGAAATGCCCTTTCATGAAGCTGCAACTTGCTCACACTTCTGAACTCAAGTGCAACTTAAATCCAGCAAATATTTGGTAGGCTTAGTTCTAACCAAGCATCAACAGAATTATAGTCTCGTCCCCAGACCCCACCCTCTCATGAGGAGAGACGGTCTGGTGAACCAAGTCAAATCTCTTGGGCTAGCGCACACTTTTGCGACAGTGTCACCTAGCAACATTCAAAATATTTTACGCTAAACCCACTCAAAAAAGGTGCGGATACTCGAGTAGAGATTAAAAAATGTACTGTAGTAAAGGAAGTGCTACGTAATTATTACCGATCTCGCAATCTCATGGGTCCTTACGGAATAAGCCCAAGAAATTTGGCTTTGTTCACCAGACTGTTTCTCGCCAGGAGGCACACGCTGGCTGGACACCAGAATATGCCATGACGTACCAATCACACAACCATTACTAAGGGTACATCCAGCCGCCATTGACTTCATGCACCTTTCAGGGCCGTAGCTATCAAATTTGGAGTGGTCAGGTTAGTGGTGCGTGCGTAAGCACGCAACAGCTAGGGGGGTCTGGGGGCATGCCTCCACAGAAAATTTTTGGAATTTAAAGGCTATGAGGTTGCTTCTGAGACCAGTTTTGGGCCAAAACGATGCTTCTCGGAGGCGAGACGACAGAGTTTTACATGCATGAACATCTACCCTTTCTGCCCGTTGCGCCATATAGCACTGCATGGTTTCGACTTTCCGATCGTTCGCTAATCTCACAAGCCACACCCTTCGCAGATCGTTCGGTTGGAAGAACGGAAAATTGTTGGAAGACTCGGTCTTTCGCACTGTTCGCAGCCATCTCGTATTATGTTGCAACATGTCACCACGCTGTGTGCGTGCCATGGCATGGGCGTTTGCCAAGCATTGGCCTATTTGGCGACGCCAAGCAAGCCATGGGTGAGGGAAAAAGTGGTCCGGTAGAAACCGGACTAACCGGACCGGTGGCTACGGCCCTGCCTTTGGTAATGGTCAGCTCAATGTAACCTTGCCCTTACTTAAATCCTAAAACTAGTCTTTCCTGCCAGACCATGGGTTCTCCCAGCACCGATATGCTTACATGCAGACTTGTAGTATCTGAAACTGCTTTGCTTCTACACACACAACACTGTAGCACTCAAAAATCTATCAGGCAAGACTACTCCCATGCAAAAAAAAAATCTAACCTCGTCACCAGAATTTGATGGTCGTGCAGGAGAGCCTGGGGACAAGGCTAGTTGATTAGTTGACGACTGAGCTCAGTATCAAACTTGGAACTCGTGCCACACAACCAACACTTCCAAATGGACCAACATCCACTACAACAGTATTGTATGTAGATTCTGTACCTCTACAGAGAGAAACAGCTTGCCTCGACCTCCTTTGGACTTCATGAGAGCGTTCAGTAGAACACTTAGCCGTTAGCGCTGTCAGTTTGTTGCAAGCAGATGAGAATGTACGGCACTACGGGGTTAAAATAACGACTTATGAATAATTTATTAGCGACATTCTGTCTGCACTTTAGGCCATACCAAATTGATTTTATGTTTCACAGATTGCTTAGGTCAGAAACATGACCCGGTAGGCAGGCAAAAAAATAAAAATAAAAATGACCAAACTTCTCATGAATTTAATTAGATACCGCTCAGCCACACAAAACTGCTCGCCATCCTCCATCCTTGCCACGTGGTGAGTACTTAGCCTCGTTTCCAGGCCTTCGCGCGTTCGTCGCGTTCAGCGACGAACGCGCGAAGGCCTGAGAACGAGGCTAGTGAGTACTGGATTACGTGTACATATTAATTGCATTTTTACATTTTATTTTCAATTTTCAAAAAAAAGACCCGGCCGGATCCGTGAAACATAAAATCAATTTGGTATGGCCTTACGAGAACCCCCAAAAAATTTCCGCCGCGCTTCGCGCGCCGGTGACAGAACCCCCCTTCCTAAATTTCTAGATCCGCCACTGTTAGTGGTTACTAGCCCACAGCAAGATCCTGGTTGTAAGATGGTCTGGACAACCAGGATCTTGCTGTGGGCTAGTAACCACTGAGGAAGCTTTCCAGACCATCTTACAACCAGGATCTTGCTGTGGGTTAGTAACCACAGAGGAAGCTTTCCAGACCATCATCTTACAACCAGGATCTTGCTGTGGGCTAGTAACCACTGAGGAAGCTTTCCAGACCATCTTACAACCAGGATCTTGCTGTGGGTTAATAACCACTGAGGAAGCTTTCCAGACCATCTTACAACCAGGATCTTGCAGTGGGCTAGTAACCACTAGTCCAGTCCAGTGATTATTGACAGCCCAACTAGGGTAACCATTCTTTGGTTAAAACAATCAATTTGTTTTTGCAGTGATATCAGAGAGTCGGTAGACTCTCTGTGTAGGGATGGCGCCGACGCGCAATATATGCAATACATAAGCAAAAGCCGTATAACTTCACCACAAACACGCTAAAAGCTTATTTAAGCGCCCAGGCCTCCTCTTTAAGTGCCTTTGTGATCAGCAAGACTCATACAAGTGGCCAAAAGCCACGCGGAAGACAGCTAAATGCAAAAGTGTGTGGTCATGAAAGTGCCATTTTTCGTATTCTTCATTCTTTCTTTCTTTCTTTCTTTCTTTCTTTCTTTCTTTCTTTCTTTCTTTCTTTCTTTCTTTCTTTCTTTCTTTCTTTCTTTCTTTCTTTCTTTCTTTCTTTCTTTCTCTTTCTTTATGTTCAACAATGATATCTCGCAAACGGTTTAAGTACTCACCATCATTTTAGCACGAAACTGATGCTTATCCCAGCGCGGAGCTCTACGACCACTCAGCGTCTTCATAGCTTCAAATTCACCCTGGTCAACAAAAGCCATTCACAACACTCTGAGGCTGCTGTCCGTTGCTTAGGACGCCATTTTCTAATTTTGTACGCATGCGCACACGAAGTCTCGTTCCCAGACCAAAGACCACGGTCATTGGTCTGGAAGCGAGACTAGTACACAAGCAAAATGGCCCGCGGGCAGTATTATACGCGTGGCTGGCACTGTCTCCCCCCCCCACGCAGCATTGGGCAAGGCTTATGAACACCACGTAGGTAAGGTGCTACCTACTTGTAGCTACACTAAAAATAGCCTACTCACAGCTTTAGTGAACTGTAAAGCTAGGATGGTCAGTTGTCACTATGATAGTTTTCTATGCTGCAGCTGGTCAGTCATCATGACAACTGAATCATGAAATTTGTTTCACAAAGTTTGGTAGGGAGAGTGGTGGGCCCTTCATCAGGTTCTAGCTGGCTATATTACGCATAATTATTACATGCCTGGAACCACTACTAAACTGTCAATGCCGTTTCAAAAGTTCTGGTGTTGCGGTTACACTTGAAAAATTCTTCTTAGGCTTAGGTCTAACTGTAACTGAGATTAACATCAAAAAAGTACAGAAACAAGACTTAAAAATGTAAAAAAGATGTAGGGATGGCATGCCAAAAAGTATGCAAACAAGGTAGGGATAATGCATGAAAGCAAAGGTCAACATATTGGCAAAGCCCCATCCCTACATCTTTTTCACACTACAGCTGATGCAATGCTGCTAGATCATATTAGCCTCGTTCCTGAACCAACATGTGGGAGAAGGAATGTGGCCTGGGGATGAGGTTAAAACCATGCCATGTAACACTATCAAAAGTCTGCAGTCTACTCCAACTCACTGCTTAAGTTGTTGAAGAGGTTCCGTATAACATAATGCTACCAAGAGGGTCATACTAGCCTCATTACCAGGCCATGTGGGAGGAGGAGGTGGCCTGAGAACGAGGCTACAGCCATGAACTGCCAGTAATAAAGGTTGTGAACTTGTGGTATGTTTTAGGAAGACCCCCATGCACTAACTGTAGTGTGAAAAAGATGTAGGGATGGGGCTTTGCCAATATGTTGACCTTTGCTTTCATGCATTATCCCTACCTTGTTTGCATACTTTTTGGCATGCCATCCCTACATCTTTTTTACATTTTTAATGTTTTTTAAGTCTTGTATATATATGTACAGGTTCTCATCTGCCTTTTGTGTGCTGGGTATGGGGCTACAGGCAAACATTCATGTATTATATAATTGACACTAAGACTCCAATTCTACTCTGCAGGAATTGTATTCTACTATAGCCTGCTTCAGCTTGCTGTGTGGTTGTTCTGCCATGAGATATCACTCTTTTGGAAGATAAAATTTCCATTTCATGCCAGATCATTTGAAACTGCACACCGTACAAAGTATGTCCATATCACAATGGTAATTGTAGGACTTGTACTACCAGCCCTACCAGTGATTGTGACTTTCACTACTGGGGATCCAAGTGGTTTTGGAGTG
This sequence comes from Agelas oroides, assembly GCA_949130485.1. Taxonomy (NCBI): domain Eukaryota; kingdom Metazoa; phylum Porifera; class Demospongiae; order Agelasida; family Agelasidae; genus Agelas; species Agelas oroides. Next base: position 6,600,148 of record OX422190.1, read on the forward strand.
ACCAGGTTTCCCCCAATCCTGTGTACTGGCTTGCAAAGGGATTCCACATTCTACTCCCTGGTCCTGCCCATCAACGTTCTCATGGCTATTGGAATTCCCCTGCTCATCATAATATTCTGGATCATTTACAAGGTAATAGTTGTACACACCCACAATGGAGTCATGAAAATGGCACATGTTATAGCAGTAAAATGAAAATTGAACGTAATAAAATGTACTTAATGTGTTCCTCAAATGTCAAGTTGTAACACTGCAATGTATACATCATCTATTTATTTTGAAGTGGCGCCAAGTTTGCTGAAATAAGAGATGTCCAATGCTATGTACATGTGCATGATGAGCATGTAATAGTCTTCGAAATAGCCTATCTGAATTCCTTGCTTGAGGTCCAAAATATGTATGTGTATAATAAACATTTCCAGTCACTCCCACTAGAAAGTTTTTACTTTAATAGGTACCTGTATCCATGAATTGCTCGATATCATTTATGTGAGTGCCAGTAGCTCTGCCAGTTTTTGGGAGAAGTTGTTTGGCACTGACTTAGGTATAGATAGATCAGGTCATATTATCAAGTGGCTATATCAATTTGTAGAGGTAATAGGTTGAGTGTTGACCCCCTAGCTCCATTATGTTGTCTTGAATCCTAGTCTTTCTCGCCTACATGATTTTTAAGTAGTGGATCAAGGTCTTGAATTGATGAAATTTGCGTAATTTAAATTAAAGACTGTGTGTTTGGTGGATTGACTTAGTCTGCTATGGGTTTCAGTAGTTGATTGATGAATCAAGAGCAGTGATAATGTATTCTAAGGCTGACCAACAATAATGAACTTATTTTCATTCCTAATTGCAGCAACATGGTTTAATCAGGACAAAGCATTCAAAACAACCATTCAAGATTGGCACTGCCGAGCGAAAAATTCTGATTATTTTCTGCTATTATGTCTTGCTGGCCACGATTGCCCTCACATCTTTCACTGTCAGTACCAGGAATGTTGAGCAGTCTGCAGCTGCAGTAGTGGACTACTGGCGATGTGAGCTTACAGGTGTTAATCCTGAGAATCCATGCAACGGGCTGATAGCTTCATTTAGAGATCATACAAATCCAGTGTTAACATCATTCTCTTACATCCTCCTGGGAATTTTCCCTGCAGTGAACCTCGTATTTGCAGTTAACATCAGTGAACTAAAGCAGAAATTTAAGACCTGTTGTAGTCGATTGGAAAAGTTTTATTCCAGTGAGGACATCTAGTACTGTTGCAAGTGCCAACTCAACTCAACCATAAAGAGTAGACATTTTCTTGTTAGTCTCTAATTTGGATGAACCATGACACATTACTTATAATAATGGTTCTGTTCATCAGTATGGTTTTAGCAAACAGCATCTATTTTGGTGTTCATATGTACTAACACACTTTCTTCTCCATAGTAATTTCATGCATGATCACTTGTTTACTGCAGATCACACTTGGGAAGTAATTAGAAACATTATTCAGTCACATTACCACATTTGTAGTATTGCTGAATGTTTGATAAGGGCACGGCTCACTGAATGTGTGGATCCATCAATAATTCTCCTGATGATAACTCATTCAGTGTTATATTTAAAAAGAGGTTCTGCACAATGAAGAAAGAATGTGAAGGTAATTCAAAGTGGGAGTAAGGTATATGGCTGTTTCTTCACTGATACAGTGTGAGCACATGCATCACAAAATTTGCAGTGCTCTTCAATAACAAGCACCAAAGAACAAGAACACCTACCAGGCATAAAAATGAAGAGAAGGTTATCTGGTACCAACTCAGTGAGCTCGAAAAATAACTAGCCAATGTTTTGACTGAATGCTCCAGTCGAAACGTTGGCAAGTTATTTTTCGAGCTCAAGTTGGTACCAGATAACCTTCTCTTCATTTATGCAGAAGCCAACTGAGAAGCCACTAAAACCTACCAGGCACTATATTAATGAGATATGCCTAGCACCATAGAATTAGGCTGAAGCATCTGCTCCACTGCCCATGCATGGTCCAAGTAGCTTAGTGGTATAGTGGTATTCAATGGCACATGCAGTGTCTTCATTATGTCAGGTGCCTGTTTGGTGTTGAAGATCTGTACCATCTGCAAGATGCAGTACGTATGATCATGATCAATACAGACATAAATGGATATCTCATGGGACCACTTAGAACCAAAATGCACAGTTTGAGTTTCAAATTGGCAATTTTTGGCTTATGACCTGTATGTAACAGTAATATTACTAAGATCTGGTAGGGCATAAGCATACACACATTAGGGACCCACATAGATTACATTATGGGCCAAAGTTTGAACTCAAGACTAGAGCCACCATACTCCAGAGTCAAGTTGCAACCACTGATCTAGTCCACCATGGAGTGTTCCCACACCTCCCGTTCAGTAATACACATAAGCGGTCTGGGAACAAGGCTACTTTTGGTTGGAATAAGATCCATCACCACAGTCTTGCTATGATGCATCACAGGAAGTCCAAGAGTTTATTATATATATATATATATATATATATATATATATAGATAGATAGATAGATGGATGGATGGATAGTTAGATAGATAGATAGATAGATGGATGGATAGATAGATAGATAGATAGATAGATAAATTTTTAATTTTTAACAGGCAATGCCTCATCAGCACATGTTACCCGAGCCTGAATACTGGAATCCTTAGACCTAGCTACTCTCAGTTTGTACACCCCTTTCCAGCCTAGCTAGCCTTGTCTCCGATTTTTCGAACGGGCATGGGGACGAGGCTACAGCCTAGCATGCCTAGCACTCTAATACTACTCATTCAGGGGCAAATCTAGCCAAGGTGGTGGGCCTGGAAGGAATGAAGTACATTATTTTTGTGGATTTTGCGCTGAGTGGGTCCTACATATAAATAGCAAAATTTTTCCCATGTGTAACACATGGGGAACATACAAGTGACCTGTGCCTCACTTGTCCCATGTGTACACATGAGGAGCATTTTAAGTCAGACTTAAACAGTCAGTGATTAACTTCGTCTACACTGGGGAAAGTTTAAGTCACCTGTAATTAATGTTCAAAATGAAGGGTTAGTCCAAATGTAATTAAAAACTTCAACTTTGCACAAGCAGAAACTGTTATATTATTATTATACCCCACGAGCCAAGTATGAAATGTTAGCTTGGCAAAGACTCAGTTTATGAGTACCTCATCAGGGCAGTTAGCTGTGGAGTATGAATAACAATACTTCTATCTCAGCAAGGAGTTTAGTGGGGTAATTAATCATTGTCCTATACCTATACCTCCATTCCCTGTCCAAGTTAAACCCTGAGGCAATATGTGACCACATGACAAAGCAGCAAAAAGCACATTTACGTATTATGTATTGCAGTTTGTGAACAGGTAACACTATCACACAGTGATACCACCTTTAGAAGACAATGCTACTATCTCATCAACAACTTTAGTTCCAAATATATATATATTATTTGATGGGTGAGAAGGCAATATGGCTGGATATTGCACGAGTGTGCGGCAGTATTTTCACGAGCCGCAGGTGAGTGAAAATACAGCACAAGAGTGCCGATGGTTCTGATCTGTACTGTCCTGAGTACCCAACAGACTCCCAAATGGTTTGTATCACATTAGATGAGATGTATAACTTGATGCATTGATAGTATTTTGTAAATCTAAAACCCTCGACAGCCAGTATCTCGGTCCGAAGACTGTGATGAACATGCGTACAGGTTGTGGAAAAGATTCCGGAACAGTGCTTCGCTATTACATTGACCCATCACTCAGTACAGGCACAAATTCTTCATTTTACTAAAATGAAGAATTTGTCCCTGTACTGAGTGATGGGTCAATGTAATAGCGAAGCACTGTTCCGGAATCTTTTCCACGTATTGATGCATTGATAAACATGCGCAGGAGTCCAACATCAGCTATGCAAAGTGAGGTCATTATAAATCTAGTCCCAGTGTGCGCCGCCTATACTTCCATTACACCTACTATTTTTGTAATAGCCATCTGAGACAACCAATGAGATTCCTAAAATGACGTTACTACATGAGAGGAAAACGTTTAAGATTACACTGTACACAGATTCAGTGTGTATTACGTAGTATAGAATGTAGTATAACACATTTTGCTGTGGAAATTGGATATGTATATTTATAATGCACATAAGGCTTCACCTCAAGGCATTATTTATGCTATTAAGTCTAAGTAGTAAACTGTGCTGTTGCCTACATGATCATACGATGTAACAGCATTAGATGTATAGCAATATATCACTGTAAAAAATTAGGTGTTTAAGTACACCCTATATGGGGTGTTTCAATAAACCCACACCCAAAAAGGTGTCAACAAACACCCTAGAGTGCTTTATTAACACTTGATGTACCCAAGACTAAGTGCGGGTGTTGACAAACACCAATGTGAGGTGTTTCTCTACACCTCACATTGGTTCTAGCTTACCACATTTTGATGAGCTCAAATCATGAGGGAATCGGCTAAAAGAATTGGATTGTATAACAATTGTATTGAAGTTGAGTTTACTAATACCCAGGTTTGTACCATCTGAGTTAGGCCAGTTCAGTAATTATAATGATACCATGCACATTCGATATAAATTTAAGTTGGAATGTTAGCTGAATGTCTACCATTCAACCAACTTGATATTCTGAATGTACAGGTAGAGTGGAGTTGATTGATGCCCAGTTTGTCTTATCTGAGGTTGGTTAGGTACCTATGAAAAACGCTTGGTGATTTATCACTTGATTTTCCAATTCCAGTTCAGCCCAGAGTAAGGTATTAGGGTACAATAGAGCTATACAGAAAGGAAGCTGGCTGTCTTACAACCCACATAAGTACCCACTGAAATGACAGAACATCCATGATGGAATGAAAAACAAACACCAGATTATGAATGTACGCAAGTGTTTGATATCAAATATTTCTTGTTTCAGGGGTGTAAATGTGAGTTATATAAGTAATATGTATAGCTAAGTGGTAAAATCACAACTGCACCTATAGGGTATCCAGAATACTCACTCCAAAATGACAACAAACACCAGATTATGAATGTACACACCAAATGGAACTGTTTGATACCCATTTTGACTAGAATTACCTATTTCAGGGATGAAATTGTTAGTTATAAGTAACCGAACACTCTCTCCAAAATGACAAAATGGGTATCAAACAGTTCCATTTGGTGTGTACATTCATAATCTGATGTTTTATTTACTTGTTTCAGGAATGAAAACATTAGTTATAAGTGATCATTACGTATAAGTGTTAAAATCACCTATTTTTCAGAGCACTACTTACACTTGGGAGTATCCCCATAATTAAAGACTAAGGAGTTACAGTAACATTCTCATAAAGTGTTCAAGCTAACTCCTAGCTTGGTAACACCCTTAGGAGTGTTACCACCCTTGGGGTGTTATACTTAAACATGCATACTAACATCCAAAATAGTGTTACACCAACACCTAATTTTTAACAGTGTATATATAAAGTAGTGTGCATTACCATCCGATTTCAACATCAGTCACAATGATTGTTATGATATTGATACATTATAATTATTGTGATTAATATGACATGACCGAATGATACATCGTAGATGTGGTATACTGCACTGACAGAAGTGAACTGAAACACGATTTTTGTTGTATAAGTGTACCACATCATTATCATATTACAATGAGGACATGATTTGTTACAAGTGTATCACAATTTAGTACTTCTGGATCATGATGTGCAGCTTGCGTTTAACCATCAGTAAACACACTGAAACATGTACAAAAACTTAAAACAAAACAACATTCAATGCACAACAAAAAACCACCTAGCACAAGCTAGAGCACAAGCGGATGTTGGAATGAGCCAAAACAAAAGATAACAGTGGCACCAAAATTTATCTAGGGTACCTGGCCAGGGTACGCATGGAAATAACTCACGCACGTGCATACACACACACACGCACACACGCACGCACGCACGCACGCACGCGCACGCACGCACGCACGCACGCACGCACGCACGCACGCACACACACACACACACACACACACACACACACACACACACACACACACACACACACACACACACACACAACCTTCTTAGAAAAGAAAACAACGTGAGAGAGGAAAAAAAAACAATTGGGTGTACAGTAACATCCAAACCAGAACTAAAAGCTCGGCTACACTATAAGTTCACACTGAGGTAGCAGGTTGACTGCATCTGTCCATCAGATTTCCTGACCTCGGCAGAGAGAGAGAATCCATAAACTATAAAGTTTACATGCCAATGCCAGCAGTCACCCAAGAATAACTTGCACACGACACACACAATGCAAACATCATGTGTTACAATCCTGCCTGCATGCGTCAGATACCAATGAGAGCTGAGCTCTAATGACAGAAAAAATATTTCATCATCCACATACAGAATGTGACACTTTTGCATGGTGACAGGTGAGGCTGGGACTGAGAGATGTTCTGCTGTTTTTTTAGTTTGTGTTCACTGTTCTTGGGTATGTATTTCTTATTTTGTGGGAGCAAATTTATTGTTTTTTCTTTGTTTTTTTTTTGTTGTTTTTTTTTTGTTTTTTTTCAGGAGGATCATGGAGAACTTGTCTTGTGGACATACTTTTGGTTTTTCACCTTTTCTTTCTGACCCACTTAAAAGTGGCATCACTGTTATGATAGTCTTACCTGTCCACAAGCTGCAATAGATAATACGCAAATGTGCCGCTTTATCATGTGGTCACATGTTGCCTCAGGCGTTAACTTAGGAAGATATAGCTCGAAGATTAATCACCCCACTAAACTCCTTACTGAGATAGAAGTATTTTTATTCATACTCCATAGCTAACTTCCTTGCCGAGGTAATGATTTCATACTTCACTGCTAACTGGCTGCCTGCAGTGAGGTAAGATTACTAATCATCTTCATAAACTAAGTCTTTGCTGAGGTTCATGGGGTACAATAACTACACAAGTCACAAAAAAGTTTTCTGAATGAAAACAAGTGCACATAGAGATGGAACCCTCAAAAACCAACCAAACTAGATGGGAATGACACCACAACAATTTCACACCATCCCTACATCTTGTGCCATTTTGCCAACTATGCTTTGTGTTTGTTAGTTGTGTTCATAGGAGGGTTGTGGAAGGCAGTGGGATGGGTAGTGCTGGGTGTGGAGTGCATGTTGATGTGCATGGGGGGTGAGTTATGTTGTGGGTGGCTGTGATGTAGTTGCTATGCTGAGAATGGCAGGTATGGTCTGTCTTGAATTAGTCTTGCAAGCCAGACCCTTTCTGCGCAGCACCGATCGCTTTCAGTATGCGGCACACAGAGGGAAGAAGTTTGATGTTTGGATTTACAATTTCACTTCAAAGCATTTATGACGATTCTTAGTGCCTTCCTCTGCGTGCCGATACTGAAAGCGATCTGCACTGTGGAACGGAAAGGGTCTGGCTTGTGAGACTAGTGTTGAATGCAGAAACTGTTGAGTGCATGAGCTGGGTCTGTTGGAGTAAGTTATGTTGTGAAATTTTATTGCTGCTGAACATGGCAGATATGGATTGTCTTTATGTAAAAGGCTGTGGAGTGAGCAGCGCTAACTACAGCTAGTATTCATCTAGTGGGTGTGAATAGGCTAGAGAGTTTACTGGTGTGCATAGTTGGCAAAATGGCACAAGATGTAGGGATGGTGTGAAATTGTTGTGGTGTCATTCCCATCTAGTTTGGTTGGTTTTTGAGGGTTCCATCCCTACATGCACTTGTTTTCATTCAGAAAACTTTTTTGTGACTTGTTCCTGCTCTTTTTTTTTTTTTGTATTGCTTTTTAGGAATGGTAAGAGAGAAGTGACATGGGAGGGTAGGCCGAGGGGAAGATGCATGGTGTGTACAGTATGATAGTAGAAAGAGCTAAGAATTGTCATAAATTCAAACGCTTTGAAGTGAAATCGTCAATCCAAACATCAAACTTCGGGGGGTTTAGAAGTACAGTCCAAGCAAAGCCTCATAAAAACCAAGTGAAAAGCAGATGAGTTTAATAAGCTTTGCATGCAAGCTTATAAATCCTGTGCTCATTTCATGTGGACTACTAATGGGTTCACCGAAAAACTCTCCATAGACTGTCACCAGAGTATTGAGTCGTAAGACCCCATTACAGAACTGTTTGATGGTGAGTAGCTATAGTCTAAATGGGTTTGAAACGAACGCATAGGGGTCTGTGGAGCTGAACAACCACCAGTTCTGTGGCCACCTCTAGTGCAGAAGTTTGGAATGAAGCCATGCACTGTTGACTCGGTGCTACTAGAGTTTGAGTATACCAAGCTACCAATAGGCTGCCACTTGCTTCGTTGGAGGAATATGAAGACTCATGCAGGCACAACACAAAAGGAGGATGTTAAGAAGACACCAGCCAAAGTGCTACCATCAACTCGCAGTAAACATTGTATGTGTACTATATGCATGTAAATGACTATAACAAGCAAATTTGAAATGTGAAAGTTGACAATAAAACTTGAAATTGAATATCAGTGGCTAGTGTTCTAAGTCATATGAAGTACTTGATGGTTAAAACACTAGCTGGCATAGTACCGTCTATACCACTTGAGCTTGGCTTTTGCTGCCTTCAAATTAGTCATACGAGCTGCTGCCCTTTTTTTGTCAGGGTTCCTCCAATAACTACTATGGGAGGATACGCGGGAAGCTGCCCTTCCTTTCTCAGGGTACTCCCAATAGCGGGTATGGGAGGATACACGGGAAGCTGCCCTTCCTTTCTCAGGGTCCTCCCAATAACGGGTATGGGAGGATGCCCTGGAAGATGCCCTTTTGGTCTCAGGGTCCTCCCAATAACGGGTATGGGAGGACGCCCTTTTCGTCTCAGGGTCCTTCCAATAACAGGCATGGGAGGACACCCTTTTCGTCTCAGGGTCCTTCCAATAACAGGCATGGGAGGACGCCCTTTTCGTCTCAGGGTCCTTCCAATAACAGGCATGGGAGGACGCCCGGGAAGATGCCCTGTGTTTCTCCGGGTCCTTCCAGTAATTATTACGGGACGCTTGCCTTTTTTTCCCTTTGTTTCGCAGGTAGTTCTGCTTGTCCTGCGCTCGTTTCTTGCGGACATTACGCATATTGCGTTCGATGTAAAGTGCAGCACAACTACGTCAACTGATCCACGAAATCAGATTTGCAAACTGCAACGCTCAATTCTCACCTTCTCTACGAAGTACTGAACCACGTGCTCAGTTGAACCCTGGTGACGTAATTATGAGTAATATTTAATTCGAGCAAAATGGCGTGTAGCAGCTAGCGTAAGTGTGAGATTACCTGAGAATCGCCGACAAGTTTGAGTTCTTTCTTTTAGACCGATAAGTGGCAGGTGCAATACCTAGTGATTTATCCTGTTGTTTTGCGTTTGAATCGTTGTAAAAGCTCCAGCCGTTATCGTGCTATCGCGGTGAGAGGCAGAAGAAGAAGAAGAAGAAAGCCAGAAGATAGACGATTTGTCCGTTTTGGCGACTTGCCGGTCTGGTGCTTAGCGATACTTTCCAGCAAACTTAACAGTCTTTTTGCTCATGAAAACACTCGATAATGCCTGATATGGCTCATACAGGCCTTTGACTAATCTAACGAAGACATTTCGAGCGTGTTATTTGTGCACTTTTAATGTGGCGGCCATTTTTTTTCGGGGTCATCCCTACATATGGCGTACTACCGTACGCCATGATTATAGCAGTTTCTGTTGTGTCCTTTTTTTGCATATTGAGTCGGGAATTTCTATGGGCGATAATTGACCATAAGTGGGTTAATACCGCTGCGTATTTTTGAAAGTCTGGCTTCACTGTCACTTTCACACTTGTTCGCACCTACTTAGTTACCTACTCACAGTGCAGCACCAACTCAATATGCGAGAGCGACTGGACTCTCTCCCGTTTTTCGTGTGAAATTCTGGGAATTTTTTGGTGTCTAAAATATTTAACATACCACAGGACGCGCCGAGCGCAGAAGAATATTATCATAGGAACGACTCTCCACTGCGTTTCAAATTTCAACTGCCCATAGAGTGGCGTCTTAATTAAGGCAGCTACTTTAGGACTCGCTTTGGGGGCGGGACAACTTAGCCTCGCTCCCAGGCCCGAGCGAATACTGGGAAGCGTACAGGTACCGTCTCCGTCTCTTGAGAATCAGGCTCCACAAGACAAATTCCACAAGGGGACGTGGCAAACAGCCGACGTGTCAACATCGAAAAGCCAGCTATGAATACTTGCCGCGTAAACGAGTTACAAAATAATTTTTGCCGAGCGCATTAGCGCGAGGCTTTGAACGAGAGATCTATATTCTCGCAATGTACGTGCATACAGGTCACGCTCAGGAATGTCAATTTGCACTCACGTGCATGCTCAGGAACTCTTGCGTCACGTGCACTAGCGAGGCGCGCGAGGATGCCTAGCGTTGAGGACAGGGAAGAACAGCGCTTCTTGACAATGAAGGGCGGGGAGGACAGCGCGTCTGGTCCTCCGCGAGGTACGCAGCCGACGGTTGGCGACACTGAGAAAGAGAAAGCAACGAAGTCCGAGTTAACCCTCACAAATTGTAAAGGAGGAGCTGGGCAGTTGGCTGGGATGGAAGAGCACACTGCACTCAAAATGCAGGTGTGCATTCTAGTGTGCATTTATTGGAAATACTATCCACACAAGAGCTGTCTAGGCATTTGTTGTGAACATACTATAATGTTTCTGTGAGCATCTGGTACAGAAGGTCTAGCAACTACAGAAATTCAACAGTGTACACTTTCACCCCAGCCTATCGACCAGACCCTCTTTTCCATATTTGGGATGGTCTGGGAACGAGACTAAGGGACAACCTACAGTTTCATTAGAGTGAGATTGGCTTCAAAGTCGTAGTCAGAGCCTTGTGCCTGTGGCAACAAAACATCAATAAACAGGAAGTGAGAACAGGAAGTGACAACAGGAAGTGACTTAACTACTTAAACAGTTATGTGCCTATCAATGGTATGCCCCACCTGGCATACCTGGGGCAAATGTTGGAGAAAGGAAGGGGATTTCGTTCCTGAAAGGCTGGTACTTAGTCGGGATTGTCCCAATCCACTCAAATTACATATAATTTCTCTTTTGTTGTGTTAAATGTCTTTGGAAAATTCATTGTGAATTCCACTGATACCCCTGTCACACACTGTGCACAACACAGAGATATGGGGTATTTGTAAGGGATATGTAGGGGGATGGTACGCAGGTTTGTGGGCTTGTTCCATTAGCTGCAGTCTAGTGCTTTAACCAATAGGCCACCAGCAACCCTAAGACTGTGGTGGTGATTCGGGGTTAGTCATCCAAGTCAGACCTGTGAAGATTGCTCTCATGGTGGTGTGTGTGCATGCTTGTACAATATCTGTGCGTGATGTGCAGGTTTGACAGCTTGGCATGTGACTGGGGGGAGGGAGGGAGGTTAGGTGGAGGGTATCTCTTCTTCACCGCCCCCACACTGCTCCAGCAGTGACATTTAAAATAATCTGCTAACAGACCTGACTTGGGGGAGGGGTCTGGGAAATATCGTACCTGCCCTAGGCCCACCATCTACCACTTTAGTTACAACTTATATTTGACATGGTGGTTGGGTTGGAGGGGTGCACGGGTGAGGGAGGGGAATGAAGGATGTCTTTGGCCTCTAGTTCTGGTGAAAAAAAGTGGAGTAAGCCTAGGAATGAGGCTGTGTCTCACCTTCCAATTCACTTACAACAGTTCTCACACGGTCACATGACCAACATCTCACACGGTCACATGATCAATATTAACACACGGTCACATGACCAACATCTCACACGATCACGTGATCAACATCTCACACGGTCACATGACCAACATCTCACATGGTCACATGATCAATATTAACACACGGTCACATGATCAACATCTCACATAAAGCTAACATCATTCCCAGGCTTTTGTTACATGCAGTGATGACGTTACATGACATCACTGGATGTGACAAATTAAAATCTCTTGGGTCTTCCTCCTCATACAGTGGAACCCTGCTTAACGGCCTTCCCCCTCTCTCATACTCACAACCTGAAGTGATCAAACAGTGGTACTGGGAATGTAGCTAGCATTGTGTGACACGTAGAAAGACTCTCTCAGGACTCACAGCTTCTTACAGCCTCCTCTGGCAGTAGCATGGCTCTGACAGTAGCATGGCTCTATCACCAGCTGCCAGTAGCATGGCTCTATCACCCAGCTGCCAGTAGCATGGCTCTATCACCAGCTGACAGTAGCATGGCTCTATCACCAGCTGCCAGTAGCATGGCTCTATCACCAGCTGCCAGTAGCATGGCTCTATCACCAGCTGACAGTAGCATGGCTCTATCACCAGCTGCCAGTAGTGGCTTTTCTAAAGTTTCTCTTTTTATCTGCATTCAAGTCACCGTCTTTTTTCCATGTGGGGTACAGGTAGCATCAAAAACAACCACAAACTTTATTTCCAGACCAGCAACATGTGGCCTGGGAAAGTTAGTTCAGAACAGATGCCACATCGACTCGGCTAGTTAGTCCAACATAGTTCTCATGTCCTCCAGCAACCAGCAGCTCGCCGCTGGGTAGCACAACACAGGAACAATACTCGCGTGCATTAGGTAAGTCTCCAACATTAGTCCATTTCTCACTCTCCGGCTGGTAGAGATGGATGTGTTTTCTTGTGCGGTTGCCATCGGTGCCTCCCACGGCTATGAGGTAGCCATGGAGACTGATGGCAGCAGAGTTCCTCAGCGGAATGTCAGGGAGACAATGCCATAGTGCGGGTGACTTGCTAGCGGTGGACTGGTCAACAGTTTGTGATACAATGTCAGGGAGGGAGACGCGGAATACATGATTATCATCAGTAATGTGCCAGTAGTCTCCCAGAATGGTGGATGTCATGTCCTTAATTGGCCTGGGGAGTGGAGAGGCAGACATCCACTGGTTAGTGGAAGTGTTGAACAGTTCAACTGTGACTAGGATATGAACAGCATTCCCACCTGCTACCAGCAGCCATATGTCATACATGACTACAGCTGGGCTGAAGCGAGGTGTGGGCATTGGGGGGTAGGGGTATGTCCATTCCTGGGACGAGGGCTCGTACACTGCAAGCTGATTGGTCGCCTTCATACCAAGATCATCACGGCCACCTACCAGAGTGAGGTGGTTGTTGATGATAGTCATAGCAAACCTCCTGTACTCATATCTTGGTAGACAACTCCAGTTGTCTGTGTCCAGGTTGTATTTCATTATAGTGTGTGTATCACCACAGTCTGTGAATCCTCCTCCCACATACACACTCCTCTCCAATGCAACACAGTGTGGAAACAATGACATTCCATACTCCATGTCTCTGCACCTCCTCCACCTAAGTTGTAGAGGCAGCTGCTGGAGAGGACACTGCTGGAACAGAGAAGAATATAGTATGTCATAAATGAGTGTTAATTAGGTATTTTGATCTTCAGTGCAGCATTCTTTACTCTACACAGACACATGCAAGAGTTGCAGCCATTAAGTAATGCAGAAATGATGTAGCTAAACATGGAAGTTTTGGGTCTCTATTTTGTATGGTAATGGCAAGGACATATCAACCCATGGTGGGGAGAGTGATGTAGACAGCAGAACATTTTCAAAACAGATCCTATCATCAGTAGGAGAGAATACAGGCTCCAGGCTCCTCCCCAGAATAATAGAGAGAGAGCCAGGAAAATTTGATCACGTGCCTCACACTCTGACGCGAAATATTGCCCAGCATAAATTTGTAATATGCTAGCCTATCGTTGTTGTTGGAGTTGTGGGTGTTGCTGGGACTTACGGATCGGCTGTTTTACCGTTCACGAGCTAGCTTGCAGGCTACAATAAGTCTGAGGCTTTTACATAGCCACGTCGTTCAGTTTAACGCTCACTCGAGACGGTTGCATTGTTGATGATCACAGCGCTGGTTGCTGCTCAACGTGACAGCAAGGGGGTCCTTCGAAGGCCTCCTGCAATAGTAGGAAATAGCTCTGCATAATTTGTACAAGCTAATTTGAATATTTTACTCATACTTGAGTAATGTTGAGTTAACTAGTCGTAAAGTTGCACTTTTCCTCAACCACAAACTGAACTGCCAAATTTTTAGCAGTTATACATGAATCCAACTAGCTATAGGGATGCATACTGAACAAAATTTTTTGATTCACCTTTACCAGCAACTAGGTAGCTCTTGGGCAAAATCTCTTAAACAACCGCATAGCTAAACAGCTAGTCATAGCTATTTATTTGCAGAGAAAGAACTTCTCTACCCAAACCAAAATTCAAGAAATTTGAAGTATACTGAACAAAAGCTGTACTATCAAAAACACCAAATATTCATAGTCTGACTTTGTGGAGCCAAGGTAGTCACAATCACCCAGCTCTGCTAAACAGTTTGCAACTAAACTTTGCATTAGTACACTGTGCAGACTTACAGCACATGCTTTCGCTAAATGTGTTGAATAAGAAATGCTGTACATTACACTGTAGGGTGAGAATTTTCATTTTTACTGGGCATTTTTTTTCTTGCTACAGTGAATACAAGTAGATCTGTGAAGAATGCAAAACCCATTACGGCCAACACCTCTTTCCCTTGTACTTACTCATCTGTGCCAATCAAGAAAACCAGAATGATTTTACTGATCCATCTGCATGAGTTTTGCGTTCTTATTCACCATTAGCTGTTCATGCAAGTGCGTAATATGTTTACCCCCTTGAAACTCAGATAAGAAAGGCTTGACAATTCCTTCCCATGTTGAGCTAGGGTTAATAACAAAGGTAGGTCAAGAAACCTGAACTAGCAAGCACTATAGGGCTACACACATAAAACCGGTAGTCTGGTTTCTGGTGCATCCACTGCATTGAGGACCAGGCTGTGGATATTAGAATATGAAATGGCTGTACTTTGAAAACTTCGGCATTGCATACACTAAGACTTTGGTGAGCCAAGGTAATAACTGCATGTACAGCATGCTTCTGGTACCTCAACAGTCTTTTCTCTCCCCAATTTAGGCTTCACTGGGGGCGGAGTCCTCTCTACTACTTCTGTCTCTATGGTCTCTGGTTTGGGCTCTGCTGGAGGCTCCTGTAGTGGCAAAACTTTAGTTGTGAATTATATACCTTCATTCACAAACATCTGCCTAAACATGTACGTAGAACTATATCATGCATTGCGAAACTGCCTGTGGGATTTCTATTATTTTTTTTTTTCCACTACGAATTAGGCATTCCATAGTAATTTATTGAATATGGTATTATTTTCCTGAGGGTGTATGAGTCAATTAGGTGTGATGCTATGTATCTTCTTACTATGGAATTAGGCATGCAACAGCAAAATGATTTTACAATTTCTTTTTGTACTATCTTGAAGAGCAAAACATTTGCTTGAGCATGTAGGAGTCAGTTGAATGCAGTTGCTAAACTGCCTGTAGATTTTTCAGGCATAGTGAGCTTTGTTAGCATACCATGGTCTGCATACACAAACACCTATCTCAAGTGTGTACACAAACTGGAATGCTACATGCATGGTTGGTAGCCTCATTCCCAGGCTTTTACGCCCCCTGCTATTACCGCTTGCAGCAAGGGATATAATAGATTGGGAACAAAGCTAGGTATTTGAGGCCCTGACTCCTACAAGTTAAGAATCAACCACTTGCTAAGCACATACAGCCATCATTAATTGGGTAGATTGAGCTGGCCTAGTTAGCAGAACTATGACATTGAAATTACTATACAGCATACTTTCTTCTCAACAGCCTTCAATGTCCTTAGTTTAGGTTTCACTGGGGGAGGTGTCTTTTGAACCACTTCTGGCTCTTCTTTAGCCTCTGGCTTGGGCTCAGCTGGAGACTCCTGTAGTGGCAACAGTTTTCATTGTGAACGACCTACTATATGTTAGGAAGACTTTACCTAGTGCTCCTCTGTGTAAACCTCTAAGGCTGAATGGATATTTACAACATTGGCTGCACTTATTTGATGGATGTAGTATATATAAAGCTGACCTTGATTGTCTGCTGCCCTCTGAGCTCTGTCATCAAACTTTGCAGCCACTTACTCTCTGCTTGAGCGGTTTCCAACTCTCTCACAGCCTCTCATCTCCCTGCCTTCGCCTCTTCCAGCTTCTCCCTTAGTTCAGTAGCCTCAATTGTCACCTTGAGGATACCTTGTTCATGTTCGAGTTCTTGCTTGGTACCACCTTCCCTGGCTACTGCTAACTCTTGCTCTAGCCTTGCAATGAGAGCCTCTTTTTCCTGAAGCTGCTGTGAAAGAGTTTCAATCTTCCGTTCCTTCTGGTTGACAGTGAACTTGTGTTGACAAATTTCATTTGCATTGCTCTCACACTCTGCTCTTGCAGTGGAAAGTTGGTGCTGGGAAGAACATTGAAGAACTGTCATCCTTCAATGAAGTAAGTAATCTAACTTCAGATGTCAAGTGAATAAGATACATAATGCTCCCTTACCTCCATTTCACTGATGTACTGATCCTTCGAGCTACTAGCACTGATGAGCTGCATCTGTAGGAAGTCCACCATCTGCCTCTCCCTCTTCAGGTGGGATTTCAGAGCTTCATTTTCTTTCTCCTGCACTCGTTGCACTGCAGATTTCTTTTCCAATTCTGTGGTTGCTTGTTGGAGTTTCTCACTCAGTTCCTGTGTTCGCTTCCTTTCAAAGTTCAACTCGCCCTCAACTGTGTGTAGTTGTTGTTGCAACTCCCTGATTTCTTCTTCTCTGTTCCTAATAATGTTCTGAAGTTGTTCACTGTCTTCCTGATGACCTGTACGTAGGAACTGGAGCTCTTGTTCCCTCAGCTGTAGTTGCTTCTCAACATTCATCTTCTCTCGAATCAGTTTAATGGTCTTGGTCTTGGTTTGTCGGATGGTCTGTTTGATTTGCACCAGTCTCTGGTTTACTTCACCTTTCTGCTTCTTCACCTCCTCCAGGCATCGATCTTTTACTGCTAGCTCCCGTCCTTTTCTTTCACCTGCTTCCTTAGCTGCTCAACCTTGGTACTCAGCTTCTTCTGCAAGGGTATTAATGTGGGACTGGAAGCCTTTCATATTGATAACCTTGTTCAACAGAAAGCTCTATAGGTTAGAAAACTCCATGCATACCTCATGTGATGTATCTTGTTCTGGGAGCTTCATCTCTGGCAAGGATGGGTCCGGAACTCCTATAATGTTTCAAAATAAAGATTACATGCGGGAAAGTCTTTCCTTAGTGACATGGAACATATTAGACACAGTACTTTCAATACACCAGTCTTACCATACTTGAGTGCAATCTTGTGTGCTAGTTTCTTCTTCCCAATTTCCATGAGAACCTTCACAACACGACACCAGCTTGGCCCAGGTAGCTTTTGCATCCATACTGAAAGCATCTCTGTCCTGAGCTGCTGTGTGCTGCGTAGTGTAGGGTCAAGTTTGATGTCGTCAAGCTTTGCTTTTGGGATATCCAGGTGTAGCCCCAGGCTAAACCAGTCAGAGACTTCCTGTAGCTCTTGGTCCAGTAGTTTCAGCATCTGCGAGGATGTCTGCGGGACAAGTCATCTATGTTCAGTTAGTAATTTGTGAATATGTCCTCAGACAACTCTGCTTTGTACCTGGCTCGAAGTATCCAGTTGTAGTACCCCCTTTTCTGCCAAGAATGGGTCTGGAACTCCTATACAGAGTTCAAGATGGGGAGATGGATTGTGCGTGTCGTACATCACTGTGCATGTTCACATGAAACACATCTAATTGCACAATATTTTCAGCAAACTAGTCTTACCATACTTGAGTGCAATCTTTTGTGCTAGACTCTCCCTCCCAATTTCCATGAGAGCTTTCACAACACGTGGCCAGCTGGGCTCTGGCTGCTTCTTCATCCACACTGAAAACATCTCCATCCTGAACTCCTGTGTGCTGTGCAGTGTGGAGTCATGTTTGATGGAGTGCAGTTCTGCTGATGGGATATCAAGGTGTAGCCCCAGGCTAAACCACTCAGAGACTTCATGTAGCTCCAGGACCAGTAGTTTCAGAGTCACCTTGCCTGGGGGTGAGGATGGAGTTAAGTGGGTATAACTAAACACATGAAAGCAGGTATATAGTAGCTAGTATTACTTTGCATGAAGCCAAACTGCGACACATGGAGTAGTACAAGTTATCATGCAATCTATGTAGTGGAAGGCAGTTTATCTTACTATAATGTTGGCACAGTATATAGATAATATGCATGGTAGTAAGAACTGCTATCAGTGGTTATTGGCACTATCAAAGGAATGGTCCTGGGACCAAACTTTCATTGAAAGTGGTTAATTAATCAATGATCAACTATTGAGCTCCCCAGCTGTCATGGTAGTTAAACTGTTAATGGTAAGGTGAAAAATAGGTACAGAGACAATGACATTCTTTGCAGTTGTATACATATAGTTATAACAACCATCATAGTCAAAATCTTTTTAGTACTGCATGGGTATATATACACCACAGCTAGCAACTGGAAGCAATTACCTTGATGGAGAGTCCCTTTGTGGTCCTTGACTGTAAGTGCCTGGAAGAGTGCCCCAAAATTAAACACCTCACTCTCTCTCCAAATTGTGGTACAGGTGGCAAGGTTTTCAGATGACACTTGAATGATATGTGCATCCTTGCTTTCAGGACGAGGAGTGAGCATGTGCACCTCGGTGTGTGCATACACTGCTACAGGCTCTGGCAACTTCTGCTGTTCTGTAAGCATAGCAGCGACCCTGGATGCAAGCTCACTCTGCACCTTCTCTTCCGCGTGAAGGAGCCTCTTAAGGCCATCTTGAGAAGACAGCCTGAGCTCAAACAGTGGTAAACCCTCACACCAGTAATTGCTCACTCCCTCCAGGCCATACTTCTTCACAATATTAACCTCAGTGATGAGGGAATCGAACGTAATGCTGACAGGACAGCAGCCAATGGTGAGGTGTCCATCATTCGAAGTGATCTGTGCAGGCCGGCCATTGATGGTGAAAGGAGTCCTCAGTAGAAAAAAGCTTTGGAAGAATCTGGTGTGTGGGGAAGATCTCAGTTGGGTGGTGTCAACAGCCATATAAATATTTGCAGTTGCTGCATAGAAGAGGAGGCCAGTCTATAATGCATTAGTAACTGTGAGAGGCCTGGACGTTGCTTTCCTCGCAGAAAGCGAAGGGTCAGCGACGCCAGACTAAAATGACTACCGGAGCCGGTGGTATGCAAGTCGGTTCACTTACCTCGTATTTTTCCACTGATCTTCGTCTTGCGAACAAAATTTCTGAGAGGCAGAAACTGCAAACAGAGGCTCCGAGCAGCGCCGCAACTATGACATGCGCGTAGGTGGTGAACTGGAATGCAGGAATGCATAATAATACGCCTCACTTCCTGATTAGATAAAGGCGGGGCTCAAAACCCGGCCATGTTGTAGGTGTATAATGAGGGTTAATTAGATGGAATTAACCCAGGTTAATAGACCATCCAGTCACATGGCGCAAGGCCGCGTGGTCTGCACACATTGCGAGCATGCGCGAGAGAAAGCACATTGGCGCCAGATGCTTGTGAGTGGTGATCAAGTAACCAGCAGTTTTTGTCCCATCCCCTCCCCTCCCCCAATTGAAAGTTAGTGGTGGTAGGAATGATGGGTCCTCCAGTGTGACTAGTGTCATGCTGTGATCAGGTGCTGGGCTAAGTGGGGTGGCACCCACTGTCTCACCCAAGTCTATAACCGGCAGCCAGAGAATATAGATTGTGGGGGGAGCTGCCAGGCCTCACTGGGTGTGGCGACAGCAAACCCCAAACCCAGCACTGTGGGCAATTCTAGAGTAGTGAAACAGATAACTGGCGACGCAAGCATATACACTAACATCCCACAGAGTCTATTAATATATAGCTGCATCGCACACCCATCTCTTATTATCCTGTAGTCTCATTCCCAAACCACATTTTTGCACCCACAGGAAAACTGGGTCTGGTGAGCTGCATCTGGGACAGTACGAGACTACATGCTTACCCTAGCTACCTCTACTCATGGGACATTGATGGCACAGCCTGACCCTTGGGGAAATTAATATCAAGTCCCAGAAAATTACAGGGGAAGCATTATACGTAAATTGCCATAACCCATTAATTCTTGGTACCCACTCATTCAGGCTCAGTCCTGCTATAGTGCCAACCAGTCTAATTGCAGTACATGTGATTGCAGTAACGATGAATTGCTGTCAACCAAAAAATTGAGTACAACACTGAGACAGACTAAGTTTTCAGTTTCAATGTTTGTTTCATACTCTTGCTGCAGCTGCCAGTATGCCAGAAACACCTGCAAGAGAATGAAGACATTATAAAGTGTGTGTGTGTGTGTGTGTGTGTGTGTGTGTGTGTGTGTGTGTGTGTGTGTGTGTGTGTGTGTATGTGTGTACATTGTGTCAGGAGAGAAGCTTACTGTCCAACTCAATCTTTGCAAGTATCTTTTTCGGTTTAATGTGTTCCTCTTGATTCTGAATGTGCACTGTCTCTCCATCCTGTTGCCACCCCCAGGCTGATATCACCTCACCCACTACCACCACCAGGAGGATGGGGGGGGGGAGGGGGAGGGGGAGGAAGAGGAGGAGGAGGAGGAGGAGGAGGAGGAGGAGGAGGAGGAGGGATTAATTCCATACTATACAAGTGCCTTAATTGTTGGGTACAAAGGTCAACAGCGGGATTATGGTTGACATCATCACTCCCCCATATTTCCACATACGTGCCACCAACCATGTTGGAAGGCAACCATATACAAATTTATGTAGCAACATTATTCTACAGGCTTGTTTTGAGGTATGGAGCATGCAGTTAGCTAGCTTGTAACTTTAGAATGCTCTAGTAAGGATATTCAACATACCTGCATGCATGAAAGAAATGCTACTTGTAAGAGCACTGTCATAGTGGATGTTCAATACACTCAT
The DNA here is from genome assembly GCA_949130485.1 of Agelas oroides. Taxonomy (NCBI): domain Eukaryota; kingdom Metazoa; phylum Porifera; class Demospongiae; order Agelasida; family Agelasidae; genus Agelas; species Agelas oroides. The sequence goes on from OX422190.1 coordinate 6,621,123, forward strand.
TTCTTTTTTGCCTTCCAAGATTGCGGCATGACATGCTATGATGTAATGCTAATTGATATTCCTCTACACTTAATATGGTCACAAACTAGGCCAAACATTGTCTATTGCACCCGTTACAACTTCATGAACCTACATGTACAAGTTCATGAAACTTTTCCTTACCTTCGTTTGATCCTAGGTACTCTGACAGCAGTTCCAGTCTGACTGTCTGGTAGCTCACGTTCATTATACTGCAAATATTTGCAGTCACATGATGAATGCAGAGTCACATGATCAACATCTCACATGGTCACATGATCAATATTAATGAACGGTCACATGATCAACATCTCACATGGTCCCATGATCAACATCTCACATGGTCACATGATCAACATCTCACATGGTCACATGATCAACATCTCACATGGTCACATGATCAACATCTCACATGGTCCCATGATCAACATCTCACATGGTCACATGATCAACATCTCACATGGGCCCATGATCAACATCTCACATGGTCACATGATCAACATCTTGCATGAAGCATCGCTCTGTCACATGCAGTGATAATGTTACATCACTGGATGTGACGAGATATCCCAGGCCTTCCCCTCTCTCATACTCACAACCAGAAGTGATCAAACACTGAAGGTGGTATTGGGAATGAAGCTAGCTCTGTGTGACACATAGATACGTAGCTGAAAGACTCTCTTAGGACTCACAGCTTCTTACAGCCTCCTCTGTGTTGCTAACTAGTTCCACCAGCTCCCGGCTCTCCCTCAGAGCTGTCCAGAACTGTTTGAATTCACAGGACTCCAGCAGGGTGTGAAGGGAGAGCACCTCCTGCACTGTGGGGTCTTGTTGCTAGGAGGAGGAGCTCAGGAAGAACAAAACAACTGTGTAGCATGGCTCCATCACCAGCTGCCAGTAGCATGGCTCCGTAGTCTTGTGCCCAGACCCCGCCCTCTCATGAGGAAAAAAGGATCTGGTGACCTTCAGCCGATTCCTCGGGCTTCATTAAGTTGATTGCTTTTCGGTGAGGAATTTTGCTCACGCTAATCACGTTGCAGAAAACAATCTGTGGTTGCAACGCCGGAAATTCTTGACTACTTCAACACGATGACACAACACTTTTTTGGCGTATAAATTAGCTAGTTATCAGTTCGCAACTATGCGTATACAGTAAGCTATGAATTTTTAATGAAGCCCGAGGAATCAGCTGGATGGGGCTGGGTACCTGAGAGACAACTGATGAGGATACAAGATTCAGAGGAAGGACACTCTTTAGCAGCACAAAGTCTGTTCATGGAAGGTTAATTAGCCAGAGCCTTCAACAGTATCTGTACTGCCATGCTGATGTTTGAGCGCGAGGGCTGAAACTGGTACCTAGATCGGGAATGGGAATAGCCAGAATGGTACGAGACTACTAGTACTATATCATCTCTTATGAGACTACTAGTACTATAGAGCGGCTGCAAGGGGTGTGGCCTAAAATTATTCCTGTTGCTATGGAGATGCCAACTATATCATCTCTTAGGGAAGGTGCTACATGTAGTTCAGAACCACTGGCAATGTACAATAGAAGCCAAGAGGGCAAGAAGAGAACAAGAGAAAGTGCAAAGCGCGTTGTAGAGAGTCTTCACCAGCCAGGTATAAATTATGCTCACTTTTCATGTTCGATTCAACCGTCCTTCTTGAGCTCTGATTAATTTTCTGACACCTGCTCCACATGGCCCACCCGCATGCGCAATATGCGCACATATGCACTGGTGTAGCGGCTCCATTAGGGCACATGCCACGTTAGGGCAACCAAAATGAATACGATTTAAAACACACGCATGCGCGCGATTTTTGTACGTTGTGCACTATTCGGGTATCCCGAAGTTGCTGCAATACGTATAGTCTGGGTTGTGCAGCTGTTATTGTACAAAAATTTGGAAGAGACTGTAATCTGGCTTACGCTTTTATCATAAGGCTAAACTAAAATATGCAACGAGTCAGTTATAAATTTTTAACTGTAGACAACTGATTTTTTCAGTCATTTTATAACATTGGACTCAATAAAATTGACACAGTTTCAAAAATCACAGAAATAATTCAAAAAGTTGCCGTAAATGATCACATCGGAGTACATATGCAGGCCTGTTATAACTATTAATGATGATGCTAGGATAGATCAATTGATTTTTCAGTCATTTTTTATAACATTGGACTTAATAAAATTGACACAGTTTCAAAAATCACAGAAAGAATTCAAAAAGTTAGCGTAAATGATCACATCTGAGTACATATGTAGGCCTGTTATAACTATTAATGATGATGCTAGGACAAAGAATATAGCTGACTTCATGACTGTTGTAGTGTTTGTTGGTGAAGGATAGCAGCCATCGCCTGTGTAATGGTGAAGATTATCAGTTCGTCAGTAAACTAGGTATCATTATAGCAACAAACTAACTGTGTATGCAAGTAATTAGGCTTCAATCTAGTCTAACAGTGAATAAATTATTGCAATGCAAATAAATAGCTTTACCTCGGGCCATAGGATCTCCCATGTCAGAATACCAGAAGGAACACAGTGGTTTCTGGTTTCTCTTTGATTATGAGCAATGGCTTGAAGGAAGTGTAGCACTTCATTCACCTATAGTAAGCAGGTGAAAATGAAGAATGCTGCATTTTGTATACTCATAGTTGCTTACAATAATCGGGTTTGAAAGGGGCAGTGTATCATTTGGAATTGCAGTCAGTTTCCTAGAACTGCATGTTGACAGGTTGATATAGTAGTGACTTCTATGTGGGTTACCGGCCACATTCTGTAGATAACCCTGTAGTAATGTAATAAACACATGTATAGCCACCCTGAAGCTGTTGTTTGGTATGGACTTACCTCAGCCTTTTTCAGGGCTGCAATTATGGTACCCCGAGGTATGTTTCCATCCCTGAAAAATGATACAGATAGCATTAATTTTGCAATAGAAATAATTCCTTGCGTGGATCACACCACAGAATAGCGCCAGGAGCAAACAGTAAATGGTTTACTTGATAGGTATGCCAAGTGCTGATGACTGTAAAATTCTCTTCAATGCCTTTATGTATGATTCTTTGGGTGTGGTGTAAGTCAAAATCCTCTCTTCTGGAGTAGCTAAGCTTTCTGGCCAGAAATCAGGAACAAGCATGTCATTCTCACCTGTGGATATCATGGTACAGTATATCACATTATGCTGCTACCAGTATTTTACACATATAATGATATACCAATATTTGGTAAAGCTTGTTCATCTTAGGGCAGATCTCATTGCAAGATTTCCTGTACAACTCTTTCTAGCCTCATGCAATCTCATATATGTTGCTTGTCCTAATGTGGCAAGCACCATGCAGGATGCCTGGTTAGGGCAAAACTGGAGATTACTACTAAAATCCATCACTTGTGATGCAGGATTCTTTGTACAGCTCTTTCTAGCTTCATGTAATCTCCTATATGTTGCTTGCCCTAACGTGGCAAGCACCTGGTGGGGTGCCTGGTTAGGGCAGATCTCATTGCAAGATTTCCTGTATAACTCTTTCTAGCCTCATGCAATCTCGTATATGCTGCTTGCCCTAATGTACATGTGGCAAGCACCATGCAGGGTGCCTGGTTAGGGCAATACTGGAGATTACTACTAAAATCCATCACTTGTGATGCAGGATTCTTTGTACAGCTCTTTCTAGCTTCATGTAATCTCCTATATGTTGCTTGCCCTAATGTGGTGAGTACCATGCAGGGTGCCTGGTTAGGGCAAAACTGGAGATTACTACTAAAATCCATCACTTTTGATGCAGGATTCTTTGTACATAGCTTCATGTAATCATATACGTTGCTTGCCCTAATGTGGCAAGCACCTGGTGGGGTGCCTGGTTAGGGCAGATCTCATTACTTGTGATGCAGGATTTCATGTATAACTCTTTCTAGCCTCATGCAATGTCGTATAATTATGTTGCTTGCCCTAATGTGGCAAGTACCATGCAGGTTGCCTGTATAAACTATACAATGCCAATGCCAGCAGTCACCCAAGAATAACTTGCACACGACACACACAATGCAATCATCATGCACTGTCCTTAGATACATACTGTGTTAGAATCCTGCCTGCATGTGTTTCACTGTTCTTGGGTATGTATTTCTTTTTTGTTGTATTTTGTTGGAGCAAATTTACTGTTTTTTTTTTTGTTTTTTTTTTTGTTTTTTTCAGGAGGATCATGGAGAACTTGTTTGTCTTGTGGATATACTTTTGGTTTTTCACCTTTTCTTTCTGACCCATTTAAAAGTGGCATCATTGTTATGATAGTCTTACCTGTCCACAAGCTGCAATAGATAATACGCAAATGTGCTGCTTTATCATGTGGTCACATGTTGCCTCAGGCGTTAACTTAGGAAGATATAGCTCGAAGATTAATCACCCCACTAAACTCCTTACTGAGATAGAAGTATTTTTATTCATACTCCACAGCTAACTTCCTTGCTGAGGTAAGATCAGTAATGATTTCATACTTCACTGCTAACTGGCTGCCTGCAGTGAGGTAAGATTACTAATCATCTTCATAAACTAAGTCTTTGCTGAGTTTCATGGGGTACAATAACTACATTATAGCAGTTTCTGTTGTATCTTTTTTTTTGTGCATATTGAGTTGGGAATTTCTATGGGTGATAATTGACCATAAGTGGGTTAATACAGCTGCGTATATTTGAAAGTCTGGCTTCACTGTCACTTTCACACTTGTTCGCACCTACTTAGTTACCTACTCACAGTGCAGCACCAATTCAATATGCGAGAGCGACTGGACTCTCTCCCTTTTTTGTGTGAAATTCTGGGGAGTCGGTAAAACGCGGAATAACGGAATAACTTCTTAATTATCCAGAAATGAAAATGCTTTGAACTTGTCAATGATAAAGCCCGGCCGACAGGCACCGTCAAGCCTTGGAACGAAGCTAAGTAAACTAGGACTTTATACGCCGGGCAGCCTGCTTACCGCGCTTCTTCTACCTCTTCTAACGGTACCACTGCCATGATTGGCAAAGTTCAAAGCGTTTTCATTTCCGGCCAATTAAAAGTTATTCCGTTATCAGTTCCGTTATTCCGCTATTCCGCTATTCCGTTATTCCATGGATAATATAGTACGCGGGGTATATTATCCATGGTTATTCCGTATTCCGCGTTTTACCGACTCTCATTTTTTTGCTAAAATAAACATTCTACAGGACGCGCCGAGCGCAGAAGAATGTCTCCACTGCGTTTCAAACTTCAACTGCCCATGGGCGTCTTACGGCAGCTAGTTTTGGACTCGCTTTGGGGGCGGGACAACTTAGCCTCGTTCCCAGGCCCGAGCGAGTACTGGGAAGCGTACAGGCCGTATAGGGCAACACCTCTTGAATCAGGCTCCGCAAGACAAATTCCACAAGGGGACGTGGCCAAACAGCCGACGTGTCAACATCAAAAAGCCAGCTATGAATATTTGCCGCGTAAACGAGTTACAAAATAATTCGACATAGCTTGGAATACACATCCGGTAGCTTCTACGTCGTCCTGGCGTGTGCACACTGTACACTGGTTTCATGATGTTCACACACGACCGGAGCGTGCTTACAAGTTAAATGTGCATAGTGTTCTAGTCTGGCTGAGAGACGTCATGCAGTCACAGAGTGAAGAAGTTTGCGTGGAGCTGACTGCATTTCAGCAGCTGAATGGACCGGAGGACCCCCAGTCGTTGTCTACAGCATCTAGCAATGGAGCAGGAGCAGTGACACCAGGAAATGGAGAGTGTGACTTTAGGCACCCTGCTGGTGTGTTGGAGAGGGCAAAAACATATTTGTACAACAACTGGCAGCATCTGGAGCTTTTGCTACTCGCGGTGGTCATTGTGGTTGTGTTGATGCTACTGCTTTTGCCCACTATATTCTACCACTTGCCACTACCACCGGCAAATACGTTACACATACAAAATTTCTATCATTTGCATACTGCAAATGATAGAAATTTATGGGGAACCAGATGGTTCCATTAGCAATACGTAATTGTTCAGTGTAGTTGAACTCAAACAAACAGCCAGTAAATTATATAGAGCCATGTAGCTACACCTCTTCTAGGTACTCTGGACTTCTTTAGTAGTGTGCACGGACAATTTCACAGCTGAGAACCAAGACTAAGTAGTCTAAATTGAATTTTCCCCCACTCACTTGGCCTATAATGTACTTACAAAACTGCTCTGGATATAAGTAAAACAAATTTTTTTTGTTGCATTTTTGTGCAACTCGTGCAATTTTCAGGATCGGTTTATGACACTATACTTCAGGGCCTTTTGTTAGATGTTAGCCTCATATACCCAGGCGTGGTGACCGAAAAGGTATAAGGCTATATAGGCCCTTTGTATAAACTGTTCAGTTGGTGCATGTAATGTAACATTAGTAAACTAAACATGGAATGCTCTTAAAAGTTTAGGTCAGTTCAGAGTAGCCTAATAGTTAAATCTGCATGTAAATATCATTACCTAGCTCCAATTTGATCTCTGTGAGCAGGTATATTGTATGTATCTGTGAATGTATATACAAGTCACATGACACTGACCAATTGGGCATGTGTAAAACATCCATGGACTCTGGACTTGGATAATGGTTATGGACTGGACTAATAGACTATATTGACTGGACGTGGGAATGGAAGTATCTTAAGTGGTAACCACACTCCAAGTGAAAACACAAGCATGTTAGGTTTAAAAACGAAAACACAAACATGGCTATAAGGGTGCTGACACTTCAGTGACTGACCACATCATGTCATTAACCCTTGGTCCATAAGTACTGCAAGACTTCAAACTTTGTTTTTTTTCCTGTGTGTATTGCTAGTGTGTGCATGCCTTTGGTTTCACTATACTGCCATTGTATTATGTTTGTGGCCAGGGTTTTTCCTGGAAGTCTGTATAGTAAGATTTCTTGAATACTTTGAGTTGTGCTACATCTGTGAACTACATGTACATAGTGGCAGTGCTTAATGTTTTGTTGTATAGAAGCAGGACAATTATTCTGTGGGTTGGTTGTCCTATGACAGATTTACAAATCATGAGTCCAAAGTCCAATCCACTAACCCAATCCATTTTATTACTACACTTGCCCTTACCAACCATGTCACTGGCCAGTGCAAATAAAACTTAGCAGATTGCTGACCATGGAGTATGAATCAATGTGGCTGTCACATGTTAACAGTTGACTACATTTGAGTCACAGAAAATTCTAAACACATCTCATCTGCTTCATGTGTCTTCTCAGTTGTGTAGAAAGTTGTGTACTTAGCACCTACTTTGGAAAATCAGTGAGCCATAAACTTATTGATATTCATTGCCAAAATTCTTCAAGTATTACACCGCTATATAGAATATTCATGTTGACCAGTGTGATGCGACCATGTGTGCTCACACTCCTACATGCAGTGGGAATTGCTAAAACAAAATAACAAGCTTTGTGCTTTGCTATACAGATGTATCCAGTGAGGTAGCCTTATTGTGTACTTAGCACCTACTTTGGAAAATCAGTGAGCTATAAACTTATTCCTGTTGGTATTCCACACATCAGTATTACACTGCTTATAGAACATTCATGTTGACCAGTGTGATGCGACCATGTGTGTTCACACTCCTACACCCAGCGGGAATTGCTAAAACACAATAACAAGCTTTGTGCTTTGCTATACAGCATGTATCCAGTGAGGTAGCCTTGCAACTGCTATCTGTACCTAGCTAGTAGAACACTAGGCAAACCTGTTGGCGACCTCAACATCATCAGTGTGTTGAAAAGCAGCATGAGTTGGCTGTAGTAAGTTTGATGTTATATTAAATTGCCCTATGTGCATTTCTACTTACAGCATGGGTATGAGGCCTTTTTCCCATTTTGCTTCTTTGGAGATTGAGCCAGGCTATACAGATGAAAAGCCCTTCATCAATTTATTATGACCTCTGTTCATATATATACCATTGGGTAGCACGTTAGTAGCCTGGACACTGTGACTATTCATTGTCTTGTTCAAAAGAGTTTTGCTAGCTGAAAGGTTTGACTATCAGTGTGCAAAAAGCATGCCGATGTACTTTTGTGTCTTGTGGATGTTTCTGTGTTTATTTAGTTCCACATACTTGAGATAGCTATCTATAGAAGTTAATCTAGTGTGAATTGAATGTCCACTCTTTTTTGTTTATTGTAACATTTGCTTTGTAGCTGCTGTTTATAATCTTCGGTGTATGTATGGTTTTCAATCACAGAGAAATGTTGCTTCAGTAAATCGGAGCAATAACGCTACTGGAACATCTAGTGTCTCCTTTCCTGGTATGTGCTCCAACCGGGTTGCTCGAACAGATTTAATGTGTTCATCTAATGCAGTCTATACTCAAGATGCTTGCCAAGACTATCTGCTGACACTTCAAGGATGTTTACCCAATAGGCAGGGCAACAGGGATGTCTATGTTTCAGTTACTGACCAAGTGGAAACTGAGGGACAAGTAAACCTACTTCTGAATAGTTTGAGAAATTTCATCAGACCGAGCCGTGAGTGTCGAGCTGCTGTTGAGCCATTCTTATGTTTGTACTTGTTTGGGTTATGTGACAGCAGTGGAGTGGCCTATGAGCCTTCTTTCGAGGAGTGTGTGTTCATTAGCACAGATGTATGTACATCTGAGTGGGCTCGAGCAAACAACCTCCTCATCCAGGTTGGACGGTCACCTCTGCCAGAGTGTGCATCCTTCCCGAGTACTGCCACAGATATCAGTGGTACGCTTGCAGGTACTTGTTAGTGTTTATAGGCCTGCTAGCTCATCACTTACATATATATATGCGTGTATTCATACTGTATACATGTGAATATATGTATGTGTACTATATAATGTAGAACATTGTGGGACGAGCGTGAGCAAGCAATGCCCTGCGGCATTGAACTTACACACACATATAATATCATAAGGATAATTTTCATCTTTGGAACTTTTAGGAAGTGGCAGTGGCAGGCAAAATGAGACCAATGTTCAACCCCTACCGACAGCTAGTGTGCCAAAACAGGTCAATTGCAGCACACTTCAGTGTCAAGAAGACTTCTCCTGTAGTTCTGAGAGAAATGCTTCAATCTGCCTTCCTGTGTGTGGAGGTTGGGAACAGTACCCTCGTAGCACTGTGGTGGCCGTTGATGTGGTTGTCATTCTCTCTGCGGTGATTGGCTTTGTTTCCTCCATAGCAGTGCTTGTCATTTCATGCATACGATGGAATCGCATGTAAGTGCACCAGTATTTGGCACTGATTCCCAGTTCATATTAGTGAGGAGTCAGTCAACTGCAGAAAATTCAGCATATGGTGCATGAATGTGTGTGGAGGGTAATAACATGTTCTGTGAACCCAAACGAGTATTCACTCACCTGTGCTTTTTAAAAAGGGCTTTTGTACTGTAAATATAGTCAAATCAACCAGACAGTTGAATTTCACTGTGCCTTTGCTTTTGACTTCACAATACAAAGAGCATGCAATTGAGTTAGCAAGGTTAAGTTTAGTGTAACTGCTTACTCAAACATAGAATGGGAATCATTGTAGTGTAAGTGATGTGTTATAGGCACTGCAGTGAGTTATACTTGAAAGAACAAGCAGTCAACCTACATGTACTCCAGCATACACTTGCTGCATCAGTGGCTTGCAGCCCTAGCTAGTGAGGTGCTGGGGCAGTGTGGTAGTTTTGTACAAGATAATGTTGAATCGCCCTCATTTGGTATCGTAGTTCACTTTGTTTACAGTGGGGGTAGATCTTCTCACCCTTTTGGACTGCAAACTGCAGACCAACTGTGCTGCTAGCTATGCACCTGTTACTAATGCTGTACATATGTTGGTAGCTGCTGCTACATATACTAGTGACAAACTATATGCAGGACGTGTCCACAACCAACAAAGGTACTTTTCTGTTAATCACTAAGTGTGAAACTTGCTCATATTCACCATTAGGTTCTTGTGTTCACCTTGATTAATACTACGATGTTATGTGGCATTGTGATATTTCTACTGCAGGTTCACTTTCCCTACCGTGTTTGTGGTGTACAAGACAATCACTCTGATGGTAGTAGGTAAGAGTTTACTGCAGGCTAATTATTAGCCACAATCTTTTTCCAGAATTTGCGTCAAAAATGTCAACTTGTAATTGCTAAATTTTATAGTACCCCCCATCAATCACAATTTTGGTTATGTGCTACATAGTTGAGTTGATGACTATATTACCGTTCCATAACCAGACTGTAATCTGATCCAATTTCTTGTTTTGCATTGTTTACACTTCCATTTATACTTCCGGCTGCATATGTATGTATGCTAGATTTGTACTTGCTTTTGTATTGGCCTGATGAGCAGCAGCACAGATCGTTTGAAACGTTGCCATTAAAATTTCTGTTCAATTGTTGTGTGTTCAAAGGGACCGAAACCCGTGGTCATGCGAGGACCGGAAAGGGTACTCCCCTGAAGACCAGTATTTTTTGAGCATATCTCCCAAAAACAGTAACTAACCGCCCCATCCATTTGAGCCATAAATGCCCCACCCATTTAAGTCATAAATGCCACACCCATTTAAGCCATAAAATGCCCCACCCATTTAAGCCATAAAATGCCCCATCCATCTAAGCCATAAATGCCCCATCCCCATCTCCCTTTATGTTTTAACTTCACACTTTATGTATGTGTGAAATTTTGAACATCGATGTGCCAGCGGTGTTGGTGCTCCCCCACTCGACATACAACTTCCAGTTAGTCTCATTAGATTAGGTTACATGCTGTCCAGCAGATGGACTTGCATGGCTGTTAACTGCAGGCACCCCAGCAACTTCTTGCACATATAACAACCTAGGGTGGGCACTTTCTCTGACCAATGAGCATGATGCTGAAATGACTGCAATGTAGCCAAATATCCCACTGAATTTCCAAACCTCCTGTGATGCTTATGGTGTTGCAGCCATTCTCTCTCTCCAACTAGTCTATACTGGTTTGACCCTGGATTGTAATGTGGTGGGTCATCACAGGATGTTTGTACAAATTGTTTGTATATTGACGTGTGTTACTCTCTCATCAATATCTACCTATATATAGTAGATTCTTTTGACTATGAGTCGTGGGTATGTTTACCCACAGGTACTTGCAGCCCACTAGATATGTGCATGTGCATGACAAGTGGGTCTGGTGCAAGCATGAACTTGCATGATCAGCCAAGCTGAGGTTTACACAGCCAATACATAAAACATTGTAGATTCAAACTCATTAGACTATCTTAAATTATGAGAGCCTGGAATAGAAATGATTATGACAGGCATGTTGTTTCTTAATACGATGCACACTTAATGTATAATTCCAGAACATCAAACACTTATAAGGATTCCCTAAAGTTTGCTGCTACAAAAACACTAAGGGCTACTTTAACCATATTTGTAAATCATCTCAGTGTGAACCAAAGGACTGTTGATGAGGCTATGTGGCTGTGTTTGCTGATTACATGTTGGTGTACAGCGTAGTTGAGTGTTTATAACAATCAGTGGTCAGCCATGGTGGCTGTGTATTACTATTTTTGAGCAAAGGTAGTCAGAAGTACTTGATGCACTGAGGGTGATGTTTAATTTAGCCATGTGACAGGTACTGTGTATCTAGTTCTTAAAATTATTATCTCTCTCTTTGCACCGTAGCTTTATGCTTATAGTCAAAGCCATCTATGCATTTTTTTCCTTCTACGTACATGTGCCAATATTTATGCCTATACACATACAAGTGCCACAATTCTTCAATCCATTCCTTCAGCTGCATTTGTCCTGATTCAGTATACTGACAGAACATCACTGTCCTGTCTCTTGGAGCATTTGGTTGACATCGAGACAATGGAGTTGTCTGGCCCAACACCATTTTGTACTTTGTCAGGTTTGTGATCTTGTACTTGAACCAGAAGTAGCTTAACAGTTATAGCTATAGGTAGAATACAACTTTTGCTACATTGGTCTTAGTGATCATTCATGAGCAGTGTGCATACATCCATTCAGCATCAGCTCGGGAATTTCATACACGAGTTGTAAAAGGTTCTGATTTCTTCTTTGCAGGAATTGTGTTCTACTATGGCCTGTTTCAACTTGCCGTGTGGTGGTTTTGCCATGAAGTGTCGCTCTTTTGGAAGATCAAATTTCCTTTTCATGCCAGATCATTTGAAACTGCACACCATATGAAGTATGTCCATATCACAATGGTAATTGTAGGACTTGTACTACCAGCCCTACCAGTGATTGTGACTTTTACTACTGGGGATCCTAGTGGTTTTGGAGTGACCACATTTCCCGCAATCCTGTGTTCTGGCTTGGGAAAAGATTCCACATTCTACTCCCTAGTTCTGCCCATCAACATTCTCACAGCTATTGGGATTCCCCTGCTCATCATGATATTCTGGATCATTCACAAGGTAATTGCCATACACACTAGATGAGAATGGCATATTTATAGTGTACTATAACCCCTTTAGTCTGCAAAAGAATCAGGTGACATGGAGTGTGTAGTGATAAAAACAGAGCGAACTTTCTGTATGTATCAATTTTACTCTAAAATTTACTGGCAGTAGAGCGGGCGAAATGATAATTACCGGGGTTTATCAAATGTAGAGTTGTACCTGCAATGTGCTTGTTCCAGTGGCTCAATGGTAAAAGTATCTGATTGGCATTCAGAAGACCCAGGTTTGAATCCTTGCTAGATCTTAAATCTACAATCATCAGTATCCACATTGCTAAATGATTCAGAGATTGCCACAATATTAGAGTACTGTGTCTTTTCTCTCAACATGTCCTATTATTAATTTAAAGTAGTTATTTCATGAACTCACTAGCTGTCTTGCCCAATTGCAGCAACATGGTTTAATCAAGACAAAGCATTCAAAACAACCATTCAAAATTGGCACTGCTGAGCGAAAAATTCTGATTATTTTCTGCTATTATGTCTTGCTGGCCACGATTGCCCTCACAACCTTCACTGTCACTACCAGGAATGTTGAGCAGTTTGCAGCTGCAGTAGCGGAGTATTGGCAATGTGAACTTACTGGTGTTGATCCTGAGAACCCATGTGATGAGCTGAGAGCTTCTTTGGAGGAACTTTCATACCCAGAATTATCATCATGCTCTTACATCCTCTTGGGAATTTTCCCTGCAGTGAACCTCGTATTTGCAGTTAACATCAGTGAACTAAAGCAGAAATTTAAGACCTGGTGCAGCCAAGCTACAAAATTCCATCTCAGTAAGGAACCGAGTACATCATCTACTGCTAGTGCCATCTCATCTCAACATTAAGACTAGTGTGTTTGCAAGAGCCTTAACATTTTGTTGCCTATAGTATTCTGTTCATTAGTGTTGTTTAAGTGAAGGACTTGTGCTTTTTAGTGTTCATACAATGTAAAGCTATTTACAACACTAGCCTTACACACTTCTACCTTTAAGGTCACTTGTTCATTAGTAAATCTATTACCATTGCGAATGCAATAAGTCACTTTTGTCAGAACCAGTGAATCTCTGCATCCAATTGTTTGAAAAGGGAGACTTGAAGGCCTTCTCCACCATCCAGTTAGTGATCACTTGCAGGATACAAAATACAGTTGGAAGGACTGGGGAAGGCTAAGTTCAGAGCACAACTCCAAACTGTCCCAAGTTTAGAGAATAAGTTACCCCAAAGCTCTATCACTTTATATGAAGCCATACTTATGACTGAACGTTTACCTGTGTCACTTGGTTAACAAGAACTAGACACACAGGCATGCACATGCCCACATATACACATACAAATATTACCCTTTGGAGCACTATATTAAACTTTTATTGCCAAAGGGTGGTTAATTTTTATTCATTCAAGAAGACAATGCAGGAAGAATGTGAGTTCAAAATGAAAGAGCACAGTATAAATTGCATATGAAGTTAATCAAGCAATATTATTACAAAATTATAATCCAGCTAATACCAGAAAGCTATAGACTTGTTCACAACAACATTCACTCCAAAGAAATATACAAAATAACTTGTTATATCAACAAAAATTGGGGCATGTTATTAGTGACTTCAATGTGAGGACTTTCGCTGCAATGCCTGTAAGAGTTAAAGAGAATTGTGTTTTGAATTAGTGTCATCGCAATTACTTCAGTGGGTGCTAGGAACAATCCCCTTATATATACTTCAGAATTTGTCTGATGTGAAGACGCTTTACCACATGGATAAGCGTCAGCAATGAACTCTTGGTATCAGCAAGATCTTGCTTTATACCATGTAGCAGGAAATTTCATGTGCTGTGCTATATTGATCCTTCATAAGGGCACAGTGGCGGATCTAGAAATTTAGAAAGGGGGGTTCAGTCGCCGGCGCGCGAAGCGCGGCGGAAATTTTTGGGTTGCCACGCCCACTTTCGGTCACGTGAACGCATTCGTAGCTGGAAGGCCGAACCGAGGGGTCCGTCACAAAAGAAATCTCGTACACTGTCCGACAGTGTTGTTTTAGTTAACTATAACTTTAACTAAATACATTTTAGTATGGCCTTTTTAAAATTTAGTTAACCAAAACTACAACTAGCTAAAATTTTTTGCTAAGCTGGGAACTATAACTATTAAAAATATCCAAGAACATACAAGAAGAAACCTGTCGGCAGAAATCCAAACTGAAATCCACAAATCCACTGTGAAATCCACAAATCCACTCTGAAATCCGAAATCCACGTGAAATCCAGTGGATTTCGAAATCTCGTACGCCGAGGCGCGCCGTGGCGGACCCCTCGGGCCGAACTGAATATCTCGAAGCAACTCTAGGCCTAGTCAAACGTCTGGAGATCAGTAAGGAACTGATACGTGAGTGTGTAACTGTGCCTGGTTGTTGTTGCTGCATGCCACTGCTGCATAATCATTTGATGGACTCGTGCAGTTATGTACGCAAAATACATTACTAGCCGCCAAAGGGGGGTGCATTTGCATTTACCCCCCCTAAATCCGCCACTGGGGCATCTAAATATCAATACAATATATGGTGCATGGACAAAAATTTGATTTTTCTGCGTGACAAACTTCACCGAGTAAGTTCCATGATTGCATTGTGGCTAGCAACCCAAAAGTAGAGTGTCTACCAAGTGCCAAAATGGCTCCGTTGCTTGTGCATACCAGAGCCAGTCATCGTTGATATCCTCGGCTTTCAACTAAGGAATACTAGCCTTGTTCCCAGGCTCTCCCCACTAAGAAGGGAGAAAGCCTGGTACATTTTATCATTTGCGTGATGTCAAGGGTAGACACGAGGTACTAGGTAGACATGACTTAATTGCATGTGGGCATGCCATGGAAATTGATGGAATCCTGCCCACGTCGTTCGGAGCTCGTGATCAAGGCAAGTACTTACGTAGCTACCATGGCACAAACACTGCTGCCTACAGCAGCTGTAAATCGCAAGTTAGACCGGTGTAGTCGATTCTCAGAGTGTCAGAGTGTCAGACATGGCACCAGACGGGCTGATTGGCAAGAAATTTTGTGATTTGTTGTGTGTTGTAAGCTAGTGCCACTGACTCAAGAAATCGACTAGTTCTATGTGGACAACTATATATCGCTGACTAAAGCCATATTCACCTAAAATGAAGGGTGTAGTAGTCTTGTAAACGCTTGTGCTTGAACGTGCGTGGGCGTCCAGCTTAGTCCACCTCCGCATAAGCTGTGTCTACCCTTGACATCACGGACGTGATAAAATGTATCAGGCTCTCCCCCTCCTTAGTGGGGAGAGCCTGGGAACGAGGCTAAAGGAATACATGCTCCCCCCCAAATAGTAGCCACACAAAAACAAACAGTGAGTAACTGTGACGTCTAATTGAGGAAATATGGTATTCCTGAAAGGATGCCCATGAACACCTACAGTCAGAAAGCCAACAAGTGTTTTTTTTTGTATGCTATTAATTTTAGCACCCTTATAAACCAAATCCTGAACCAACAAAGATGTTGTGTTTGTTACGGCTTGTACTGTAATAGCAAGATATTTTTGTATGGTGTAAAATTTTATACATTTTACATGCAACTCAAAACTTCCCTTTCAAAAACATTTACTGGGTAAGCTCCAAGTGAGAGCAAGGAGTGAAGGAGACGGCATTGTATTACACCTTTGGATGCCCTTCTGAATGATCAATATAGCACAGTATATGTAGCACAAGAAATCTTTGGAGTACGATCTACAACAGCTTCCCCTCTGTTCACAGTCAGTCATAGGCAAAAGGACCAACTCTGTTGCCCTCTTTATGCTAGCATGGCATTTGTAGTCTATATACTAGCCTCACACATTGGCCTCAACAGAAATGAGCCAAAATTATCAAATGATGCATTGTTGAAGGGGGCGTGGCAAATACAAGCACATAAGGTACAGAAATTTCTTCTAATGGCCTGGCAGGCATTTGCGTAAAAATTTGCACCCACAAATTTCTCACTATACAGTATACTGAAAGTAACAAACTAATAGTTGAATAGGGTTAAACAAATTGAGTGGGCAGTGCTGTACTAGCTTATGTATCACTCCACCCTGGAACATATGAAGTGACCCACCTTAATCCTATCCATCGCACTTGGTGTTCCTTCTGTAACAATTAGTGCATCTTTAGTACTGTCAGCTGATGGTGTCCTCTGACATGTCAGGCAATGCCTCATCAGCACATGTTACCCGATGTTACCCGATAGTCCTGCACGATGAGAACACAAACCTTCAAAAGTGCAAAGGATCTTGAGGCTTTTCCTGATAGTCACAATACTTGATGGGGAAGATTTGTTAACAAGTAATCTATTTACAACTCAGAAGAGCTTTTTCCAGCTTGCTGCAGTTGCAAGGGAAATGAATGCTGGAATCCTTAGACTTAGCTACTCTCAGTTCGTACAACTCTTTCCAGCCTAGCATGCCTAGCACTCTAATACTACTCATTCGGGGGCAAAACTAGCCAAGAAAAAGTTGGTGGGCCTGGATGGGATGAAGCACATTATTTTTGCGTGTTTTGTGCTGAGTGGGTGCAACACATTTTGAATTAAAATAGCAAAATTCCACAGCTGTGAAGGTTATTAAAATTTTTCTCTTAGCAGGGAATTTTTAGCAGTGAGGCATGTAATCATTGATAGTCTCCCTCAACAGGGAGTTGCTTTTAAACTATTATGTGTAAGTAGCCACTAATCATGATTATTCTAAATAGATGACTATTTGTATGCAATTTGGTTATGATCTGTACCGTCCTGAGTACCCAACGGACTCCCAAATGGTTTAAAACCCATTGGATGAGATGTATAACTTGATGTATTAATAAACATGCACGCATGCACATCCAACATCAGCTACGCAAAGTAAGGTCATTATAAATTTAGACCCAGTGTAAACTACCTATATGCATTACACCTATTATTTTTGTAATAGCCATCTGAGACAACCAATGATAGTCCTAAAATGATGTCTACTACATGAGAGCAAAACGTAATTTGATTGGTCAGTGTGCATACTAGTGCACTGATATTGTTTAGCCTCGCTCCCAGGCTCTCTCCTTAGTAGGGAGAGCCTGGGAACGAGGCTAGATATTGTTTACTTGTAAACTATAGCACAGTTTAGAGCACATATATACTATTACTGAATACACTGTACACAAATACATTGTATATTACGCATTGGAATGTAGTAAGGGTGGGATAAATATGTGTAGTATTTGTAATGCTTCAACCCCTGGATCCGCCCCTGATTTGTAATGCACATGATGTTATATTTGTGCTATTAAGGTGGCACGGTACCCTGTATTTTCAAGGTCAACAAACCTGGAATCCAAGTTGATAGTCTTCTTTGTCTTGTTAAAATTTTAGCGCACAGTCCGTTTTGGGAGTCTCAAACCGTTCACGGTCCGTAAAATTGGGGATTTTCCCCATTTCCTGTCGGCATTGCCATCCAATAATCAGTTTATAATTAAGTTAGTTAAGATGTGGCCTGGCGGCACCCTTCATGTGGTGCTCGGAACTTTGAAGATAAGCTTAGATCGACTTAAAAAAAAAAAAAAGAGAAGGAGTTTAGTAGAGTGATGTAGTGTCAGTAGCTGTGAGTAGTGCGTGATGCCTGCTTGTGAAAGCAAGCTTGTGTCTAGAAGCAGCAGAAAGGCCACAGTGGCCAAGACTGTATTTGTTGAGTAGGCCCAGGTCTCGCGGCCGTATGCCTAGTCTAGTTGGTGACCGTGGCCAGGTGCTTCGAGTGCTGGGCTGGGCTTTAACTAGAATACGCAATTTATCGTTTGTGCTACAGTCTGACAGACAAGGGAGCTGAACGGTGGCTGTGTGTGGAACAGAGCCGTGAGTTGTTTAGCGACATAAGGGGGAGAGGTGGGGCTAGTAATGCTTGTTTCCACTCGTGAATGAGCCCCTCCCGTAGACAAGCTGTGAATTTTTCGAAATGTGCATTCATTTTGGTGCAGTCAAAGTTGTCCATTCCAAGAGTAGTGACAAACATGAGTCTAGCCCGACTTTGAGAGTAGCTTTGAACAAAACCTGGCATAGATTGATTTGAGATACATTGGTGGTTGGGACGCTACCTACAGTGAGCGTGTAGATGCGTCCATCGAGTGGCAATTTTGGGTTCATGAATATATTAATGAGCTACTAAAACCCTTTTTAAAATTAGGCAAAGCAAGATTGCCCTAAAGCAAACCCTAACCCTGAAACTAGGAGTAACCCTGGTCCTGACTGTAACCCAAGTTTATGTTTTCGTTAACCTCCGCCGAGGGACGACCGTGCCACCTTAAAACCCTAAGCCTAGCCCTAGCCCTAACCCTAGTTTGCCTTAACCCTAAAATCCCTAACCCTAATCTCATTAACCCGAACCCCCCTAACCCTAATTGAGCCTATGAATCTAATTAAAGCCCGACAGAGCTCTACAATCTGGGGTGTTTCTGTCCACCTCATGAATATTAATGAGTTGGCTTTAACTAGACCTCAGCATTACCCATGAACAACCCTGGGTTCAGTCAACTGTCCAATGGGAGGGTTAGAGTATGTTGACTCTCATGAACCTCATTATTGAACTTCTGTTGAAGCATTGGCAGCTTGGCTTGGGGTTGAAAGGAATGGGTAAATGATGTTGAATATTCATGAGTATGACCTAAGCCTTTCGTGGTCCCAAACCCGAACAGAACAGGGCTATGAATCTCATTAACCCTCTGTGGATACTTGTGGATGTTGTTAATGTCCGAATTGAGATCAATGAATCTCATTAAAGGCATGTAATTCCGGGTGGAAGTCAGGCAATCTCTCCCCTCATGCATATTAATAGTTGAATTTAGCTAGCTCTGTGTGGCACCCCTAGGCAACATTCCGTTCATTGGTCCTCAAGAATATGATTAGTGGTGTCGTGTTTGTTCTGTGGTAGCACTGGATTGGGTTGACTTGACAAATGTGACATGTTGAATAAGTTATGTGTAGCATCTTAAAACCCTAAGCCTAGCCCTAGCCCTAACCCTAGTTTGCCTTAACCCTAAAATCCCTAACCCTAATCTCATTAACCCGAACCCCCCTAACCCTAATTGAGCCTATGAATCTAATTAAAGCCTGACAGAGCTCTACAATCTGGGGTGTTTCTGTCCACCTCATGAATATTAATGAGTTGGCTTTAACTAGACCTCAGCATTACCCATGAACAACCCTGGGTTCAGTCAACTGTCCAATGGGAGGGTTAGAGTATGTTGACTCTCATGAACCTCATTATTGAACTTCTGTTGAAGCATTGGCAGCTTGGCTTGGGGTTGAAAGGAATGGGTAAATGATGTTGAATATTCATGAGTATGACCTAAGCCTGTCGTGGTCCCAAACCCGAACAGAACAGGGCTATGAATCTCATTAACCCTCTGTGGATACTTGTGGATGTTGTTAATGTCCGAATTGAGATCAATGAATCTCATTAAAGGCATGTAATTCCGGGTGGAAGTCAGGCAATCTCTCCCCTCATGCATATTAATAGGTTGAATTTAGCTAGCTCTGTGTGGCACCCCTAGGCAACATTCCGTTCATTGGTCCTCAAGAATATGATTAGTGGTGTCGTGTTTGTTCTGTGGTAGCACTGGATTGGGTTGACTTGACAAATGTGACATGTTGAATAAGTTATGTGTAGCATCTTAAGGTGGCACGGTACCCTGTATTTTCAAGGTCAACAAACCTGGAATCCAAGTTGATAGTCTTCTTTGTCTTGTTAAAATTTTAGCGCACAGTCCGTTTTGGGAGTCTCAAACCGTTCACGGTCCGTAAAATTGGGGATTTTCCCCATTTCCTGTCGGCATTGCCATCCAATAATCAGTTTATAATTAAGTTAGTTAAGATGTGGCCTGGCGGCACCCTTCATGTGGTGCTCGGAACTTTGAAGATAAGCTTAGATCGACTTAAAAAAAAAAAAAAAAAAAAAAAAAAAAATGTCAAAGAAGACTATCAACTTGGATTCCAGGTTTGTGGACAGAAACACCCCAGATTGTAGAGCTCTGTCGGGCTTTAATTAGATTCATAGGCTCAATTAGGGTTAGGGGGGTTCTAATCTAATCTAATTAAAGCCCGACAGAGCTCTACAATCTGGGGTGTTTCTGTCCACCTCATGAATATTAATGAGTTGGCTTTAACTAGACCTCAGCATTACCCATGAACAACCCTGGGTTCAGTCAACTGTCCAATGGGAGGGTTAGAGTATGTTGACTCTCATGAACCTCATTATTGAACTTCTGTTGAAGCATTGGCAGCTTGGCTTGGGGTTGAAAGGAATGGGTAAATGATGTTGAATATTCATGAGTATGACCTAAGCCTTTCGTGGTCCCAAACCCGAACAGAACAGGGCTATGAATCTCATTAAGAATATGATTAGTGGTGTCGTGTTTGTTCTGTGGTAGCACTGGATTGGGTTGACTTGACAAATGTGACATGTTGAATAAGTTATGTGTAGCATCTTAAAACCCTAAGCCTAGCCCTAGCCCTAACCCTAGTTTGCCTTAACCCTAAAATCCCTAACCCTAATCTCATTAACCCGAACCCCCCTAACCCTAATTGAGCCTATGAATCTAATTAAAGCCCGACAGAGCTCTACAATCTGGGGTGTTTCTGTCCACAAACCTGGAATCCAAGTTGATAGTCTTCTTTGTCTTGTTAAAATTTTAGCGCACAGTCCGTTTTGGGAGTCTCAAACCGTTCACGGTCCGTAAAATTGTCGGCATTGCCATCCAATAATCAGTTTATAATTAAGTTAGTTAAGATGTGGCCTGGCGGCACCCTTCATGTGGTGCTCGGAACTTTGAAGATAAGCTTAGATCGACTTAAAAAAAAAAAAAAAAAAGAGAAGGAGTTTAGTAGAGTGCTGTAGTGTCAGTAGCTGTGAGTAGTGCGTGATGCCTGCTTGTGAAAGCAAGCTTGTGTCTAGAAGCAGCAGAAAGGCCACAGTGGCCAAGACTGTATTTGTTGAGTAGGCCCAGGTCTCGCGGCCGTATGCCTAGTCTAGTTGGTGACCGTGGCCAGGTGCTTCGAGTGCTGGGCTGGGCTTTAACTAGAATACGCAATTTATCGTTTGTGCTACAGTCTGACAGACAAGGGAGCTGAACGGTGGCTGTGTGTGGAACAGAGCCGTGAGTTGTTTAGCGACATAAGGGGGAGAGGTGGGGCTAGTAATGCTTGCTTCCACTCGTGAATGAGCCCCTCCCGTAGACAAGCTGTGAATTTTTCGAAATGTGCATTCATTTTGGTGCAGTCAAAGTTGTCCATTCCAAGAGTAGTGACAAACATGAGTCTAGCCCGACTTTGAGAGTAGCTTTGAACAAAAGCTGGCATAGATTGATTTGAGATACATTGGTGGTTGGGACGCTACCTACAGTGAGCGTGTAGATGCGTCCATCGAGTGGCAATTTTGGGTTCATGAATATATTAATGAGCTACTAAAACCCTTTTTAAAATTAGGCAAAGCAAGATTGCCCTAAAGCAAACCCTAACCCTGAAACTAGGAGTAACCCTGATCCTGACTGTAACCCAAGTTTATGTTTTCGTTAACATCCGCCGAGGGACGACCGTGCCACCTTAAAACCCTAAGCCTAGCCCTAGCCCTAACCCTAGTTTGCCTTAACCCTAAAATCCCTAACCCTAATCTCATTAACCCGAACCCCCCTAACCCTAATTGAGCCTATGAATCTAATTAAAGCCCGACAGAGCTCTACAATCTGGGGTGTTTCTGTCCACCTCATGAATATTAATGAGTTGGCTTTAACTAGACCTCAGCATTACCCATGAACAACCCTGGGTTCAGTCAACTGTCCAATGGGAGGGTTAGAGTATGTTGACTCTCATGAACCTCATTATTGAACTTCTGTTGAAGCATTGGCAGCTTGGCTTGGGGTTGAAAGGAATGGGTAAATGATGTTGAATATTCATGAGTATGACCTAAGCCTTTCGTGGTCCCAAACCCGAACAGAACAGGGCTATGAATCTCATTAACCCTCTGTGGATACTTGTGGATGTTGTTAATGTCCGAATTGAGATCAATGAATCTCATTAAAGGCATGTAATTCCGGGTGGAAGTCAGGCAATCTCTCCCCTCATGCATATTAATAGTTGAATTTAGCTAGCTCTGTGTGGCACCCCTAGGCAACATTCCGTTCATTGGTCCTCAAGAATATGATTAGTGGTGTCGTGTTTGTTCTGTGGTAGCACTGGATTGGGTTGACTTGACAAATGTGACATGTTGAATAAGTTATGTGTAGCATCTTAAAACCCTAAGCCTAGCCCTAGCCCTAACCCTAGTTTGCCTTAACCCTAAAATCCCTAACCCTAATCTCATTAACCCGAACCCCCCTAACCCTAATTGAGCCTATGAATCTAATTAAAGCCCGACAGAGCTCTACAATCTGGGGTGTTTCTGTCCACCTCATGAATATTAATGAGTTGGCTTTAACTAGACCTCAGCATTACCCATGAACAACCCTGGGTTCAGTCAACTGTCCAATGGGAGGGTTAGAGTATGTTGACTCTCATGAACCTCATTATTGAACTTCTGTTGAAGCATTGGCAGCTTGGCTTGGGGTTGAAAGGAATGGGTAAATGATGTTGAATATTCATGAGTATGACCTAAGCCTGTCGTGGTCCCAAACCCGAACAGAACAGGGCTATGAATCTCATTAACCCTCTGTGGATACTTGTGGATGTTGTTAATGTCCGAATTGAGATCAATGAATCTCATTAAAGGCATGTAATTCCGGGTGGAAGTCAGGCAATCTCTCCCCTCATGCATATTAATAGGTTGAATTTAGCTAGCTCTGTGTGGCACCCCTAGGCAACATTCCGTTCATTGGTCCTCAAGAATATGATTAGTGGTGTCGTGTTTGTTCTGTGGTAGCACTGGATTGGGTTGACTTGACAAATGTGACATGTTGAATAAGTTATGTGTAGCATCTTAAGGTGGCACGGTACCCTGTATTTTCAAGGTCAACAAACCTGGAATCCAAGTTGATAGTCTTCTTTGTCTTGTTAAAATTTTAGCGCACAGTCCGTTTTGGGAGTCTCAAACCGTTCACTGTCCGTAAAATTGTCGGCATTGCCATCCAATAATCAGTTTATAATTAAGTTAGTTAAGATGTGGCCTGGCGGTACCCTTCATGTGGTGCTCGGAACTTTGAAGATAAGCTTAGATCGACTTAAAAAAAAAAAAAAAAAAAAAAAAAAAAAAAGAGAAGGAGTTTAGTAGAGTGCTGTAGTGTCAGTAGCTGTGAGTAGTGCGTGATGCCTGCTTGTGAAAGCAAGCTTGTGTCTAGAAGCAGCAGAAAGGCCACAGTGGCCAAGACTGTATTTGTTGAGTAGGCCCAGGTCTCGCGGCCGTATGCCTAGTCTAGTTGGTGACCGTGGCCAGGTGCTTCGAGTGCTGGGCTGGGCTTTAACTAGAATACGCAATTTATCGTTTGTGCTACAGTCTGACAGACAAGGGAGCTGAACGGTGGCTGTGTGTGGAACAGAGCCGTGAGTTGTTTAGCGACATAAGGGGGAGAGGTGGGGCTAGTAATGCTTGCTTCCACTCGTGAATGAGCCCCTCCCGTAGACAAGCTGTGAATTTTTCGAAATGTGCATTCATTTTGGTGCAGTCAAAGTTGTCCATTCCAAGAGTAGTGACAAACATGATTCTAGCCTGACTTTGAGAGTAGCTTTGAACAAAAGCTGGCATAGATTGATTTGAGATACATTGGTGGTTGGGACGCTACCTACAGTGAGCGTGTAGATGCGTCCATCGAGTGGCAATTTTGGGTTCATGAATATATTAATGAGCTACTAAAACCCTTTTTAAAATTAGGCAAAGCAAGATTGCCCTAAAGCAAACCCTAACCCTGAAACTAGGAGTAACCCTGGTCCTGACTGTAACCCAAGTTTATGTTTTCGTTAACCTCCGCCGAGGGACGACCGTGCCACCTTAAATCCAAGTACCACTGAGACAGTAAACTGTGCTGTTGCCTACATGATCATACTATGATGTAACAGCATTAGATATACCGGTATAGCAACAAGCATCCCATTTCACTTACAGAAGTGAACTCAAAACAAGTGAGGACATGATTTGTTACAAGTGTATCACATCATTGTCATATTGAGGACATGATTTGTTACAAGTGTATCACATCATTATCATACTACAGTGAGGACATGCATGCACTGTAAAAACAAATTGGTTGTTTTAACTGCAAAGTGGTTATCCTGTTTGCATGGTTTACTACAGCATCAGAGGCTAATTGTATGTTTCTCTTGTTTCTTCCTATTTTCCAATGAGGAAAAGAGGAGGAAATGACAAGAAAACTACCTTTCTGGTTGTTCTTTACAATTAGCCTCTGATACCAAGATAAGGCATACAACTACAGTAATCACTCTGTGGTTAGAACAATCAATCCGTTTTTACAGCATGCATGATTTGTTACAAGTGTATCACAATTTAGAATGGAAAAACAAACTTCTGGATCACGCATGGAAATAACTCTCTCTCTCTCTCTCTCTCTCTCTCTCCATCATCACCATAAACTCTTCATTGTGTTGTTCACATACATTGGTACAACTCAATGAGGGGAGGGTTATCCAAGATCAGATTGCCATAGGTCCATACAAAGGAGCTGTACAATAATAACTTGGGCCCTGTCCACAAACACTTGAATAGATATAATCACACATAAGAAAGCATATGCACACATACTGAAAAACAATGTTCAGGTGAAGGTGTTGTTCCTAGAACACCAGATCTTGTACGATCCTATGATTGAAACTTCCTATGAGGCAGCAATCACGAGAAAAGAAGACCGGTACCACGACCTGATTGATGAAACGCGGAAGGCAGGATACACATCCACTCTGATCACGGTAGAGGTGGGATCAAGAGGCCTTCCAAACATGTCTGGGTTCCAGAGACTCCGTGACATCCTCAAACTACGCCACCCAGAATTCTGCAAACTGCTACTGGACACATCACAGCAAGCCAAGCAGACCGTTAGCTCCACCAGTGTAAGGATCTTCTGATCATCATTCCACCACACAATGTCTGGTCTGAGGTCTGTAGCTGCAATGTGGGTTGGGAATGAATAGCCATCGGACAGATCCACAGTCATGGAGGTGGAGGAAGGCAGATGATCTTGGATAATGTTGGCCATTGCCTGTAGAACCTGATTGTGTCCATCATCATATTGTCGGAGATCTAGTGCGTCCTTGCAATTGTTCAGGACATGAATCAGGTTCTGATCAGGCTGGTGGCAGAGTGGAAGAACGAGGTGGAGATTGGCATTGTGGGGGAGAACATCATGAGTCGCATTGAGGACAAACTTGAACACATGTTGTGGGAGGGACTGGATGGATTTAGCCCAGGTAGATGCTGCTTCAGGTGTGGCAATCCTCATCATCTGACCCTGTCGTGGCAGGCCTTTGAGGTTCTCTAGTCGGCTTTCATCCTCATCCATCTTCACTTTCCTCATGGATGCAATTCGAAGAGCCCTCCTTGTCTGAGATGGGTCGTCCTTCATCGCTTCTTGCACCACCATTGCTGGACGGAACTTCTTCCTCTTGCTTGCCATCTCCGACTTGAGGTTCTCTTCTGCAATGAATCTCACCGTAGGGTCAGCAGATGTGAGCAGTTGGCACTGTCTTGACACTTGGAGGCACTGGTAGAGTGAAGAGGGAGAAGGCAGGTTTAGGCCCCCATCACGTTGGGGAAGGTAGTGTTGGCTGACTTGGCCAGACCCACCCACTTCTTCAGGAACCTTGTCGTCATTGAATCCAGCTCTCTCTCTATCCAAGTTAGTGGGAACTCGTAGATTGTTAGGAGCCAGTTCAGCCTTGGACAAATACCCAGCTTGAACAGCTTAAGCTTCTGGTGGCGGGTCACAAGACATCCATCAACCACCTGGAGAAGGTGCTTCAACCTTGTCTTCAGCTCTTGCTTTGCAGCAAATGCATCACTTGGCACTTTGACCTTCATCCCCAGGAAGTTGATGGATTTGGTTCCAATGAATGGGATTGGCTGGCCGTCAAGTACAAGCTGTGGGTCCACAACCCTGCCAGAAGAGCCCCCCGATGGCGAGGCAGTGACACTTTTGCACCTTAGCTCTCATGCCGGACCAGAGCAGCCACTGGTTGGTAGTGTTGAGGAGATACTGGCATGAAGCTGGGCTGTTTGCGACAAGACATGTATCATCTGCATATTGTAGGAGGTTGATCTGGTGGTTTGGCTTGAGGGTGTACGCAAGGTTGGTATGTTGCTTCAGGGTGTCAACGAGCGTGTTGATAACGGTGTTAAATATCACCACTGAGAAAGGATCCCCTTGGTATACCTCAGTCTGGAGGGGAATGGCAGGAGGTAACCACTCAGCAGTGATAACACTGGCAGATAGATCCTTATAGAAGGCTTGCACCATCAATCGAAGTTCTGTTGGTGCATGATAGTGATTGAAGGAGAAGTCAATGAGTGAGTGATGGACAATGCTGTATGCATTGGCAAGGTCCAACCAGCACACTGTTAGAGACTTGCTCCGACCTAGCATCTTGGATGATGGAGGCCATCTTGGACTGGTGTTCTAGGCATCCAGGTGTGGCGGTCATAAAGGGCTTCTGGACAGATCTGTCAAGGTACTTGTTGGACAGCATGAACTCGAGCCATCTGTTCTTCAGAATGGTAGTGAACAGCTTGCCAACACAGGAAGTGAGGGCAATCGGGCGAAAGTTGGAAGGCTCTCTTGGGTCATCAAGTGCTGACGATTTCCCAATCAGCTTGATCCCCGCAAGTTTCCAGCTGGTGGGGATGGTTGATGTTGACCAGCAGCACTGGAAGAGACTCAGCAAGGCATGGGTGAGAGATGGGCATCTCTTGAAGACCTGGTATGGGATTTGGTCATGCAGAGGATGACCTAGCTCTTTTGATGACTGTCATGATTTCAGGCATGGAGATTGGAACATCATTGAACTGCACTGGGTGTGGGCATCCATGATGGAGTATGGTACTCATGGGGTGAGGATTGGTAAGTGCTGGAGAAATACTCATGTGCCTGTTCTCTGCTAAACTGGGGAGGAACTCTGCTTGCCTGATTGTCATCCAAAACTTCACCTGCAAACTTCCATAAGTTTTTGTGGCATCTTTGTCTCTCCCTCTTAGCCCTATTACGTTGTGCAGTCTGGCTGGATTGCTTCTTCAGCTTGTTCTGTTGGCGCACAAGCTCAAAGAAGTTTCTTGCTATGGACCTAATCTCCTCCTGAGGAAATCCCTTTCCCTTGGCCTCTCGAAATTCTTTCTTTGCTCTCTTCTTCAGCTCAGTGACCTTTTGAGAGCTCTTTCATGCTTCTTATGCTTCTGCTGGCTTATATTCCTGTGTTGTTGCTCTCTGGTACCATACTGCTCAGCAAAATACTTATAGATGCCTCTGGTGAGAAGATCATTCTTCACTTCTGCTGATGGTGCCTCTACAACATCAGGAACCAGGTTCTCTCTGAAGTAGGTGTCAGCCTTATTCCAGTCCTCACGAGAGGCTGGGAGCATAAGCGTGGGAGAGGGGGCAACAGAGGATGGAATCTGAGTCGATTGGCTTGGAGGTTATTCTGGGAGTTGAGATACTGGGTCAGTTTCTCTTTCATTCTCAAGGCAGTTTGAGGTGTGAAATAAGCCTGTAGGGGAACAGGGCCTTGGGTTGTCTGGCGCACTACAGTTTCAAAGTTGATAGCTGGGGGAGATATAGTCCTGCAGAAGGTACTGTTCTTCAGGTGTGTGTCCAACCGAAGGAAGGCTTTCTGGCATTTTGGGCAAATCTCTTTCTTCTTTCTGGTCTTCTTCTGCAAAGTCTTCTGGGAGAGGTACTGGGAGTAATCCCTCCCCTGCCTGTCCTTGCAGTGCTGGAGATGATTCCCAAGGCCTTGAAAGTACTGGCCACAGAAGGGGCATTCCCTCTGAACTCGTGCAACTGTCTGTTCTGTACAGGTAGCCATTACTCCTAGTCAAAGTTTGGACCGGTTATGTAATATTTATCTAATTATGTGACTGTGTAGGAGGTAACATTTTGTTCACAGCCACTTAATTATCAAACACAGCTGGGCACTTCAACGCCTTGCGCTTGCGTGTTGCAAAGATTCTGAAAAACCCTGTACCTGTCCACAAGCTGCAATACGCAAATGTGCTGCCTTGTCATGTGGTCACATATTAGATAGATAGATAGATAGATAGATAGATAAATTTTTATTTTGTACAGGAAATGCCTCTTCAGCAATTGAGCTGGTCTTCCAGAGGGTCCTGTTGCCTCAGGCGTTTAACTTAGGAAGGGAATGGAGATATAGGACAAAGATTACCCCACTAAACTCCTTGTTGAGATAGTTATTCATACACTCCACAGCTAACCTCCTTGCTGAGGTGAGATCAGTAATGATAATCACACTTCACTCGGCTAACTGGCTCTCTGCTAATTGCAATGAGGTAAGATTACTAATCATATTCATACTCCTTAAACTGAAGTGTTTGCTGGGCTAGCATTTTAATGTTATTCATACTTGGTTCATGGAGTACAATAACTATACCATGAAAAGCAGTTTCTGTTGTGTTTTTGCATCATTATTGAGTTGGTGCTAATAGGGCCAGGAATTTCTGGGGGCAATAATTGACCATAAGTGGGTTAATACATGTAGTTTAAGGGAGTTAAACGTAGTAACGCCGGGAGCCGGCTGCGTGTGCTGCGCGGCAGCGCTTGGGCCAGGCAAGGGGCCCCACCTACCTAGGGCATTAATCTCGTGACCAGCCAGATGTACCTATGGAAAGTCCATCTGGTAACGTTGGGCTCGATTCTGGGGCTTTTCTACTTACGACGGAGTTATTTGAACGTGCCAATCAAATTGTAGCATGTCCAATTACTGGGGCGGCCCACCGGCGCACTAGCGCTTGTGCGGATGCTAATGGTGATAATTGAAGCCATGTAGAGGTGAGAACGTCCATATATGGCCAGCACCGGCCGCGTTCAAACCCTGCTGATGTGTGCAAAAGCCCAAGAAAGGCGCGCAATGTTACCAGACGGATTTTCCGTAGGTTATATCCGGCTGGGCACGAGACTAATAGGGCATGCGCAGAGTGGCACGAATGAGCACGTACTCGACGGAAGTGACCAGAACAGTCGTGACTGTTGTTTGCCAGTGTCGCCCGGTTGTCTACCCTCCATCCTCCCCCTCAACCACTCTGCGCGGGGTTAACTTCTCCATCTAGCCAGATGTGATGGCTGGGTAGCCTCGTTCCCAGGTTCTCCCCGCTAAGGAGGGGGAGAGCCTGGTACATTTTATCACGTGCGTGACGTCAAGGGTAGACGCGAGGTAGACACGACTGGGAATCGCTAAGTTGACCCAACTCCATGAGGTTACGTCATCTATTGAATATCCATAAGTAACCTGTCGCGTGCACTTATGGAGACTGTATACCGAGCCAATGAAGACAGAGGTGTTCACCACACTTATAAACCAGAGGCAAAAAAAGTACACCTATTGCATTCCCTGGCCCCAGCCCTAACCCTAACCCTAACCCTAACCCTAGCCCTTAACCATTTAGCCAACAAGCCACAACAGACAACCAGCGCACTAAGTACTGCTTTCTGCAGCATGCAGTTGAGCGCATGCAGTTGTGCGCATGCAGTTGTGCGCATGCGTAAGGAGCCAGTGCAAATTAACCTTTGAACCTCTGACGTCACCACATGGAACTTAGCGACTTCCAGACAGGACTTAATTGCGCGTGGGCACGCATGGAATCCCGCCCACGTCGTTTGGAGCTCGTGATCGAGGCAATTGCACGCGAAGCTACGATGGCACAAAAACCACAGGCTACAGCAGCTGTAAATCGCAAGGTAGACCGGTGTAGTAGATTCTCAGAGTGTCGGACATGGTACCTGACGGGCTGAATGGCAAGAAATTTCGTGATTTGTTGTGTGTTGTAAACTAGCGTCGTTGTTGTTCAAGTTGTCGCCGGCACTGACTCAAGAAATCAACTAGTTCTACGTGGACAACTATATATCGCTGACTGCAAAGACGTAGGTAACACACTAAAGCCATATTTACCTGAAGACTGTAGTAGTCTTGCTAACGCTTGTGCGTGAACGTGCGTAGGCGCCCAGCTTAGTCCACCCCCGCGTAATTAAGTCGTGTCTACCCTTGACGTCACGCACGTGATAAAATGTACCAGGCTCTCCCCCAACTTAGCGGGGAGAGCCTGGGAACGAGGCTAATGGCTGGGCTGGCACTCGGATCCCAGGCGGGCGTCCTCGGTCGGGATTTCCCCCCAAAAACACACGCCAAGGGTCATAGTCACGTGACTGATGCAGCTGCATGCATGCTACACTATACTGCCCAGGCGCCCAGCGATATGCATGCACGCATAGATCACATCTGGGAATCGCATGCAGGGATACACACGTGACCAGCAGTTGCGCGTACGCCGGCCCGGCTCCCGCCAAAGGTTAGTGTGCTAATGAGCACTAGGGGGGTCAACCCACTACCTTAGGGGCAACCAGAGTTAAAGCTGCGTATATTTGAAAGTCTGGCTTCACTGTCACTTTCATGACAGCACAGTTGTTCGCACCTACTTAGACTAATAAGTTACCTACTCACTTGTTGACAGTGCAGCATTAACTCAATATGCGAGAGCGACTGGACTCTCTCCCATTTTCGCGTGAAATTCTGGCTCCGCGAGACTAACTTAAACTTGTTAGCCTCGTTCCCAGGCCCCGCCCAGCTTTCTGTCGACTATAAGCGACGGACTGAAGCTGGGCGGGGCCTGAGAACGAGACTATGAACATGTTTACACATGGGAAATTTTGCTGTAATAAGCTTATTTAATATTCTGCAGGACGAGCCGTTCCCAGGCCCGAGCGAGTACTTAATGGGAAGTGTACAGCCATAGAGGCAATGCGGTCTTCTATTCTTTTGAGAATCTGGCTCCGCAAGACCAGTGGCGTAGCCAGGCTGGGGCACACTGCGGGGCACGTGCCCTAGCAACTAGAGGCTGTGCCCCACCAGTGCAGGTAAGCATGCGAATTATCGGCGCTGATACCGACGTTGTCGATCGCGAATCGGGCGCTAGACAGTCTTGAAATCGAACGGCGCATTATGTATATCAACAGAATTGCAAGTCTCGAACGCTCACTGTACGCGATTGACATACACTGCACTACATTATGGCCTCGGAACCGACCTGGGAGGCTGTAAAATTCCAAGAATTTTTTGGGAGAGCATGCCCAGACCCCCCCTAACTGCTTCCGCACTTCGCGCAAGATTTGGTACAAACGTAGTGTGCCCAGGCTGTGCCCTATCATCGGCGATATCCTGGCTACGCCACTGCGCAAGACAAATTCCACAAAGGGACACAGCCGAACAGCCGACGTGTCAACATCAAAAAGCTAGCTATGAATATTTGCCGCGTAAACGAGTTATAAAATAATTCAGACGTGATTGTTTTAGGTGCCGTATAGTTAGCCTCGTTCCCAGGCCCCGCCCAGCTTTCCGTCGCTTGCAGTACGGCAAGCGATGGAAAGCTGGGCGGGGCCTGGGAACGAGGCTACCGTATAGTATCTACGGGGCTCTGCAGAAATACACATCCGGTAGCCTCTATGTGTGCACACTGTATATACACTGGGTTTCATAATGTTCACATACAGAAGAGCCTGGAGACGACCCGAGCGTGCTACAAGCTAAATGTGCGTAGGGTTCTAGTCTGTCTGAGAGACATCATGTCACAGAGTGAAGACGTTTGCGTGGAGCTGACTGCATTTCAGCAGCTGAATGGACCGGAGGACCCCCAGTCGTTGTCTACAGCATCTAGCAATGGAGCAGGAGCAGTGACACCAGGAAATGGAGAGTGTGACTTTAGGCACCCTGCTGGTGTGTTGGAGAGGGCAAAAACATATTTGTACAACAACTGGCAGCATCTGGAGCTTTTGCTACTCGCGGTGGTCATTGTGGTTGTATTGATGCTACTGCTTTTGCCCACTATATTCTACCACTTGCCACTACCACCGGTAAGTACGTTACACATACATCGTTGAAAAAATTTGCATACTGCAAATGATAGAAATTTATGGGGAACCAGATGAGTTCATATGTAATTGAACAGGCCAGGAAGTTATTTAGGCCCATGTAGCTACACCTCTTCAAGGTACTCTGGACTTCTTTTAGTAGTGTGCACAGACAATTTCACAGCTGTGAGAACCAGACTAAGTAGTATAAATTGAATTTGCCCCCACTGACTTGGCCTATAATGTGCTTACAAAACTGCTCTGGATGAGTAAAACTAGCATTTTTGTGCAATTCGTGCAATTTTCAGGACCGGTTTATGACACTACCGGTATAAGAGTGTTGTGTGCCGTTAGGACTCGACTTCGAAGCCGCTGGTGGTTCCGTTGTACGTTACTGTTTGTCCAATTATTTGCTTCGAGGGCATCGAGTCGCTGTAAACACGACATGGGCACTCTTTCGTGGTTCAATGCGGAAACACCCGAAAGAGCGCCCACCCCCCTCTTTGGCAGACTTGTAAGGTGCTCCGCCCATGGGCCCTTTTTCGCGAGACTACGGTATATATACTTCAAGGCCTTTTGTTAGATGTTAGCCTCATATATCCAGGCACAGTGACCGCACCTGCTATAGACCCTTTATATAAAAGTAAACTAGTAACATTAGTAAACTAAACATGGGATGCTCTTAAAAGTTCAGAGTAGCCTAATAGTTAAATGTGCATGTAGTTAAATGTGCATGTAGATATCATTACCAATTCGATCTCTGTGAGCAGGTATATTGTATGCATCTGTAAATACAAGTCACATGACACTGACCAATTGGGCATGTGTAAAATGTCCATGGACTCTGGACTTGGATAATGGTTATGGACTGGACTAATAGACTATATTGACTGGACGTGGGAATGGAAGTACCTTAAGTGGTAACCACACTCCAACAGGTTTAATTAAAAGTGAAAAGATTAATGTGGTGCTGACACTTCAGTGAGCTGACCGCATCATGTCATTAACCCATCCTCACCATTGGTCCATAAGTACTGCAGGACTTCAAACTTTGTGGGTTTTATTCATATGTGTATTGCTAGTGTGTGCATGCCTTTAGTTTCACTACTGCCATTGTATTATGTTTGTGGCCAGGGTTTTTCCTGGAAGTCTTTATAGTAAGATTTCTTGAATACTTTGAGTTGTGCTACATCTGTGAACTACATGTACATAGTGGCAGTGATTAATGTTTTGTTGTATAGAAGCAGGAAAAATATTCTGTGGGTTGGTTGTCCTATGACAGATTTACAAATCATGCATGGAAAGTTGAGTCCAAAGTCCAATCCACTAACCCAATCCATTTTATTACTGCACTTGCCCTTACCAACCACATCACTGGCCAGTGTAAATAAAACTTAGCAGATTGCTGACCATGGAGTATGAATCAATGTGGCTGCCACATGTCAACAGTTGACTACATTTGAGTCACAGAAAATTCTAAACACATCTCATCTGCTTCATATGTCTTCTCAGTTATGTAAAAAGTTGTGTACTTAGCACCTACTTTGGAAAATCAGTGAGCTATAAACTTATTGATATTCATTGCCAAAATTCCTGTTGGTATTCCACACATCAGTATTACACTGCAATATAGAATATTCATGTGTGACTAGTGTGATGCGACCATGTGTGCTCACACTCCTACACCCAGCGGGAATTGCTAGAACAAGCTTTGTGCTTTGCTATACAGCATGTATCCAGTGAGGTAGCTTTGTAACTTCTATCTGTACCTAGCTAGTAGAACACTAGGCAAACTGCGACCTGGTGATGACCTCAACATCATCCTAAAGCTAGTGTTGAAAAGCAGCATGAGTTGGCTGTAGTAAGTTTGGTGTAATATTTATTTGTCCTATGTGCATTTGTACTTACAGCATGGGTATGAGGCTATTTTTCCCAAGCTTGATTTTGCTTCTTTGGAGATTGAGCCAGGCGAAAAGCCCTTCATCAATTTATTATGACCTCTGTTCATATACCATTGGGTAGCAAGTTAGTAGCCTGGACACTGTGACTATTCATTGTCTTGTTCAAAAGTGTTTGGCTAGCTGAAAGGTCTGACTATTAGCATACAAAAAGCATGCTTTACTTTTGTGTCTTGTGGGTGTTTCTGTGTTTATTTAGTTCCACATACTTGAGATAGCTCTCTGTCTATAAAAGTTGATCTAGTACGAATTGAATGCCAGTGCCGTACCTAGCATAGGGGCAAGGGGGCAACTGCACCCCTCCCCCTCCCAGGGAACTTAATTCCGCACTTACTGACTGTGCTTACTGATGGCTGTGTTACTGTTCACTAGTCTCGCAAGCAGGACCCACCAACCCCAGCGCGGAACGCTTTGAGTATACGTACCCCGTGTGCTATACTGAAAGCGATCCACACGCTGTGGTTGATTGGATCTAAGCTAGCTGGACTGTTGAGAGCCTAGTGGTGACTATGCACTGTATGCAGTGGCTTTCAAATCCTAATGCGTACTATCACACGACCAGTCAGCTATGCGTGCATGTGTTGACTTGTGCATGCGTAGGTATAGGCATAGATAATAGACCTATAGTATAGGCCCTAGCCGATGGGAGGTGGTTTCCAGTGTTCCAGTAGCTCAGCAAGCAGTGATGCTTATGATGATGAGCCTCTTCTCAAGAAGCTCTGTGTGCTTCCCTGTATGCCTCAGAATGCACCAGAATGTGCCTCAGAACACCTAAAATTTCCTGGGAGAGCATGCCCCCAGACCCCCTAGAGTGAATGACTGCAGGGTGGCCATGTCCTCTACTTCAGCTAATGACATTGCCCCCCCCCCCCCAGATAGAAAAAGTTATGTACGGCCTGAATGCCCACTTATTGATTGTTTATTGTAACATTTGTTTTGTAGCTGCTGTTTATAATCTTTGGTGTATGTATGGTTTTCAATCACAGAGGAATGTTGCTTCTGTAAATCGGAACAATAACGCTACTGGAACATCTAGTGCCCCCTTTCCTGGTATGTGCTCCAGCCGGATTGCTCAAACAGATTCAATGTGTTCATCTAATGTAGTCTACACTCAAGATGCCTGCCAACACTATCTGCTGACACTTCAAGCATGTCTACCCAATAGGCAGAGCAGCAGTGATGTTTATGTTTCAGTTACTGACCAAGTGGAAACTGAGGGACAAGTAAACCTACTTCTGAATAGTTTGAGAAATTTCATCAGACCAAGCCCTGAGTGTCGAGCTGTTGTTGAGCCATTCTTATGTTTGTACTTGTTTGGGTTATGTGACAGCAGTGGAGTGGCCTATGAGCCTTCTTTCGAGGAGTGTGTGTTCATTA
Organism: Agelas oroides; assembly: GCA_949130485.1. Taxonomy (NCBI): domain Eukaryota; kingdom Metazoa; phylum Porifera; class Demospongiae; order Agelasida; family Agelasidae; genus Agelas; species Agelas oroides. Next base: position 6,656,997 of record OX422190.1, read on the forward strand.
GCACAGGTGTATGTGCATCTGAGTGGGCTCGAGCAAACAACCTCCTCATCCAGGTTGGACAGTCACCTCTGCCAGAGTGTGCATCCTTCCCAAGTACTACCACAGATATCAGTGGTACGCTTGCAGTTAGCCAGACAGTGTTTAGGCCTGCTAGCTCATCACTTACACGTATATATGCATGTATTCATAGATGTATGTGTATTACCTGGGTATATAATGTAGAACATTGTGGGGCGAACGTGAGCAAGCAATACCCTGCGGTACGTATTGAACTGTTATATAGCTAAGGCTCAGATCACAGCACACAGGTAGCTAAACAAGGTTTGTCACTCTACTGTCTGCAAAGGTGCTTAGAAAAAGTGTCATGGTTGCAGAAAATAGCTTGTCATGGAGTGGCACCATACGATGAGCCATTTGTGGTACCTAAGCAGATACTCAGGCTAACTGTAGGCTAAGTCTGAACACAGCCTGCTAGTCCTTACTTGAGGCATTTTAGAGAAAGGCCGGCAGATGGGAGTCGCCATGCATCAGCCATGAAGCAGTGTCTCTGCCGCCTTCTGCATTCAGCCTGTCTACACTCAATTATTAGCCCTTGCATATGTACAGTAGATACTCACGCTCCAGCTGCCTCTCCCGAATGTTGCACGCAACTACTGTCTCTTGTTACACAGTAGGTGCGTGTGCTCCAACTGTTCTTCCTGGCTGTCTCTCATAACCGTCATTCTTCAAGCTCATCTACTCACTGGCTGTACAAAAATATTACATATTCTCTGCATGCGGCGCGTGGCTATCATGTTAAATTGCAGCATCAAAAAAACATATGGAATGACGTATGCCAGATATGTATAATTATATGAAAAATCGCAATTCAACTCAGTAGTGTTGGGCTCGCTCACACTCGCCCCAATAAACACACACACACACGTATTTGTATATAACACACTTTACATCTTTGGAACTTTTAGGAAGTGGCAGTGGCAGGCAAAATGAGACCAGTGTTCAATCACAACCAACAGCTAGTGTGCCTGAGCCGGTCAATTGCAGCACACTTCAGTGTCAAGAAGATTTCTCATGTAGTACGGTGGGAAATGCTTCAATCTGTCTTCCTGAGTGTGGACGTTGGGAAGAACACTCTCGTAGCATTGTGGTGGCCATTGATATTGTTGTCATTCTGTCTGCGGTGATTGGCTTTGTTTCCTCCATAGCAGTGCTTGTCATTTCATGCATACGATGGAAGCGTATGTAAGTATGGTTCTTAAGAACTGTGTAATGAGTTGAGCATTGTAGCGTAGCACATTTCCCGGGGAGGAATCATACCCTAGTAGCAGTCACACCTAACCTATATGTATGTGAACACCTATGTTAGCATTGTTGTGGCTGCAGACATGTTTCTATATGGTCTTGCCTTTCCCTCTCCAATCTCTGTAGCATGCTTTCTGCTGACACTCTAGCTGAATTGGATTATGCAGTAATGCTTCTCATGGAAGATTATTTATCTGCTCACTGTGCATTAAGAGATGGCTAGCTGTAGCATCTGGGGTGGAATGACAATGGAGTAGTTTCTGGACCACTATTGACAGCATTCAACTCTTGTTTAAAGCCAGTCTAGTATTGCTCACATGCACACAAGAGTTAATCAGGCTTGGTATTGCTTGTAGATAGTTTCATCATGGTTTAAGTGTTGTTGTTGTCTGTATTCAGGCTAGAGAAAGTATGTTTTCTAAGTGTAGAAGATCCAGTAAGTCTGCTGCCATGTGGCATACAGTGCTACATACTTGCATTGATTTTGGTTGAGTGCTGCAAGGAGTACAAAAAGTGTTGTTGCAGCGACTCATAACCTGGTGGATTTTCTTTTTGACTTGTCTTCAGAATGTTCATCAACTGACACATATCATGATGCAGTAATTATTCCGATAAAGTAAATGGTGTGCTTGTTTGTTTGTCATCAGCATTTTGTCTGCTTTGATATGTTTTTAATGACGTCTAAACACGAAGTAGATTGTCTTAATAGAGATGACAGATTTTTAGTTATCTGACTTGGCAGCATTTTTGCTTGAATTGGCCAGAGGTACATGATTGAATACATGGGCCCATTTTAACATTCTCATGACTGTGCAAAAGGCCAAGGTCAATATTGACTGTCTTACACATATGTATGGTAAGTGAAATAAAAGAAGCACAGAAAAGAAAGAGTCAGAACCAAAGAAATGTTGGTTGGAGTTTCTGGAAGAGAATGGAGGGAAGATGCTGCGGCACAGGCATCCAGTCTTCAGATGAGAGAAGACAAAGAGAAGCCTTGGCAGCGAAACACCTAGCAGACTCTCTGGAAGAGTAGCAGGCGACAAGACATGTGCTACTGTTCTTTCAATACCAGACAAATCTTCGGACATGCCACTTACTTTAGTCATTGTTCAGAATATGATGTTACCTGGCATTGATTATTTTCTACAGGTTCACTTTCCCCTCTGTGTTTGTTGTGTACATGACAATCACGCTGATGGTATTAGGTAAGACATGTTGTGTGGGCATTGTATTGGGGTGACTACAAACACTGGACCTGGGGACCCAGTGATCCAATGACCCAAGAACCTAAGGATTGGCTACCCAAGGACACAAAGCTCTGAGGGCTGTGTTGTAATTCTCCGACTCTTTCTGTGTTGGTGGGGCTTGTTTGCTAGCATTGCATAGCAGCTGTTGCGGCAGAAATGCAACTACAGGCAATCAGTGTCAATGCTATAAGCCTAAGCTAATGGCTGTGTCTGGTATGTTGTTATTGTGCACACTGAAGAAGTTATTCACAAGACAGTGCTGTTTCACACTATATTCTCAATTTAGACAGTCTACCGTACTAGTCTCACTAAGGACTTGCATATGTAAAGTTGGAGTGAGTCTAGCTTTTTCAAGCTATTGATAGTTCGTTGATGAAAATGCACGTGCCCTGGGGACCTTTGTATGGAGCTGGTAGGTTTACCTGCAATAAGGAGACTGCCTGAGTTTTCACAGAGTGAAGAAGGGATGAAAGGAGCTAGTGGGTAATTTGAAATCATCTGCTGCGAATTAGCCTTGTACCCAGGCTCCTCCCCATGTTCTACATGGGGAGGAGCCTGGGTACGAGGCTACTGCGAATAGCATCTTTGTGTATATAGCAACGTGTATCATATGCTTACAACAACACAGCTGTGAATTTGCATTGGCACAATTGCTTGTGGTTGCATTTCTGTCATGACAGCTGAAAGTGAAACACAGTCACAAAAGCTCTCAGTTCTTGAGATCCTTCAGCTGCTTGATTTATGGGTCCTCATGTCCTCTGCTTTGGGTTTGACATGGTTACAGATGAGAAGTGCATCATTCTGCTGCTGGGATGCAAGTCTATTGTCTTCCTACTGTTGTTTTTCTGCTATGCAGTGAAATAACTGTCTATTATAGTGCTCAGGCTTGTCATCATTTTTGGTGCAATGAGTGCATGTGGTGTTAGGGAATGTACACTAAGCACCATGTATAAATCTTCATATGTATGTTTGTCTGTAGCGGTTTTACAATTTGAAGTATAAGAATACAAATGTAACCTCAGTTCCCCACTTACGTGTGTCATGCTAAGCTGTTTGGAAATTAACATTTTTACATTGTGACTTGCCTAGTACAGGTAGGTAGTATGCAGGTAGCTCTGTGCCTCACACACTGTAGCTTCTGGGTATCTATGTATTTTTGTAAATGTAAGGGCTCTAATACAAGTGTGTACTTGTTCTCTATGAAAGTACTCTGATAAGTTTCACATGCTTGTTCAGCTGGTACAGGATAACTATGATGATATAGCCACGGCACTGCCCAATTATGTTTGTGTGCCCATTTGAAGTTACTGGCGCCACTCCACATCTAAAATTCCGTAATATAAGTACAACTCATTCATTCAAGTTCTTTTCCACCTTCTTCAGCTGTGCTTGTCCTGATCACGTATACTGACAGAACATCACTGTACTGCTCCTCGAAGCATTTGATTGATGCTGAGACAAGGAGGCTGATTGGCCCAACACCATTTTGCACTTTGACAGGTTTGTGATCTTGTATAATTGCAATCAGCGGGGCAGAAGCAGGATTTTACTGTACTAGCTAGAAAGTGTAATACCAAGAGGATGCATCAGTGCTGGGTGCAAGAGGGGGGAGCTACTATGTGAAGGAGGCTCAATGACAGTGGCTTCAACCAGGAGTGAGGATTTAAAGTCTTGTGTTGCTGAACCACAGTAATGAGAATCTTGATCTTAGCAGTTTACTTATTCATCCATGAGTGGTGTACATACACCAGTACGCCATCAGAGTAGTAATTTAAATTAACTGGAAGCACATCAGTGTGTACCAGGCACTGTTTCTCTTCTTTGGGTACCGTTAAATGTCATGGGCACCTTCATGACATTATAATTTTGGAGAAGCGTGCCATGCATGTTGAAGCTTAAGTATTGGCCTGCGTATTCTGCCTTAGAAGAGCTTATGAGCCAATCAAGGATACTGGCATTGAATCTTTCAAGACTATTGTTATCCTGACAAGTGTACTGTTGAGTCCGAAGTCTGATGTCACATAACACGGAAGTATTGGCAAATAACACAGAAAATATTTTACAAAGTCCACATGCGTGAACAATACACTGCAAAATGATTGGTTGTTTTAACCACTGAGTGGTTACCATGGTTGCGACAAGCTGAGGAGACAGTGGTTATGAGAAGTTTATTTTGGTATTAGAGGCTAATTGCATAAGCAACCTGAGCCCAAATCAACTGACAACCCTCAGAACATCTGTAAGGGAGTCACTACAACTACACTTGTGTCACCTTGCGTGGGCGGATCAAAGAAGTCGCACGCACTTTAAGGAAGCAAGATCCTGCCTTGCCTGAGAACCATGCTTTAACCAGGTGTGAAGAGTGCTTTAACTGGGTGTGAAAAGTACAATTAACCCAGCATTGCTTGTACATGGACAGTACAGTATATATGAAACATAGCTATATGGCACGGAATGCATGCACGAAGCAGCAAGACAAAAAGAAAAAAAGCAGCTTGCGTACTCCTAGAACAGCGCTCAATCGAGGCATATTCAAATTTGTTCGTAGCGCTACACAGCGGACTTTCGAACACTTTTTTGTTTGAACTACTCTTTTCTAAGCCTCGCAGAGAGAGCAGCAACGCTTTAAATACGCTAGAACTGCACACATTATTACGCCCAACCTAGCTACTCACGCTTACATGCGGTGAGCTGCCTCGTTTGGGCCATAAAACTTACAGCTCTTTTATTCCTGCTTGCGTTCTTCGATTTACGATGGCAGAATTTGTCATCGCTGAAAGCTGAACGGCCTAGCAGTGAGTAAATAACGCTACAGATTCAGCCGCAGCAGCAACGCTCGATTTGAATTGAGAAGCCAGCTAAACACATTTGCATGACGTCACGCTTGGCAACAACCGTGTGACGTCATTTGCTTAGCAACCGGTGACACAAACCACTTATATCACGCCTACTCGGGATGTATCTGGTTTAAATCGCAAATGCACCCCCATTTGGCGGCTAGTAATGTATTTTGCGTACATAACTGCACAAGTCCATCAAATGATTATGCAGCAGTGGCATGCAGCAACAACAACCAGGCACAGTTACACACTCACGTATCAGTTCCTTACTGATCTCCAGACGTTTGACTAGGCCTAGAGTTGCTTCGAGATATTCAGTTCGGCCTGAGGGGTCCGCCACGGCGCGCCTCGGCGTACGAGATTTCGAAATCCACTGGATTTCACGTGGATTTCGGATTTCAAAGTGGATTTCTGGATTTCACAGTGGATTTCTGGATTTCAGTTTGGATTTCTGCCGACAGGTTTCTTCTTGTAACAAATTTTAGTTAGTTGTAGTTTTGGTTAACTAAATTTAAAAAAAGGCCATACTAAAATGTATTTAGTTGAAGTTATAGTTAACTAAAACAACACTGTCGGACAGTGTATGAGATTTCTTTTGTGACGGACCCCTCGGTTCGGCCTTCCAGCTATATTTTGTATGAATGCGTTCACGTGACCGAAAATGGGCGTGGCAACCCCAAAAGGTTCTCGTAAAGTGCAGACAGAATGTCGCTAATAAATTATTCATAAGTCGTTATTTTAACCCTGTACAACCTTGTACAAACTGACAGCGCTAACGGCTAAGTGTTCTACTGAGGTACTGAACGCTCTCATATATCCAAAGGAGGTCGAGGCAAGCCTCTCTGTGGAGGTACAGAATCTACATACAATACTGTTGAAGTGTTGTAGTGGATGTTGGTTCATTTGAAAGTGTTGGTTGTGTGGCACGAGTTCCCGGAAGTATGGCCCGTCTTTGATAGCTCAGTCGTCAACTAACTTGTCCCCAGGCTCTCCTGCGCGCCATCAAATTCTGGTGACGAGGTTAGATTTGTCTTGCATGGGAGTAGTCTTGCCTGATAGTGCTACAGTGTTGTGTGTGTAGAAGCTAAAGCAGTTTCAGATACGGCAGGTCTGCATCACGGTAAGCATATTGGTGCTGGGAGAACCCATGGTCTGGCAGGCAAGACTAGTTTCAAGATTTAAGTCAATGGCAAGGTTACATTGAGCTGACAAACGTGACATAATCATTAGCAATAGTGCATGAAGTCAATGGCAGCTTGATATGCCCTTATATGATTAGTACATCGTTGATGCATTGTGTTTTGTTTCGTGTTCATGGGAGTCTCTGGTGATCCTCAGTTAGACCCATGCCCAGATCCCACCCTCACACTAGTCTTGCAAACCAGCCGTATTTTTCTTTATTTCTGCTGGGAGGAATGAAAAATACGGCTGGCTCGTGAGACTACCCTCACACAAGGAAAATGGTCTGGTGAACCAAGTCAACCCTCTTGGGGTAGCACACACTTTTACGACTAGGGTAACGATCAAAACAATTTGCACAACACCCACTCAAAAATATTTGGTAGAATGCAAAATGTTACTGCAGTAAGGGACTTCCCTAACTGCGGTAACATTTTGATGTTAAACAGCTGCAATTAGAGTAGGAGCATGTTATGTAATAGTTAAAGATCTCACCATCTCATGTCCTTACTACAATTTGGGAATAGGCCCAAGAAGTTTGTCTTTGTTCACCAGACCACTTCTCACTGTTTTTGTGTCAGGCTTACATGATGTGTAATTTAGCAGTTGAATTAGCTATGGCATCTGCGGCTAGCACTGTTTTTTTTTTTTTTTTTTTTTTTTTTTACTGAACAAATTTGTTATATCAGGTCATCAGAAGTAGCTAGTAAGCTAATATAAACTGATAACCTACAAAGACAAAAGACAAAACTAAAACAAATTTACAATAGCACGTTTAAAAGCAGGTAAGGGAGAAATAGCACTAACATCTGAAGGTAAACTATTCCACAAACTAGTACAAGAGGGGAAAAATGAATTTGAATAGAAGTTTGAATGCACACGTGGCTGTACCATGGAACTGGAGTTAATAGACCGAATAGAATTGCCATAGGGAGTGGATCTAAAAACAGTAGGAAGGTTTGGTAAAGTAGCAAGCCTGTTAACCATGTTGTAGAACAGGCAGAGTTTTAAACATTTTCTTCTTGTGGCTAATGTTGGAAGGTTGGCGAGTTGCAAGAGTTCCTCATATCCACATCGCCATCGCTTTAGACAAACTTTCAACCCAAACTTCTGAACACCCTCAAGCCTCTCAATGTCTTTCTTCAGGTGAGGATCCCAAACACTACAAGCATATTCAAAGTGTGGACGAATCAATGACTGGTACAAACGTAGGAGGGTATGTGGTTCTGAATAGAGATAGAACTTTCGATAAAGGAACCCAATAAGTTTTCTAGTTTTGGAGCTGATGGCAGAGATGTGAGATGACCACGACATGTCTGAGGTTAGGATGACTCCAAGATATTTGTATTCATTAACTTGTTTGACAAAATTCCCATTGACCTCTAGTGGAGCAACTGGAAGGGTAGGAGATCTTTTACGTGAGATGGCAACATTTTCGATAGTTCAAGGCCAGATAGTTGGCAGTAATCCACTCAGAGACAGCATTAATATCATGTTGTACCAGGAGGTAGTCCTCAGGAGACTGAATAATTTGGTACAGAGCAATGTCGTCTGCATACACAACCATCTTTCCATTTGACACTACACAGGTCACATCATTGATATAAATTAGAAACAACAGTGGGCCAAGCACTGAGCCTTGAGGAACCCCGGAGACAACTGGCAAGACTGGTGATTTGGCTCCATTGACAACAACATATTGTTCTCTGCACGATAGCTATGAACCCACTTTCTGATATATGGATCAACATTGATGGCAGCTAATTTCATAAGAAGTGGAAGGTGGGGAACACTGTCAAAGGCTTTGCTAATATCCAAAAAAACTGTAGAAACTTCCTTGCCTCTGTCAAGAGCCTGGGTACAGTCATGAGTCATGGACAGTACAGCGGCAGTAGTAGATTTCCGTGCAGTAAAGCCCCATTGTTGGTCCGAAATGGGTGAGTGTAACAACAGGTGATCAGAAATAATGCTATGAACATGTTTTTCACTAAGAATTGGGAGAATTGAGATTGGTCTATAGTTTGTTGGGTTGGAAAAGTCCCCCCACCTTTAGGAATTGGTACCACTGTTGACATTGAGGATAGCCCCATTCAAACAAAAGAGATGTACATTGAAATAGTTTTTGAGAAGTTTACTGGTTCCTCTGAACCTGATGGTTTTCATGGCAGAGTACTGGTCTGGGACACTTTATACTCAACTAAGCCAACTTGGAAGTATACCAACACTTCAAACACACTATGGCATATATTCCTCTAAAGAACTTCCACCTCAGAGTATATTGTGTATTGATGTTTTGTTGCTTTGCTACAATACTGTAAGACTCAGTTCATTATGTAAGATTGTGTGTCACAAGGCAACAGACCTATGAAAAAAGGATAACATTAATGCTCTAGTTCTACAAGCATGAGCAATTACGAACCATATCTCTTTAGCCTGATGTTAAACAGCTGTAATTAGGGTAGGAGCATGCAACAATGTCCTGAATGTACAATTATGCTAACGTCTCCTTAGTATCACTGACTGTTGTTCATCCAGTGGTCCGACTTATACCCTGTGCATGCAGACATTTGTACCAAGTGTATATCCTGTTATAGCATTAGATTCGCATGCCAACTGTCTACGCTAAATGCATTTTCTGTTTGAGAAAAGATGTGTGCTTTGTTTGGTGAAAACCGCATTCATTTTGAGTAAATGGTTCACGAGTTACAGTGAGAAGAATTTATCTCCAGCCCTTCCATCTGCAGTGTACAACTTCCGCTTGCAAATAAAACCTTCCATATAAGGCACTTATGCTACGCTAGGCGGACCACTGCATCTAGAATTGGGTTTTGGTATTTCTAAAACAGTTCAGAAATGCCCCTTCATGAAGCTGCAACTTGCTCACACTTCTGAACTCAAGTGCAACTTAAATCCAGCAAATATTTGGTAGGCTTAGTTCTAACCGAGCATCAACAGAATTATAGTCTCGTCCCCAGACCCCACCCTCTCATGAGGAGAGACGGTCTGGTGAACCAAGTCAAATCTCTTGGGCTAGCGCACACTTTTGCGACAGTGTCACCTAGCAACATTCAAAATATTTTACGCTAAACCCACTCAAAAAAGGTGCGGATACTCGAGTAGAGATTAAAAAATGTACTGTAGTAAAGGAAGTGCTACGTAATTATTACCGATCTCGCAATCTCATGGGTCCTTACGGAATAAGCCCAAGAAATTTGGCTTTGTTCACCAGACTGTTTCTCGCCAGGAGGCACACGCTGGCTGGACACCAGAATATGCCATGACGTACCAATCACACAACCATTACTAAGGGTACATCCAGCCGCCATTGACTTCATGCACCTTTCAGGGCCGTAGCCATCAAATTTGGAGTGGTCAGGTTAGTGGTGCGTGCGTAAGCACGCAACAGCTAGGGGGGTCTGGGGGCATGCCTCCACAGAAAATTTTTGGAATTTAAAGGCTATGAGGTTGCTTCTGAGACCAGTTTTGGGCCAAAACGATGCTTCTCGGAGGCGAGACGACAGAGTTTTACATGCATGAACATCTACCCTTTCTGCCCGTTGCGCCATATAGCACTGCATGGTTTCGACTTTCCGATCGTTCGCTAATCTCACAAGCCACACCCTTCGCAGATCGTTCGGTTGGAAGAACGGAAAATTGTTGGAAGACTCGGTCTTTCGCACTGTTCGCAGCCATCTCGTATTATGTTGCAACATGTCACCACGCTGTGTGCGTGCCATGGCATGGGCGTTTGCCAAGCATTGGCCTATTTGGCGACGCCAAGCAAGCCATGGGTGAGGGAAAAAGTGGTCCGGTAGAAACCGGACTAACCGGACCGGTGGCTACGGCCCTGCCTTTGGTAATGGTCAGCTCAATGTAACCTTGCCCTTACTTAAATCCTAAAACTAGTCTTTCCTGCCAGACCATGGGTTCTCCCAGCACCGATATGCTTACATGCAGACTTGTAGTATCTGAAACTGCTTTGCTTCTACACACACAACACTGTAGCACTCAAAAATCTATCAGGCAAGACTACTCCCATGCAAAAAAAAAATCTAACCTCGTCACCAGAATTTGATGGTCGTGCAGGAGAGCCTGGGGACAAGGCTAGTTGATTAGTTGACGACTGAGCTCAGTATCAAACTTGGAACTCGTGCCACACAACCAACACTTCCAAATGGACCAACATCCACTACAACAGTATTGTATGTAGATTCTGTACCTCTACAGAGAGAAACAGCTTGCCTCGACCTCCTTTGGACTTCATGAGAGCGTTCAGTAGAACACTTAGCCGTTAGCGCTGTCAGTTTGTTGCAAGCAGATGAGAATGTACGGCACTACGGGGTTAAAATAACGACTTATGAATAATTTATTAGCGACATTCTGTCTGCACTTTACGAGAACCCCCAAAAAATTTCCGCCGCGCTTCGCGCGCCGGTGACAGAAACCCCCTTTCTAAATTTCTAGATCCGCCACTGTTAATGGTTACTAGCCCACAGCAAGATCCTGATTGTAAGATGGTCTGGACAACCAGGATCTTGCTGTGGGCTAGTAACCACTGAGGAAGCTTTCCAGACCATCTTACAACCAGGATCTTGCTGTGGGCTAGTAACCACTGAGGAAGCTTTCCAGACCATCTTACAACCAGGATCTTGCTGTGGGCTAGTAACCACTGAGGAAGCTTTCCAGACCATCATCTTACAACCAGGATCTTGCTGTGGGCTAGTAACCACTGAGGACTGGGAAGCTTTCCAGACCATCTTACAACCAGGATCTTGCTGTGGGTTAATAACCACTGAGGAAGCTTTCCAGACCATCTTACAACCAGGATCTTGCAGTGGGCTAGTAACCACTGAGGAAGCTTTCCAGACCATCTTACAACCAGGATCTTGCTGTGGGTTAGTAACCACTAGTCCAGTCCAGTGATTATTGACAGCCCAACTAGGGTAACCATTCTTTGGTTAAAACAATCAATTTGTTTTTGCAGTGATATCAGAGAGTCGGTAGACTCTCTGTGTAGGGATGGCGCTGACGCGCAATATATGCAATACATAAGCAAAAGCCGTATAACTTCACCACAAACACGCTAAAAGCTTATTTAAGCGCCCAGGCCTCCTCTTTAAGTCCCCTTGTGATCAGCAAGACTCATACAAGTGGCCAAAAGCCACGCGGAAGACAGCTAAACGCAAAAGTGTGCGGTCATGAAAGTGCCATTTTTCGTATTCTTCTTAGTGATGTCAGAGTTTCCAAAAGTATGTAAATATTCTTCTACACAGGCCATTTCTCCACAATGTCTTAATGTATTCACATCAAATTTGATATAGAGGTTCTTTAGAGGCTTGGGTATATTTCCTTGCACAGCTTTGTTAAAAATATCTGCCTCGATCAAAACTACACACAATTTTTTGTCACATCTCGCTACTTTTCTGCAAATTGTTGAAGTATTAAGACATTTTGTGATGCTGCTCAGAGTTACTTCAATATTCAACAAAGCACAACCAGTTCTGTATACTAGAGTAGTTGTCCAATGGGATGGTACAGGTTTTTGATTGGAACCTTGCTCCAACTTCCCCGGAAATGCAACTATTTATGGCCACAAAATGCCGTTTTTTAAGCATTTATCAAGCCTAGTGCAAGGATTATACTAGATATCTAAAAGCCACAACCTTCATTGGACTGAATAGGTACAGACTATCCTTCACAGCGAGTTTCGTTCTGATCGGGCTTACAGCGGCTTCCGGAAAGGTAGTGACCGGAATATTGCGCTAAAATGACGTAGAAAAAATTTGGCAAACCGGTTACATTTCGAAGACCGTACCGCTTGCTGTATTCACCCAATCTCATTGATATGGGTACCGTTGGAATCGCCATTTTATGCTCTTTTCGAAAATAAAGGTTGTTGTTGTGATAAACGAATTTTGATTTTCACCCCGACATCGTTATTCTTCTTTCTTTCTTTCTTTCTTTCTTTCTTTCTTTCTTTCTTTCTTTCTTTCTTTCTTTCTTTCTTTCTTTCTTTCTTTCTTTCTTTCTTTCTTTCTTTATGTTCAACAACGATATCTCGCAAACGGTTTAAGTACTCACCATCATTTTAGCACGAAACTGATGCTTATCCCAGCGCGGAGCTCTACGACCACTCAGCGTCTTCATAGCTTCAAATTCACCCTGGTCAACAAAAGCCATTCACAACACTCTGAGGCTGCTGTCCGTTGCTTAGGACGCCATTTTCTAATTTTGTACGCATGCGCACACGAAGTCTCGTTCCCAGACCAAAGACCACGGTCATTGGTCTGGAAGCGAGACTAGTACACAAGCAAAATGGCCCGTGGGCAGTATTATACGCGTGGCTGGCACTGTCTCCCCCCCCATGCAGCATTGGGCAAGGCTTATGAACACCACGTAGGTAAGGTGCTACCTACTTGTAGCTACACTAAAAATAGCCTACTCACAGCTTTAGTGAACTGTAAAGCTAGGATGGTCAGTTGTCACTATGATAGTTTTCTATGCTGCAGCTGGTCAGTCATCATGACAACTGAATCATGAAATTTGTTTCACAAAGTTTGGTAGGGAGAGTGGTTGGCCCTTCATCAGGTTCTAGCTGGCTATATTACGCATAATTATTACATGCCTGGAACCACTACTAAACTGTCAATGCCGTTTCAAAAGTTCTGGTGTTGCGGTTACACTTGAAAATTCTTCTTAGGCTTAGGTCTAACTGTAACTGAGATTAACATCAAAAAAGTACAGAAACAAGACTTAAAAAACATTAAAAATGTAAAAAAAGATGTAGGGATGGCATGCCAAAAAGTATGCAAACAAGGTAGGGATAATGCATGAAAGCAAAGGTCAACATATTGGCAAAGCCCCATCCCTACATCTTTTTCACACTACAGCTGATGCAATGCTGCTAGATCATATTAGCCTCGTTCCTGAACCAACATGTGGGAGAAGGAATGTGGCCTGGGGATGAGGTTAAAACCATGCCATGTAACACTATCAAAAGTCTGCAGTCTACTCCAACTCACTGCTTAAGTTGTTGAAGAGGTTCCGTATAACATAATGCTACCAAGAGGGTCATACTAGCCTCATTACCAGGCCATGTGGGAGGAGGAGGTGGCCTGAGAACGAGGCTACAGCCATGAACTGCCAGTAATAAAGGTTGTGAACTTGTGGTATGTTTTAGGAAGACCCCCATGCACTAACTGTAGTGTGAAAAAGATGTAGGGATGGGGCTTTGCCAATATGTTGACCTTTGCTTTCATGCATTATCCCTACCTTGTTTGCATACTTTTTGGCATGCCATCCCTACATCTTTTTTACATTTTTAATGTCTTTTAAGTATTGTATATATATGTACAGGTTCTCATCTGCCTTTTGTGTGCTGGGTATGGGGCTACAGGCAAACATTCATGTATTATATAATTGACATTAAGACTCCAATTCTGCTCTGCAGGAATTGTATTCTACTATGGCCTGTTTCAGCTTGCTGTGTGGTTGTTCTGCCATGAGATATCACTCTTTTGGAAGATAAAATTTCCATTTCATGCCAGATCATTTGAAACTGCACACCGTACAAAGTATGTCCATATCACAATGGTAATTGTAGGACTTGTACTACCAGCCCTACCAGTGATTGTGACTTTTACTACTGGGGATCCAAGTGGTTTCGGAGTGACCAGGTTTCCCCCAATCCTGTGTACTGGCTTGCAAAGGGATTCCACATTCTACTCCCTGGTCCTGCCCATCAACGTTCTCATGGCTATTGGAATTCCCCTGCTCATCATAATATTCTGGATCATTTACAAGGTAATAGTTGTACACACCCACAATGGAGTCATGAAAATGGTACATGTTATAGCAGTAAAATGAAAATTGAACGTAATAAAATGTACTTAATGTGTTCCTCAAATGTCAAGTTGTAGCACTGCAATGTGTACATCATCTATTTATTTTGAAGTGGCGCCAAGTTTGCTGAAATAAGAGATGTCCAATGCTATGTACATGTGCATGATGAGCATGTAATAGTCTTCGAAATAGCCTATCTGAATTCCTTGCTTGAGGTCCAAAATATGTATGTGTATAATAAACATTTCCAGTCACTCCCACTAGAAAGTTTTTACTTTAATAGGTACCTGTATCCATGAATTGCTCGATATCATTTATGTGAGTGCCAGTAGCTCTGCCAGTTTTTGGGAGAAGTGGTTTGGCACTGACTTAGGTATAGATAGATCAGGTCATATGTATCAAGTGGCTATATCAATTTGTAGAGGTAATAGGTTGAGTGTTGACCCCCTAGCTCCATTATGTTGTCTTGAATCCTAGTCTTTCTTGCCTACATGATTTTTAAGTAGTGGATCAAGGTCTTGAATTGATGAAATTTGTGTAATTTCATCTGCAGAAATTAAAGACTGTGTGTTTGGTGGATTGACTTAGTCTGCTATGGGTTTCAGTAGTTGATTGATGAATCAAGAGCAGTGATAATGTATTCTAAGGCTGACCAAAAATAATGAACTTATTTTCATACCTAATTGCAGCATCATGGTTTAATCAAGACAAAGCATTCAAAACAACCATTCAAGATTGGCACTGCCGAGCGAAAAATTCTGATTATTTTCTGCTATTATGTCTTGCTGGCCACGATTGCCCTCACATCTTTCACTGTCAGTACCAGGAATGTTGAGCAGTTTGCAGCTGCAGTAGTGGACTACTGGCGATGTGAGCTTACAGGTGTTAATCCTGAGAATCCATGCAACGGGCTGATAGCTTCATTTAGAGATCATACAAATCCAGTGTTAACATCATTCTCTTACATCCTCCTGGGAATTTTCCCTGCAGTGAACCTCGTATTTGCAGTTAACATCAGTGAACTAAAGCAGAAATTTAAGACCTGTTGTAGTCGATTGGAAAAGTTTTATTCCAGTGAGGAACAATACATCTAGTACTGTTGCAAGTGCCAACTCAACTCAACCATAAAGAGTAGACATTTTCTTGTTAGTCTCTAATTTGGATGAACCATGACACATTACTTATAATAATGGTTCTGTTCATCAGTATGGTTTTAGCAAACAGCATCTATTTTGGTGTTCATATGTACTAACACACTTCCTTCTCCATAGTAATTTCATGCATGATCACTTGTTTACTGCAGATCACACTTGGGAAGTAATTAGAAACATTATTCAGTCACATTACCACATTCGTAGTATTGCTGAATGTTTGTTAAGGGCACGGCTCACTGAATGTGTGGGTCCATCAATAATTCTCCTGACGATAACTCATTCAGTGTTATCTGGTACCAAGTTATTTTCCGAGATCACTGAGTTGGTACCCTTCTCTTAATTTATGCCTGGTAGATGTTCTTGTTCTTTGGTGCTTGTTATTGAAGTGGGAGTAAGGTATATATGGCCGTTTCTTCACTGATATACATGCAGTGTGAGCACATGCATCACAAAATTTGCAGTGCTCTTCAATAACAAGCACCAAAGAACAAGAACACCTACCAGGCATAAAAATGAAGAGAAGGTTATCTGGTACCAACTCAGTGAGCTCGAAAAATAACTAGCCAACGTTTCGACTGAATGCTCCAGTCGAAACGTTGGCAAGTTATTTTTCGAGCTCAAGTTGGTACCAGATAACCTTCTCTTCATTTATGCAGAAGCCAACTGAGAAGCCACTAAAACCTACCAGGCACTATATTAATGAGATATGCCTAGCACCATAGAATTAGGCTGAAGCATCTGCTCCACTGCCCATGCATGGTCCAAGTAGCTTAGTGGTATAGTGGTATTCAATGGCACATGCAGTGTCTTCATTATGTCAGGTGCCTGTTTGGTGTTGAAGATCTGTACCATCTGCAAGATGCAGTACGTATGATCATGATCAATACAGACATAAATGGATATCTCATGGGACCACTTAGAACCAAAATGCACAGTTTGAGTTTCAAATTGGCAATTTTTGGCTTATGACCTGTATGTAACAGTAATGTTACTAAGATCTGGTAGGGCATAAGCATACACACATTAGGGACCCACATAGATTACATTATGGGCCAAAGTTTGAACTCAAGACTAGAGCCACCATACTCCAGAGTCAAGTTGCAACCACTGATCTAGTCCACCATGGAGTGTTCCCACACCTCCCGTTCAGTAATACACATAAGCGGTCTGGGAACAAGGCTACTTTTGGTTGGAATAAGATCCATCACCACAGTCTTGCTATGATGCATCACAGGAAGTCCAAGAGTTTATTATATATATATATATATATAATTATACATATATAGATAGATAGAGATAGATAGATAAATTTTTAATTTTTACAGGCAATGCCTCATCAGCACATGTTACCCGAGCCTGAATACTGGAATCCTTAGACCTAGCTACTCTCAGTTTGTACACCCCTTTCCAGCCTAGCTAGCCTCATCTCCGATTTTTCGAATGGGCCTGGGGACGAGGCTACAGCCTAGCATGCCTAGCACTCTAATACTACTCATTCAGGGGCAAATCTAGCCAAGGTGGTGGGCCTGGAAGGAATGAAGTACATTATTTTTGTGCATTTTGCGCTGAGTGGGTCCTACATATAAATAGCAAAATGTTTCCCATGTGTAACACATGGGGAACATACAAATGACCTGTCCCTCACTTGTCCCATGTGTACACATGAAGAGCATTTTAAGTTAGACTTAAACCGTCAGTGATTAACTTCGTCTACACGGGGGAAAGTTTAAGTCACCTGTAATTAATGTTCAAAATGAAGGGTTAGTCCAAATGTAATTTAAAACTTCAACTTTGCACAAGCAGAAACTGTTATGTTATTATTATACCCCACGAGCCAAGTATGAAATGTTAGCTTGGCAAATACTCAGTTTATGAGTACCTCATCAGGGAAGTTAGCTGTGGAGTATGAATAACAATACTTCTATCTCAGCAAGGAGTTTAGTGGGGTAATTAATCATTGTCCTATACCTATACCTCCATTCCCTGTCCAAGTTAAACCCTGAGGCAATATGTGACCACATGACAAAGCAGCAAAAAGCACATTTACGTATTATGTATTGCAGTTTGTGAACAGGTAACACTATCACACAGTGATACCACCTTTAGAAGACAATGCTACTATCTCATCAACAACTTTAGTTCCAAATATATTATTTGATGGGTGAGAAGGCAATATGGCTGGATATTGCACGAGTGTGCAGCAGTATTTTCACGAGCCGCAGGCGAGTGAAAATACAGCACAAGAGTGCCGATGGTTCTGATCTGTACTGTCCTGAGTACCCAACAGACTCCCAAATGGTTTGTATCACATTAGATGAGATGTATAACTTGATGCATTGATAGTATTTTAAACCCTCGACAGCCAGTATCTCGGTCTGAATAGCGAAGCACTGTTCCGGAATCTTTTCCACGACCTGTATGCATGTTCATCACAGTGATGAACATGCGTACAGGTCGTGGAAAAGATTCCGGAACAGTGCTTCGCTATTACATTGACCCATCACTCAGTACAGGCACAAATTCTTCATTCTACTAAAATGAAGAATTTGTGCCTGTACTGAGTGATGGGTCAATGTAATAGCGAAGCTACTAAAATGAAGAATTTGTGCCTGTACTGAGTGATGGGTCAATGTAATAGCGAAGCACTGTTCCGGAATCTTTTCCACGTATTGATGCATTGATAAACATGCGCAGGAGTCAGTGCATATCCGACATTAGCTATGCAAAGTGAGGTCATTATAAATCTAGTCCCAGTGTGCGCCGCCTATACTTGCATTACACCTACTATTTTTGTAATAGCCATCTGAGACAACCAATGAGATTCCTAAAATGACGTTACTACATGAGAGGAAAACGTTTAAGATTACACTGTACACAGATTCAGTGTGTATTACGTAGTATAGAATGTAGTATAACACGTTTTGCTGTGGAAATTGGATATGTATATTTATAATGCACATACGGCTTCACCTCAAGGCATTATTTATGCTGTTAAGTCTAAGTAGTAAACTGTGCTGTTGCCTACATGATCATATGATGTAACAGCATTAGATGTATAGCAATATAAAGTAGTGTGCATTACCATCCGATTTCAACATCAGTCACAATGATTGTTATGATATTGATACATTATAATTACTGTGATTAATATGACATGACCGAATGATACATCGTAGATGTGGTACTGCACTGACAGAAGTGAACTGAAACACGATGTTTGTTGTAAGTGTACCACATCATTATCATATTACAATGAGGACATGATTTGTTACAAGTGTATCACAATTTAATACTTCTGGATCATGATGTGCAGCTTGCGTTTAACCATCAGTAAACACACTGAAACATGTACAAAAACTTAAAACAAAACAACATTCAATACACAACAAAAAACCACCTAGCACAAGCAGAGCACAAGCGGCTGTTGGAATGAGCCAAAACAAAAGATAACAGTGGCACCAAAATTTATCTAGGGTACCTGGCCAGGGTACGCATGGAAATAACTCACGCACGTGCATACACACACACACACACACACACACACACACACACACACACACACACACACACACACACACACACACACACACACACACACACAACCTTTTTAGAAAAGAAAACAATGTGAGAGAGGAAAAAAAAAAATTATTGGGTGTACAGTAACATCCAAACCAGAACTAAAAGCTCGGCTACACTATAAGTTCACACTGAGGTAGCAGGTTGACTGCATCTGTCCATCAGATTTCCTGACCTCGGCAGAGAGAGAGAATCCATGAACTATAAAGTTTACATGCCAATGCCAGCAGTCACCCAAGAATAACTTGCACACGACACACACAATGCAAACATCATGTGTTACAATCCTGCCTGCATGCGTCAGATACCAATGAGAGCTGAGCTCTAATGACAGAAAAAATATTTCATCATCCACATACAGAATGTGACACTTTTGCATGGTGACAGGTGAGGCTGGGACTGAGAGATGTTCTGCTGTTTTTTTAGTTTGTGTTCACTGTTCTTGGGTATGCATTTGTTATTTTGTGGGAGCAAATTTATTGTTTTTTTTTTTGTTTTTTTCAGGAGGATCATGGAGAACTTGTTTGTCTTGTGGACATACTTTTGGTTTTTCACCTTTTCTTTCTGACCCACTTAAAAGTGGCATCACTGTTATGATAGTCTTACCTGTCCACAAGCTGCAATAGATAATACGCAAATGTGCTGCTTTATCATGTGGTCACGTTGCCTCAGGCGTTAACTTAGGAAGATATAGCCCGAAGATTAATCACCCCACTAAACTGATACGTGCACATTCAAAATTGATTTCACTCATAAAATCATTGCGTGTGTTCGATATACTGTAAAGTTGTCTATGAGCAGTGAAACACAGAAATACAGAGAACCAGACAAGAATAGAGAGTTGATAATACAGATATGCCTGTATGCCGGTGCAACGGTAGTGGGCGCTGTTTGTCTTGCTCCTGTGTCAAGCAAGGTAAACCCTGTGTTGACTGTTTGCCATCTCGTAAGGGCCAGTGTTGCAACGACGCTCCTACGCCTATCAGTACGCCAGAGGTTGATAATGGACACTACCCGTCATCCAGTTCCCCAAGTGTTATGTCAGCTACAATTACATCAGACTCTCAACTTCACTTCACAAACCTCTCCTCTGAGAGCGCGAACGCCATCTTGGATGACGTCATCACAAATCCCACCACAGCTATGGATGGGATGACACTTCCTTCGTTCAAGCCAGCATCAAGTATGATTTCATCATGGGGGGATTTATCAGGTGAAGAGTTTATTAAAGCAATTGATGATGCCTATGCTCAAGTGGTGCACTGGAGACCCAATCTATTTAAAGTCCCATCTGGAGCATGCGGCAAGCGGTTTGTAACTGAACTTACCCGTTTTTTCAGTGCCTTTGCTGTGGACTCTGACCTGGAAACTATTGCATTGAAGGCTGCCATGACCATACCTCCGTTGATGCTCCAGAAACCACATGCTAAATCGAAAACGCATGACCACATCTCCTGTCTCCAGCGCAGATTGGGACTCTGGGAGAAGGGAGACATCATAAATCTTCTTAGAGAAGGAAGATCCCTGCAGAAGTCACTCACCAACACTCAACTACCTAGAAAAGGTACAGCAGATGATGCTGCAACAGCCCGCAGATTTTCGAAGTTGATGATGGAGGGAAGAGTAAGAGCAGCTTTGAAGCATTTGTCCGACAACTCACACACTGGTCTTCTAAGCCTCGATGAAATCATTGACAACACGTTGGGAAAGACAGTTAGAGATGTCCTTGAGGACAAACACCCAGACCCACAGCCAGCACACCCAGAAGCACTCTTAAGAGGTGCGAACAACGAGGATTTCCATCCAGCTATCTTTGAGAACCTCACAGGTGAAGTGATTCGGGCTGCTGCTCTTCACACGCAGGGTGCTGCTGGACCCTCCGGACTCGATGCCCTTAGCTGGAGAAGATTATGTACTGCCTTTGGCCAAAAGTCGAATGATCTGTGTGCAGCCCTTGCAGCAGTTGTTCGAAGGATATCTACTACATACATTGATCCATCTGCTTTGCAGGCCTACACATCCTGTCGTCTCATTCCTCTTGATAAGTGCCCTGGAGTTCGCCCTATAGGAATAGGAGAGGTTGTGCGAAGAATCATTGGAAAGGCAGTCATGAAAATTGTGAAGTATGATCTTCAAGAAGCAGTGGGGGCAACCCAGCTATGCGCTGGCCAAGAAGCTGGTTGCGAAGCAGCAGTCCATGCCATGGAACGGATCTTTGCTGATGAAGATACAGAGGCAATTATCCTGGTAGATGCAACGAATGCATTTGACTGCCTGAACAGAGAGGTGACGCTACTCAACTGTGAAACAGTCTGTCCTGCACTGTCACACATTCTCATTAACACCTATCGCAACAACTCACAGCTATTCGTCGATGGTCAGTGTATACTTTCGAAGGAAGGTACTACACAGGGCGATCCACTAGCCATGGCAATGTACGCCATTGGAACTCAGCCATTGATCCGCAGACTGGATGGTATTGCCAAGCAAGTATGGTATGCTGATGACTCTGCTGCTGGGTCAGGCCTGGAGAGACTTAGGAGGTGGTGGGATCTGCTGGTGAGGATTGGTCCACTCTATGGATATTTCCCGAATGGCTCCAAGACATATGTCCTAACAAAACCTCACCAGATTGAAGCTGCAAAGGAGGTATTCAAAGATACAGGAATAGTTATTTCGACAGAGGGAAAGCGTTACCTTGGTGGAGCAGTTGGTACCTCCTCCTTTATACGTCAGTATGTTGAAAGGAATGTGGAGTGTTGGGTGAATGAAGTGGAAAAGCTCAGCACGTTTGCCCAGACTCAACCACATGCAGCATATGCTGCCTTCACCCATGGGCTATCTTCAAAGTGGAACTACCTCTTAAGGGTAACTGATTGGGAAAAGAACCAACTTGACAGCATTCTAGAATCTTTAGAGAAAGCCATCCAATCACACTTTATCCCTGCTCTCACAGGACAACCTCCTCCAGGTGAACATACACGAGAGATGTTAGCACTACCGGCACGGCTTGGTGGTCTAGGTCTGCTGAACCCTCTTGCCTCCGCACCAGAGCAACAAGCTGCTTCACAGCAGATCAGTACCCCACTTGTCGACCGAATCATCAATCAAGACCATCGGCTGGATGACTGTCATGCAGTTCAGCAGAGCATCAAGATAAGAATTCAACATAATAAACGCCAGAAGCAGAAAGAAGATGCTGAAAACCTCCAACGCATTCTACCACCCACTCTTCAACGTTCCATGGAACTCTCTCGGGAAAAAGGAGCCTCCACCTGGCTAACAACACTCCCCATAGATGAACACGGCTTTGCTCTACACAAAGCTGCTTTCAGAGACAGCCTTTCGCTCAGATATGGTTGGCCATTTCAGAATTCACCATCTCACTGCAGCTGTGGACAACCATTTAGTGTTGAACACTCCCTGACTTGCAAAACTGGAGGCTTCCCAGCTGTGAGACACAATGAAGTGAGAGATATTACCGCCACATTACTAACTGAAGTTTGCCATGGGGTGACGACAGAACCCCATCTACAGCCACTCTCAGGAGAGTCCCTATCTCACCGCTCTGCCAACACACAGGATGGTGCTCGACTGGATGTGGCAATGTATGGATTCTGGGGAGGGAGATTTGAAAAGGCATTTATTGATGTAAGGATATTTAATCCCAGCGCCCAATCAAATCGCCATGGCCCGCTATCATCCGTATATCGCAAGCATGAGCAAGAGAAGAGAAGGGAATACGATCAGAGAGTACGTGAGATCGAACATGCAACATTTACACCACTAGTGTTCTCCACAACAGGTGGAATGGGACGAGCTGCGACAACGTTTTACAGGAGACTTACATCAATGCTAGCTGAAAAAAGAGATATCTCCTACTCCACGGCTCTGAACTGGATACGATGCAGACTAAGTTTTGCACTTCTGAGAGCTTCCATTATGTCCATCAGGGGAGCGAGATCATCCCGACACCATCCAGCAACTGAGTGTCCAATCGACCTTCAGCTTGCAGAAGGCCACCTCAACTAACTCAGAATCACTAAATCAATTGTCTACAGTATACATGCATTTTATTTTTATTTCTACTTTCTATTTTTCTATTTCTGTCCACTTATATATATACATTAAATCTCCTTTCATTTCTTTTTATTCATACTCCATAGCTAACTTCCTTGCCGAGGTAATGATTTCATACTTCACTGCTAACTGGCTGCCTGCAGTGAGGTAAGATTACTAATCATCTTCATAAACTAAGTCTTTGCTGAGGTTCATGGGGTACAATAACTACATTATAGCAGTTTCTGTTGTGTCCTTTTTTTGCATATTGAGTCGGGAATTTCTATGGGCGATAATCGACCATAAGTGGGTTAATACCGCTGCGTATTTTTGAAAGTCTGGCTTCACTATCACTTTCACACTTGTTCGCACCTACTTAGTTACCTACTCACAGTGCAGCACCAACTCAATATGCGAGAGCGACTGGACTCTCTCCCGTTTTTCGTGTGAAATTCTGGGAATTTTTTGGTGTCTAAAATATTTAACATTCCACAGGACGCGCCGAGCGCAGAAGAATGTTATCATAGGAACGGCTCTCCACTGCGTTTCAAATTTCAACTGCCCATAGAGTGGCGTCTTAATTAAGGCAGCTACTTTAGGACTCGCTTTGGGGGTAGTCTCGCGGAGCCAGACTGGCGGGACAACTTAGCCTCGCTCCCAGGCCCGAGCGAGTACTGGGAAGCGTACAGGTACCGTCTCCGTCTCTTGAGAATCAGGCTCCACAAGACAAATTCCACAAGGGGACGTGGCCAAACAGCCGACGTGTCAACATCGAAAAGCCAGCTATGAATATTTTTGCCGCGTAAACGAGTTACAAAATAATTTTTGCCGAGCGCATTAGCGCGAGGCTTTGAACGAGAGATCTATATGGCCGATGAATGCGACGCGACATCGACAGCACGCGAAGAGCACACATCTGCCTGTCCGCTGGTCCGTGCTTGTGCGCTAGTCCCTGCCTGTACATTGGTGAGTCGTGAGTCCCCTGATGTTTGTACAAGTACACGGGAGGGAAGATGGTAAACTGTTGCCGATGTAACAGAACTGGCAGCTGTCGCAACTGTGCCTGTGTAAAGGCTGGCAAGCCTTGCCAAAGTTGTTTGCCCAGTCGCCTCGGTCACTGTTTGAACAATACTGGTTCTTCCCCACCTGACCAACCCTCCGGGACTCCTACAACCACACCCTCATTGAATGCCTCCCCAAATGGGTCACATGATGACACTCCTCCCACCCTTACCCCAACCAGCACCCCTCACTCCCCCGCTCACTCACACACCACATATTTGACTCCTAAGTCTGGACCTGTAAGAGATGTGGATCTCCCCTCTTTTACTCCAGCATCCAATCCGACATTTACATGGGGAAGCCACAATTCCGAATCATTCAGACAAGCACTAGATGAAACATACACGGAGATCAGACATTGGAGACCTAATCAATTCAAGCTGCCACAAGGAAAGGCCGGAAAGCACTTTGTCTCTGAGCTCGCAAAATTATACAAAGCCTTTGCAACTCGCTCTGCCCTGGAAGGCGTTGATCTGAAAGCTGCCACGGTCCTCCCCATCCTTGCCCTGCAGAAACCCTCTCGCTCTTCCAAGAACAAAGACCATGTTGCCTGCCTTGAGAGAAGGATGCCTTTGTGGCTGGATGGTAATTTGGCTGAGCTCCTATCGGAAGGAAGAACAATTCAGTGTCGCTTACCAACAGCACCTTCAAGTTCCAAGGAGATGGCTTCTGATCCAGCAAGAGCATTTGCAAAGAAAATGTTTCAAGGGAAGACAAAAGCAGCACTTGACCATTTAAGGAACAAGGAGAAGGGTGGAGTGATGCAGCTTGACGATCAGATACCCAGCGGACCTGGTGCAACCATGACTGTAAGAGAAGTCTTGCTTGACAAACACCCCCCCGGCCAACCGGCCGACCCCAACTCTGTGGTCGCTGATGAGGCCCCCCCTGGTACATGACATCCTGTTCGATCCCATTGATGCCACCCTGATCAGGACAGCTGCCCTAAAGACATCAGGGTCCGCTGGACCTTCTGGGTTGGATGCCTACAGTTGGAGAAGGCTATGTACTTGCCACCAACAAGCCTCCAGAGATCTCTGCCAGGCATTAGCTGAAGTGGCCAAATGCCTATGTACACAATTCGTTGATCCAGCTTCAGTTGCTCCCTTCTTGGCTTGCCGTTTGATCGCACTTGACAAGAACCCGGGTGTCAGACCAATTGGAGTTTGTGACACAGCGAGACGCATAATTGCCAAAGCGATCCTGATGACCATCCGAAGTGACATCCTTGACATGGCTGGCTCCTTGCAATTATGTGCCGGTCAGATCAGTGGCACAGAGGCTGCAGTTCATGCCGTCCGTTCCTATTTTGAATCCAATGAGTGCGAAGCAATTCTCCTGGTGGACGCTAGCAACGCTTTCAATGCCCTTAACAGGCAGACAGCACTCAGGAACACCAGGCGCCTGTACCCAGCTCTGGCCACTGTGTTGATAAATTCCTACAGAGCTGAGGCTGATCTCCTTGTGGATGGCGACGTAATCAAGTCAAGAGAGGGTACCACCCAAGGAGATCCTCTTGCTATGCCGATGTATGCCATTGCCACAATCCCACTGATCAAAAGGCTAAGTGCAACTGTCAACCAGGTATGGTATGCAGATGATGCTGCTGGCATGGGGCGGATTGATCAGACTCGCTTATGGTGGGATAAGCTTGTCGAGCTAGGGCCTGGTTTTGGCTACTATGCCAATGCCTCAAAGACATGGCTTATCACCAAGGAAGCCCATCACCAGAAAGCCATTGAAGCCTTTTCAGGCACCGGAGTGAAAGTTACATCTTGTGGAAGACCCTACCTCGGGTCTCCTATTGGATCTGGGGCTTTTATTGAATCATTTGTGGAAGACAAAGTGAAGCTCTGGGCTGCAGAGCTGGACATTCTTTCCTGCTTTGCAAAAACACAACCACATGCTGCGTACTCTGCTTTCACGCATGGCCTGACATCGATTTGGTCTTACCTAATTAGAACAACTCCGGAAATTGGGCACCTGCTTCAGCCATTGGAGGACATCATAAGAATGAAGCTGATTCCCGTGCTGACCGACAGAGCTCCACCCAATGATGTGGAAAGGAACCTTCTTGCTCTGCCAGCCAGGCTAGGAGGCATAGGCGTTTCTAATCCAGCCACTGACACAGAATCGATCTTTTCAGCGTCAACCAGGATCTCGGAGCCCCTAAAAGATGCTATCCTTGCCAAGGTTCCAGTTTACTCCTATGACATGTGGGCTAGTCAAGTTGCTGCCAGGTCCGAAGTTCACAAGCTCAGATGTCAGCAGTTAGAACAACAATCTGAGACCTTAAAGCAGATCCTACCTGACTCCCAAAAACGGGCCATGGAACTTGCCTCTGAAAAGGGTGCTTCTACCTGGCTAACGACCCTTCCGGTGGAAGAATTCGGATTCACCCTACATAAGAGTGCTTTCCATGACGCTCTCGCCTTGAGGTATGACTGGAAACCCAATCGCACACCTCAGTACTGTGCCTGTAGTTCAGCGTTTTCAGTGGAGCACGCCCTATCCTGTCCCAAAGGTGGTTTCCCAACGATTCGCCACAACGAGATAAGAGACCTGACTGCCTCCCTGCTGACAGAAGTATGTCATGAAGTCAGCATCGAGCCAGACTTGCAGCCTATCTCAGGAGAAATCTTCCACAGGGCCTCAACCAACATACAGGATGGAGCCAGATTGGATGTCGCCATGAGTGGCTTTTGGGGGGGCAGGTATGAGAGATCCTTCTGTGACGTGAAGGTCTTCAACCCTCATGCTCCCTCCAACAGAAACAGCAACCTCGCCTCATGCTACAGGAGACACGAAAGGCTGAAGAAGAATTCCTATGAGCAAAGAATTAGAGATATTGAGCATGCTTCCTTCACGCCTTTGATCTTCTCAGCGACAGGAGGACTCGGAAACGAGGCCAAGACGTTCTACAAGAGGCTTGCATCACTCCTCGCTTCAAAGTGGGACAACTCGTACAGCTCCACGATGGCCTGGCTGAGGTGCCGTCTCACCTTCTCACTCTTGAGATCCTCAATCAGATGCATCCGGGGAGCCCGCTCACACTCAGGCTTTCCTGTCAGAGCCCCGCCAGTGGATCTGGTGAGGGTGGAAGCCAGCCTCACATCCACCTGTTGAACAGTTTTCACCTGCCCTAATAAACTATATTGCTTATGCAGTTTTTTCCTCTCTTGTTTTATATATATATATATTCTTAACCCTAACAAGTCCTTCCTCGTATTGTATATATAAAAAGATTTTTTTTTTTTTACCTAAAAAAATATATATATATATATATATTCTCGCAATGTATGTGCGTACACAGAGGAGGTCGGACACGGTTGAACTTTACTAATTAAAATGGCTGAGGTCACACTAATTGATTTTGCGTAGCTCAACAGACTAGCTCTCTCGACTTTTACTGAGGGGGGCCCCAGTTTTCAAATCAAGATTCAAGGCTGGGGCAAGTCATAGAAAAAGCTAAAAAGCTTTCTACCTTGCAATATCCAAGATCAATTAGTGTGACCTCAGCCATTTAATTAGTAAAGTTCAACCGTGTACGACCTCCTCTGGTGCGTACAGGTCACGCTCAGGAATGTCAATTTGCACTCACGTGCATGCTCAGGAACTCTTGCGTCACGTGCATTAGCGAGGCGCGCGAGGATGCCTAGCGCTAGCGTTGAGGACAGGGAAGAACGGCGCTTCTTGACAATGAAGGGCGGGGAGGACAGCGCGTCTGGTCCTCCGCGAGGTACGCAGCCGACGGTTGGCGACACTGAGAAAGAGAAAGCAACGAAGTCCGAGTTAGCCCTCACAAATTGTAAAGGAGGAGCTGGGCAGTTGGCTGGGATGGAAGAGCACACTGCACTCAAAATGCAGGTGTGCATTCTAGTGTGCATTTATTGGAAATACTATCCACACAAGAGCTGTCTAGGCATTTGTTGTGAACATACTATAATGTTTCTGTGAGCATCTGGTACAGGATCTATGTACTCAGCCTCCTTCCTCATTCTGCACGCAGAAAAGAGCCTGGGAAAGAGGCTGCTATGGTGACAGAAGGTCTAGCAACTACAGAAATTCAACAGTGTACACTTTCACCCCAGCCTATTGACCAGACCCTCTTTTCCATATTTGGGATGGTCTGGGAACGAGACTAAGGGACAACCTACAGTTTCGTTAGAGTGAGATTGGCTTCAAAGTCGTAGTCAGATCCTTGTGCCTGTGGCAACAAAACATCAATAAACAGGAAATGACAACAGGAAGTGACTTAACTACTTAAACAGTTATGTGCCTATCAATGGTATGCCCCACCTGGCATACCTGGGGCAGATGTTGGAGAAAGGAAGGGGATTTCGTCCGAATCTTCCCTGAAAGGCTGGTACTTAGTCGAGATTGTCCCAATCCACTCAAATTGCATATAATTTCTCTTTCGTTGTGTTAAATGTCTTTGGAAAATTCGTTGTGAATTCCAATGATACCCCTGTCACACACTGTGCACAACACGGAGATATGGGGTATTTGTAAGGGATATGTAGGGGGATGGTACGCAGGTTTGTGGGCTTGTTCCATTAGCTGCAGTCCAGTGCTTTAACCAATAGGCCACCAGCAACCCTAAGACTGTGGTGGTGATTTGGGGTTAGTCATCTAAGTCAGACCTGTGAAGATTGCTCTCATGGTGGTGTGTGTGCATGCTTGTACAATATCTGTGCGTGATGTGCAGGTTTGACAGCTTGGCATGTGACTGGGGGGAGGGAGGGAGGTTAGGTGGAGGGTATCTCTTCTTCACCGCCCCCACACTGCTCCAGCAGTGACATTTAAAATAATCTGCTAACAGACCTGACTTGGGGGAGGGGTCTGGGAAATATCGTACCTGCCCTGGGCCCACCATCTACCACTTTAGTTACAACTTATATTTGACATGGTGGTTGGGTTGGAGGGGTGCACGGGTGAGGGAGGGGAACGAAGGATGTCTTTGGCCTCTAGTTCTGGTGGAAAAAAAGTGGAGGAAACCTAGGAATGAGGCTGTGTCTCACCTTCCAATTCACTTACAACAGTTCTCACACGGTCACATGACCAACATCTCACACGGTCACATGACCAACATCTCACACGGTCACATGATCAATATTAACACACGGTCACATGACCAACATCTCACACGGTCACATGACCAACATCTCACACGGTCACATGATCAATATTAACACATGGTCACATGACCAACATCTCACACGGTCACATGACCAACATCTCACACGGTCACATGATCAATATTAACACACAGTCACATGATCAACATCTCACATAAAGCTAGCATCATTCCCAGGCTTTTGTTACATGCAGTGATGACGTTACATGACATCACTGGATGTGACAAATTAAAATCTCTTGGGTCTTCCTCCTCATACAGTGGAACCCTGCTTAACGGCCTTCCCCCTCTCTCATATTCACAACCTGAAGTGATCAAACAGTGGTACTGGGAATGTAGCTAGCATTCTGTGACACGTAGAAAGACTCTCTCAGGACTCACAGCTTCTTACAGCCTCCTCTGGCAGTAGCATGGCTCTGACAGTAGCATGGCTCTATCACCAGCTTCCAGTAGCATGGCTCTATCACCAGCTGCCAGTAGCATGGCTCTATCACCCAGCTGCCAGTAGCATGGCTCTATCACCGGCTGACAGTAGCATGGCTCTATCACCGGCTGACAGTAGCATGGCTCTATCACCAGCTGCCAGTAGCATGGCTCTGACAGTAGCATGGCTCTATCACCAGCTTCCAGTAGCATGGCTCTATCACCAGCTGCCAGTAGCATGGCTCTATCACCCAGCTGCCAGTAGCATGGCTCTATCACCAGCTGACAGTAGCATGGCTCTATCATCAGCTTCCAGTAGCATGGCTCTATCACCCAGCTGCCAGTAGCATGGCTCTATCACCGGCTGACAGTAGCATGGCTCTGACAGTAGCATGGCTCTATCACCAGCTTCCAGTAGCATGGCTCTATCACCAGCTGCCAGTAGCATGGCTCTATCACCCAGCTGCCAGTAGCATGGCTCTATCACCAGCTGACAGTAGCATGGCTCTATCACCAGCTGACAGTAGCATGGCTCTATCACCAGCTTCCAGTAGCATGGCTCTATCACCAGCTGCCAGTAGCATGGCTCTATCACCAGCTGCCAGTAGCATGGCTCTATCACCAGCTGACAGTAGCATGGCTCTATCACCAGCTGACAGTAGCATGGCTGTATCACCAGCTGCCAGTAGCATGGCTCTGACAGTAGCATGGCTCTATCACCAGCTTCCAGTAGCATGGCTCTATCACCAGCTGCCAGTAGCATGGCTCTATCACCCAGCTGCCAGTAGCATGGCTCTATCACCAGCTGACAGTAGCATGGCTCTATCATCAGCTTCCAGTAGCATGGCTCTATCACCCAGCTGCCAGTAGCATGGCTCTATCACCGGCTGACAGTAGCATGGCTCTGACAGTAGCATGGCTCTATCACCAGCTTCCAGTAGCATGGCTCTATCACCAGCTGCCAGTAGCATGGCTCTATCACCCAGCTGCCAGTAGCATGGCTCTATCACCAGCTGACAGTAGCATGGCTCTATCACCAGCTGACAGTAGCATGGCTCTATCACCAGCTTCCAGTAGCATGGCTCTATCACCAGCTGCCAGTAGCATGGCTCTATCACCAGCTGCCAGTAGCATGGCTCTATCACCAGCTGACAGTAGCATGGCTCTATCACCAGCTGACAGTAGCATGGCTGTATCACCAGCTGCCAGTAGCATGGCTGTATCACCAGCTGACAGTAGCATGGCTCTATCACCAGCTGACAGTAGCATGGCTCTATCACCAGCTGCCAGTAGCATGGCTGTATCACCAGCTGCCAGTAGCATGGCTGTATCACCAGCTGACAGTAGCATGGCTCTATCACCAGCTGCCAGTAGCATGGCTCTATCACCGGCTGACAGTAGCATGGCTCTATCACCGGCTGACAGTAGCATGGCTCTATCACCAGCTGCCAGTAGCATGGCTCTATCACCGGCTGACAGTAGCATGGCTCTATCACCAGCTGCCAGTAGCATGGCTCTGACAGTAGCATGGCTCTATCACCAGCTTCCAGTAGCATGGCTCTATCACCAGCTGCCAGTAGCATGGCTCTATCACCCAGCTGCCAGTAGCATGGCTCTATCACCAGCTGACAGTAGCATGGCTCTATCATCAGCTTCCAGTAGCATGGCTCTATCACCCAGCTGCCAGTAGCATGGCTCTATCACCGGCTGACAGTAGCATGGCTCTGACAGTAGCATGGCTCTATCACCAGCTTCCAGTAGCATGGCTCTATCACCAGCTGCCAGTAGCATGGCTCTATCACCCAGCTGCCAGTAGCATGGCTCTATCACCAGCTGACAGTAGCATGGCTCTATCACCAGCTGACAGTAGCATGGCTCTATCACCAGCTTCCAGTAGCATGGCTCTATCACCAGCTGCCAGTAGCATGGCTCTATCACCAGCTGCCAGTAGCATGGCTCTATCACCAGCTGACAGTAGCATGGCTCTATCACCAGCT
Source organism: Agelas oroides (assembly GCA_949130485.1). Lineage (NCBI taxonomy): Eukaryota > Metazoa > Porifera > Demospongiae > Agelasida > Agelasidae > Agelas > Agelas oroides. The sequence continues at coordinate 6,688,815 of OX422190.1, forward strand.
GACAGTAGCATGGCTCTATCACCAGCTGCCAGTAGCATGGCTGTATCACCAGCTGCCAGTAGCATGGCTGTATCACCAGCTGACAGTAGCATGGCTCTATCACCAGCTGACAGTAGCATGGCTCTATCACCAGCTGCCAGTAGCATGGCTGTATCACCAGCTGCCAGTAGCATGGCTGTATCACCAGCTGACAGTAGCATGGCTCTATCACCAGCTGACAGTAGCATGGCTCTATCACCAGCTGCCAGTAGCATGGCTCTATCACCAGCTGACAGTAGCATGGCTGTATCACCAGCTGCCAGTAGCATGGCTCTATCACCCAGCTGCCAGTAGCATGGCTCTATCACCCAGCTGCCAGTAGCATGGCTCTATCACCCAGCTGCCAGTAGCATGGCTCTATCACCCAGCTGCCAGTAGCATGGCTCTATCACCCAGCTGCCAGTAGCATGGCTCTATCACCCAGCTGCCAGTAGCATGGCTCTATCACCCAGCTGCCAGTAGCATGGCTGTATTAAAGTTTCTCATTTTATCTGCATTCAAGTCACTGTCTTTTTTCCATGTGGGGTACAGGTAGCATCAAAAAAAAAAAGAAAAAAAAAAGAAGATTATTCAACCACAAACTTTATTTCCAGACCAGCAACATGTGGCCTGGGAAAGTTAGTTCAGAACAGATGCCACATCGACTCGGCTAGTTAGTCCAACATAGTTCTCATGTCCTCCAGCAACCAGCAGCTCGCCGCTGGGTAGCACAACACAGGAACAATACTCGCGTGCATTAGGTAAGTCTCCAACATTAGTCCATTTCTCACTCTCCGGCTGGTAGAGATGGATGTGTTTTCTTGTGCGGTTGCCATCGGTGCCTCCCACGGCTATGAGGTAGCCATGGAGACTGATGGCAGCAGAGTTCCTCAGCGGAATGTCAGGGAGACAATGCCATAGTGCGGGTGACTTGCTAGCGGTGGACTGGTCAACAGTTTGTGATACAATGTCAGGGAGGGAGACGCGGAATACATGATTATCATCAGTAATGTGCCAGTAGTCTCCCAGAATGGTGGATGTCATGTCCTTAATTGGCCTGGGGAGTGGAGAGGCAGACATCCACTGGTTAGTGGAAGTGTTGAACAGTTCAACTGTGACTAGGATATAAACAGCATTCCCACCTGCTACCAGCAGCCATATGTCATACATGACTACAGCTGGGCAGAAACAAGGTGTGGGCATTGGGGGGTAGGGGTATGTCCATTCCTGGGACGAGGGCTCGTACACTGCAAGCTGATTGGTTGCCTTCATACCAACATCATCACGGCCACCTACCAGAGTGAGGTGGTTGTTGATGATAGTCATAGCAAACCTCCTGTACTCATATCTTGGTAGACAACTCCAGTTGTCTGTGTCCAGGTTGTATTTCATTATAGTGTGTGTATCACCACAGTCTGTGAATCCTCCTCCCACATGCACACTCCTCTCCAATGCAACACAGTGTGGAAACAATGACATTCCATACTCCATGTCTCTGCACCTCCTCCACCTAAGTTGTAGAGGCAGCTGCTGGAAAGGACACTGCTGGAACAGAGAAGAATATATTATGTCATAAATGAGTGTTAATTAGGTATTTTGATCTTCAGTGCAGCATTCTTTACTCTACACAGACACATGCAAGAGTTGCAGCCATTAAGTAATATGTTTACCCCCTTGAAACTCAGATAAGAAAGGCTTGACAATTCCTTCCCATGTTGAGCTAGGGTTAATAACAAAGGTAGGTCAAGAAACCTGAACTAGCAAGCACTATAGGGCTACACATAAAACCGGTAGTCTGGTTTCTGGTGCATCCACTGCATTGAGGACCAGGCTGTGGATATTAGAATATGAAATGGCTGTACTTTGAAAACTTCGGCATTGCATACACTAAGACTTTGGTGAGCCAAGGTAATAACTGCATGTACAGCATGCTTCTGGTACCTCAACAGTCTTTTCTCTCCCCAATTTAGGCTTCACTGGGGGCGGAGTCCTCTCTACTACTTCTGTCTCTATGGTCTCTGGTTTGGGCTCTGCTGGAGGCTCCTGTAGTGGCAAAACTTTAGTTGTGAATTATATACCTTCATTCACAAACATCTGCCTAAACATGTACGTAGAACTATATCATGCATTGCGAAACTGCCTGTGGGATTTCTATTTTTTTTTTTTCCACTACGAATTAGGCATTCCATAGTAATTTATTGAATATGGTATTATTTTCCTGAGGGTGTATGAGTCAATTAGGTGTGATGCTATGTATCTTCTTACTATGGAATTAGGCATGCAACAGCAAAATGATTTTACAATTTCTTTTTGTACTATCTTGAAGAGCAAAACATTTGCTTGAGCATGTAGGAGTCAGTTGAATGCAGTCGCTAAACTGCCTGTAGATTTTTCAGGCATAGTGAGCTTTGTTAGCATACCATGGTCTGCATACACAAACACCTATCTCAAGTGTGTACACAAACTGGAATGCTACATGCATGGTTGGTAGCCTCATTCCCAGGCTTTTAGGCCCCCTGCTATTACCGCTTGCAGCAAGGGATATAATAGATTGGGAACAAAGCTAGGTATTTGAGGCCCTGACTCCTACAAGTTAAGAATCAACCACTTAATTGCTAAGCACGTACAGCCATCATTAATTGGGTAGATTGAGCTGGCCTAGTTAGCAGAACTATGACATTGAAATTACTATACAGCATACTTTCTTCTCAACAGCCTTCAATGTCCTTGGTTTAGGTTTCACTGGGGGAGGTGTCTTTTGAACCACTTCTGGCTCTTCTTTAGCCTCTGGCTTGGGCTCAGCTAGAGACTCCTGTAGTGGCAACAGTTTTCATTGTGAACGACCTACTATATGCTATAGATCAGTAAATGCTGTAACTAGTCGTGATGCTCCCTTGACCTAGTAAATGAACTTTGGTATTTAACTACCCTAGTCTGAGCTGCATACTGAGAAGTGTTCAGCAAGTTAGGAAGACTTTACCTAGTGCTCCTCTGTGTAAACCTCTAAGGCTGAATGGATATTTACAACATTGGCTGCACTTATTTGATGGATGTAGTATATATAAAGCTGACCTTGATTGTCTGCTGCCCTCTGAGCTCTGTCATCAAACTTTGCAGCCACTTACTCTCTGCTTGAGCGGTTTCCAACTCTCTCACAGCCTCTCGTCTCCCTGCCTTCACCTCTTCCAGCTTCTCCCTTAGTTCAGTAGCCTCAATTGTCACCTTGAGGATACCTTGTTCATGTTCGAGTTCTTGCTTGGTACCACCTTCCCTGGCTACTGCTAACTCTTGCTCTAGCCTTGCAATGAGAGCCTCTTTTTCCTGAAGCTGCTGCGAAAGAGTTTCGATCTTCCGTTCCTTCTGGTTGACAGTGAACTTGTGTTGACAAATTTCATTTGCATTGCTCTCACACTCTGCTCTTGCAGTGGAAAGTTGGTGCTGGGAAGAACATTGAAGAACTGTCATCCTTCAATGAAGTAAGTAATCTAACTTCAGATGTCAAGTGAATAAGATACATAATGCTCCCTTACCTCCATTTCACTGATGTACTGATCCTTCGAGCTACTAGCACTGATGAGCTGCATCTGTAGGAAGTCCACCATCTGCCTCTCCCTCTTCAGGTGGGATTTCAGAGCTTCATTTTCTTTCTCCTGCACTCGTTGCACTGCAGATTTCTTTTCCAATTCTGTGGTTGCTTGTTGGAGTTTCTCACTCAGTTCCTGTGTTCGCTTCCTTTCAAAGTTCAACTCGCCCTCAACTGTGTGTAGTTGTTGTTGCAACTCCCTGATTTCTTCTTCTCTGTTCCTAATAATGTTCTGAAGTTGTTCACTGTCTTCCTGATGACCTGTACGTAGGAACTGGAGCTCTTGTTCCCTCAGCTGTAGTTGCTTCTCAACATTCATCTTCTCTCGAATCAGTTTAATGGTCTTGGTCTTGGTTTGTCGGATGGTCTGTTTGATTTGCACCAGTCTCTGGTTTACTTCACCTTTCTGCTTCTTCACCTCCTCCAGGCATCGATCTTTTACTGCTAGCTCCCTGTCCTTTTCTTTCACCTGCTTCCTTAGCTGCTCAACCTTGGTACTCAGCTTCTTCTGCAAGGGTATTAATGTGGGACAGGAAGCCTTCATATTGATAACCTTGTTCAACAGAAAGCTCTATAGGTTAGAAAACTCCATGCATACCTCATGTGATGTATCTTGTTCTGGGAGCTTCATCTCTGGCAAGGATGGGTCCGGAACTCCTATAATGTTTCAAAATAAAGATTACATGCGGGAAAGTCTTTCCTTAGTGACATGGAACATATTAGACACAGTACTTTCAATACACCAGTCTTACCATACTTGAGTGCAATCTTGTGTGCTAGCCGTTTCTTCTTCCCAATTTCCATGAGAGCCTTCACAACACGACACCAGCTTGGCCCAGGTAGCTTTTGCATCCATACTGAAAGCATCTCTGTCCTGAGCTGCTGTGTGCTGCGTAGTGTAGGGTCAAGTTTGATGTCGTCAAGCTTTGCTTTTGGGATATCCAGGTGTAGCCCCAGGCTAAACCAGTCAGAGACTTCCTGTAGCTCTTGGTCCAGTAGTTTCAGCATCTGCGAGGATGTCTGTGGGACAAGTCATCTATGTTCAGTTAGTAATTTGTGAATATGTCCTCAGACAACTCTGCTTTGTACCTGGCTCGAGGTATCCAGTTGTAGTACCCCCTTTTCTGCCAAGAATGGGTCTGGAACTCCTACAGAGTTCAAGATGGGGAGATGGATTGTGCATGTCGTACACCACTGTGCATGTTCACATGAAACACATCTAATTGCACAATATTTTCAGCAAACTAGTCTTACCATACTTGAGGCAATCTTTTGTGCTAGACTCTCCCTCCCAATTTCCATGAGAGCTTTCACAACACGTGGCCAGCTGGGCTCTGGCTGCTTCTTCATCCACACTGAAAACATCTCCGTCCTGAACTCCTGTGTGCTGTGCAGTGTGGAGTCATGTTTGATGGAGTGCAGTTCTGCTGATGGGATATCAAGGTGTAGCCCCAGGCTAAACCACTCAGAGACTTCATGTAGCTCCAGGACCAGTAGTTTCAGAGTCACCTTGCCTGGGGGTGAGGATGGAGTTAAGTGGGTATAACTAAACACATGAAAGCAGGTATATAGTAGCTAGTATTACTTTGCATGAAGCCAAACTGCGACACATGGAGTAGTACAAGTTATCATGCAATCTATGTAGTGGAAGGCAGTTTATCTTACTATAATGTTGGCACAGTATATAGATAATATGCATGGTAGTAAGAACTGCTATCAGTGGTTATTGGCACTATCAAAGGAATGGTCCTGGGACCAGACTTTCATTGAAAGTGGTTAATTAATCAATGATCAACTATTGAGCTCCCCAGCTGTCATGGTAGTTAAACAGTTAATGGTAAGGTGAAAAATAGGTACAGAGACAATGACATTCTTTGCAGTTGTATACATATAGTTATAACAACCATCATAGTCAAAATCTTTTTAGTACTGCATGGGTATATATACACCACAGCTAGCAACTGGAAGCAATTACCTTGATGGAGAATCCCTTTGTGGTCCTTGACTGTAAGTGCCTGGAAGAGTGCGCCAAAATTAAACACCTCACTCTCTCTCCAAATTGTGGTACAGGTGGCAAGGTTTTCAGATGACACTTGAATGATATGTGTATCCTTGCTTTCAGGACGAGGAGTGAGCATGTACACCTCGGTGTGTGCATACACTGCTACAGGCTCTGGCAACTTCTGCTGTTCTGTAAGCATAGCAGCGACCCTGGATGCAAGCTCACTCTGCACCTTCTCTTCCGCGTGAAGGAGCCTCTTAAGGCCATCTTGAGAAGACAGCCTGAGCTCAAACAGAGGTAAACCCTCACACCAGGAATTGCTCACTCCCTCCAGGCCATACTTCTTCACAATATTGTCAACCTCAGTGATGAGGGAATCGAACGTAATGCTGACAGGACAGCAGCCAATGGTGAGGTGTCCATCATCCGAAGTGATCTGTGCAGGCCGGCCATTGATGGTGAGAGGAGTCCTCAGCAGAAGAAAGCTTTGGAAGAATCTGGTGTGTGGGGAAGATCTCAGTTGGGTGGTGTCAACAGCCATAGATAAATATTTGCAGTTGCTGCATAGAAGAGGAGGCCAGTCTATAATGCATTAGTAACTGTGAGAGGCCTGGACGTTGCTTTCCTCGCAGAAAGCGAAGGGTCAGCGACGCCAGACTAAAATGACTACCGGAGCCGGTGGTATGCAAGTCGGCTCACTTACCTCGTATTTTTCCACTGATCTTCGTCTTGCGAACAAAATTTCTGAGAGGCAGAAACTGCAAACAGAGGCTCCGAGCAGCGCCACAACTATGACATGCGCGTAGGTGGTAAACTGGAATGCAGGAATGCATAATAATACGCCTCACTTCCTGATTAGATAAAGGCGGGGCTCAAAACCCGGCCATGTTGTAGGTGTATAATGAGGGTTAATTAGATGGAATTAACCCAGGTTAATAGACCATCCCAGTCACACGGCGCAAGGCCGCGTGGTCTGCACACATTGCGAGCATGCGCGAGAGAAAGCACATTGGCGCCAGATGCTTGTGAGTGGTGATCAAGTAACCAGCAGTTTTTGTCCCATCCCCTCCCCTCCCCCAATTGAAAGTTAGTGGTGGTAGGAAGGATGGGTCCTCCAGTGTGACTAGCGTCATGCTGTGATCAGGTGCTGGGCTAAGTGGGGTGGCACCCACTGTCTCACCCAAGTCTATAACCGGCAGCCAGAGAATATAGATTGTGGGGGGAGCTGCCAGGCCTCACTGGGTGTGGCAACAGCAAACCCCAAACCCAGCACTGTGGGCAATTCTAGAGTAGCGAAACAGATAACTGGCAACGCAAGCATATACACTAACATCCCACAGAGTCTATTAATATATAGCTGCATTGCACACCTATCTCTTATTATCCTGTAGTCTCATTCCCAAACCACATTTTTGCACCCACAGGAAAACTGGGTCTGGTGAACTGCATCTGGGACAGTACGAGACTACATGCTTACCCTAGCTACCTCTACTCATGGGACATTGATGGCACGGCCTGACCCTTGGGGAAATTAATATCAAGTCCCAGAAAATTACAGGGGAAGCATTATATGTAAATTGCCATAACCCATTAATTCTTGGTACCCACTCATTCAGGCTCAGTCCTGCTATAGTGCCAACCAGTCTAATTGCAGTACATGTGATTGCAGTAACAATGAATTGCTGTCAACCAAAGAATTGAGTACAACACTGAGACAGACTAAGTTTTCAGTTTCAATGTTTGTTTCATACTCTTGCTGCAGCTGCCAGTATGCCAGAAACACCTGCAAGAGAATGAAGACATTATAAAGTGTGTGTGTGTGTGTGTGTGTGTGTGTGTGTGTGTGTGTGTGTATGTGTGTACATTGTGTCAGGAGAGAAGCTTACTGTCCAACTCAATCTTTGCAAGTATCTTTTTCGGTTTAATGTGTTCCTCTTGATTCTGAATGTGCACTGTCTCTCCATCCTGTTGCCACCCCCAGGCTGATATCACCTCACCCACTACCACCACCAGGAGGAGGGGGGGGGGGGGAGGGGGAGGGGGAGGAAGAGGAGGAGGAGGAGGAGGAGGAGGAGGAGGAGGAGGAGGAGGAGGAGGGATTAATTCCATACTATACGAGTGCCTTAATTGTTGGGTACAAAGGTCAACAGCGGGATTATGGTTGACATTATCACTCCCCCATATTTCCACATACGTGCCACCAACCATGTTGGAAGGCAACCATATACAAATTTATGTAGCAACATTATTCTACAGGCTTGTTTTGAGGTATGGAGCATGCAGTTAGCTTGTAACTTTAGAATGCTCTAGTAAGGATATTCAACATACCTGCATGCATGAAAGAAATGCTACTTGTAAGAGCACTGTCATAGTGGATGTTCAATACACTCATTTCTAAAAACACCTTTTTTGCCTTCCAAGATTGCGGCATGACATGCTATGATGTAATGCTAATTGATATTCCTCTACACTTAATATGGTCACAAACTAGGCCAAACATTGTCTATTGCACCCGTTACAACTTCATGAACCTACATGTACAAGTTCATGAAACTTTTCCTTACCTTCGTTTGATCCTAGGTACTCTGACAGCAGTTCCAGTCTGACTGTCTGGTAGCTCACGTTCATTATACTGCAAATATTTGCAGTCACATGATGAATGCAGAGTCAGATGATCAACATCTCACATGGTCACATGATCAATATTAATGAATGGTCACATGATCAACATCTCACATGGTCACATGATCAAATCTCACATGGTCACATGATCAACATCTCACATGGTCACATGATCAACATCTCACATGGTCACATGATCAACATCTCACATGGTCACATGATCAACATCTCACATGGGCCCATGATCAACATCTCACATGGTCACATGATCAACATCTCACATGGTCACATGTCAACTCTCACACGGTCACATCTCACATGGTCCCATCTCACATGGTCACATGATCAACATCTCACATGGTCCCATGATCAACATCTCACATGGTCACATGATCAAATCTCACATGGTCACATGATCAACATCTCACATGGTCACATGATCAACATCTCACATGGTCACATGATCAACATCTCACATGGTCACATGATCAACATCTCACATGGTCACATGATCAAATCTCACATGGTCACATGATCAACATCTCACATGGTCACATGATCAAATCTCACATGGTCACATGATCAACATCTCACATGGTCACATGATCAACATCTCACATGGTCACATGATTAGGGATGCGGCTAATATGCTGGCATAGTTTCCGGAATAATCGGTAGCTCTGCGGAGCGAGCATAATCGGGAATAATCGGAAGGTAACATTGAGCGCGTAAGGTGCTTCCGCTGCGCGCGCATGGGTATGAACTGTTAGAGGTGTGCCTTTCTATTCATAAGGGATGTTTCATGTCTGACTCCTCCTTTGTGGTGAAGCTTGTTTTGACAAAGATCATGATAAAAGCAGCTAAGTAGCACTACGCTCTAAAGGGTGGATCAACAGCGCTAATTTTGTTAGTGTGAGCATCTTGGGGGCGCAGTTTTAACTAAATTCTATTAATTGATTAACTTGCTGCATGAGCATAATAGGGACACACCAAGAGCATAATCGGACATAGTTTGAAGCATTCTAGCATAGCATAATGGGTGAATTTTTGAGCATAATAGCCTCATCCCTACACATGATCAACATCTCACATGGGCCCATGATCAACATCTCACATGGTCACATGATCAACATCTCGCATGAAGCATTGCTCTGTCACATGCAGTGATAATGTTACATCACTGGATGTGACGAGATATCCCAGGCCTTCCCCTCTCTCATACCCACAACCAGAAGTGATCAAACACTGAAGGTGGTACTGGGAATGAAGCTAGCTCTGTGTGACACATAGATACGTAGCTGAAAGACTCTCTCAGGACTCACAGCTTCTTACAGCCTCCTCTGTGTTGCTAACTAGTTCCACCAGCTCCCGGTTCTCCCTCAGAGCTGTCCAGAACTGTTTGAATTCACAGGACTCCAGCAGGGTGTGAAGGGAGAGCACCTCCTGCACTGTGGGGTCTTGTTGCTAGGAGGAGGAGCTCAGGAAGAACAAAACAACTGTGTAGCATGGCTCCATCACCAGCTGCCAGTAGCATGGCTCCATAGTCTCATGCCCAGACCCCGCCCTCTCATGAGGAAAAAAGGATCTGGTGACCTTCAGCCGATTCCTCGGGCTTCATTAAGTTGATTGCTTTTCGGTGAGGAATTTTGCTCACACTAATCACGTTGCAGAAAACAATCTGTGGTTGCAACGCCGGAAATTCTTGACTACTTCAACACGATGACACAACACTTTTTTGGCGTATAAATTAGCTAGTTATCAGTTCACAACTATGTGTATACAGTAAGCTATGAATTTTTAATGAAGCCCGAGGAATCAGCTGGATGTCACCAGACCCTCTCCTCATGGGTGGGGTCTGGGCACGAGACTACCAGTAGCATGGCTCTATCACCAGCTGCCAGTAGCATGGCTTTTCTGCACATTTACAATCATGTAACAACTAGCTGGTAGCAGTTGTAGTGGCGGTCAAACAAAATTTGACTGCTGGTTTTATTTGACCGCTGGTTTCCAGGCAGTTGAATAGAATTGTACATAGCTGGTAACAGAGCCAACCAACAAGGGTTTCTATGCCACGAACTTGTGAGTAGGTAGCAACATAACATCTGTCCAGTAAACGCATTAGCTAGTTATGAACTAACGAAAACCTATAGGCCCATCCTCTCTGGGGCTGGGTACCTGAGAGACAACTGATGAGGATACAAGATTCAGAGGAAGGACACTCTTTAGCAGCACAAAGTCTGTTTGTGGAAGGTTAGCCAGAGCCTTCAACAGTATCTGTACTGCCATGCTGATGTTTGAGCGCGAGGGCTGAAACTGGTACCTAGATCGGGAATGGGAATAGCCAGAATGGTACGAGACTACTAATACTATATCATCTCTTATGAGACTGCTAGTACTATAGAGCGGCTGCAAGGGGTGTGGCCTAAAATTATTCCTGTTGCTATGGAGATGCCAACTATATCATCTCTTAGGGAAGTGCTACATGTAGTTCAGAACCACTGGCAATGTACAATAGAAGCCAAGAGGGCAAGAAGAGAACAAGAGAAAGTGCAAAGCGCGTTGTAGAGAGTCTTCACCAGCCAGGTATAAATTATGCTCACTTTTCATGTTCGATTCAACCGTCCTTCTTGAGCTCTGACTAATTTTCTGACACCTGCTCCACATGGCCCACCCGCATGCGCAATATGCGCACATATGCACTGGCACTGCACGGCACAAGACATCATGCGCATGCGTACTCCTAGTTAGACATAGCTTGGGATACACATCCGGTAGCGTCCTGGCGTGTCACACTGTACACTGGTTTCATAATGTTCACACACGACCCGAGCGTGCTACAAGCTAAATGTGCATAGGGTTCTAGTCTGTCTGAGAGACGTCATGCAGTCACAGAGTGAAGAAGTTTGTGTGGAGCTGACTGCATTTCAGCAGCTGAATGGACCGGAGGACCCCCAGTCGTTGTCTACAGCATGTAGCAATGAAGCAGGAGCAGTGACACCAGGAAATGGAGAGTGTGACTTTAGGCACCCTGCTGGTGTGTTGGAGAGGGCAAAAACATATTTGTACAGCAACTGGCAGCATCTGGAGCTTTTGCTACTCGCGGTGGTCATTGTGGTTGTATTGATGCTACTGCTTTTGCCCACTATATTCTACCACTTGCCACTACCACCGGTAAATACGTTACACATACATTGTTGAAAATTTTTCATACTACAAATGGTAGAGACCTATGGGGAACCAGGTGAATCCCATTAGCATACATATTAGATTTCCATTGTCAAATTGTTCAATAAGCCATTAGCATACGTATTAGATTTCCATTGTCAAATTGTTCAATAATGTAGTTGGACTCAAATGAACAGGCCAGTAAGTTATTTAGGCCCATGTAGGTACACCTCTTCAAGGTACTCTGGGCTTCTTTAAGTAGTGTGCACGGACAATTTCACAGCTGAGAACCAGACTAAGTAGTCTAAATTGAATTTGCCCCCACTGACTTGGCCTATAATGTGCTTACAAAACTGCTCCGGATAAGTAAAACAAATTTTTTGTAGCATTTTTGTGCAACTCGTGCAATTTTCAGGATCGGTTTATGACAGTATACTTCAAGGCCTTTTGTTAGATGTTAGCCTCATATACCCAGGCGCGGTGACCGAAAAGGTATAAGGCTATATAGGCCCTTTGTATAAACTGTTCAGTTGGTGCATGTAATGTAACATTAGTAAACTAAACATGGAATGCTCTTAAAAGTTTAGGTCAGTTCAGAGTATAGCCTAATAGTTAAATGTGCATGTAGATATCATTACCTCCAATTCGATCTCTGTGAGCAGGTATATTGTATGCATCTGTATATACAAGTTACATGACACTGACCAATTGGGCATGTGACTCTGGACTTGGATAATGGTTATGGACTGGACTAATAGACTATATTGACTGGACGTGGGAATGGAAGTATCTTAAGTGGTAACCACACTCCAACAAGCATGTTAGGTTTAATTAAAAGTGAAAACACTAATGTGGCTATAAGGGTGCTGACACTTCAGTGACAAGGCCGTAGCCATGAAATTTGGAGTGGTCAGGTTAGTGGTACTTGCGTAAGCACGCAACAGCTAGGGGGATCTGGGGGCATGCCCCCCCAGAAAATTTTTGGAATTTAGAGGCTATGAGGTTGCATTTTGGGGCCAAAACGAACGTCGATGCTCGGAGGCCAGACGACAGAGTTTTACATGCATGAACATCTACCCTTTCTGCCTGTTGCGCCATATAGCACTGCATGGTTTCGGCTTCCGATCGTTTGCTAATCTCACAAGCCACACCCTTCGCAGATCGTTTGGTTGGAAGAACGGAAAATTGTTGGAAGACTCGGTCTTTCGCACTGTTCGCAGCCATCTCATATTATGTTGCAACATGTCACCACGCTGTGTGCGTTCCATGGGCGTTTGCCGAGCATTGGCCCTATTTGGCGACGCCAAGCAAGCCATGCGGGTGAGGGAAAAAGTGGTCTGGTTGAAACCGGACTAACCGGACCGGTGGCTACGGCCCTGCGCGGCGGCGGCGGCTCACAGTGAGCTGACTACATCATGTCATTAACCCATCCTTTCCATTGGTCCATAAATACTGCAGGACTTCAAACTTTGTTTTATTCCTATGTGTATTGCTAGTGTGTGCATGCCTTTGGTTTCACTACTGCCACTGTATTATGTTTGTGGCCAGGGCTTTTCCTGGAAGTCTTTATAGTAAGATTTCTTGAATACTCTGAGTTGTGCTACATCTGTGAACTACATGTACATAGTGGCAATGCTTAATGTTTTTGTTGTATAGAAGCAGGACAAATATTCTGGGGGTTGGTTGTCCTATGACAGATTTACAAATCATGGAAAGTTGAGTCCAAAGTCCAATCCACTAACCCAATCCATTTATTACTGCACTTGCCCTTACCAACCACGTCACTGGCCAGTGCAAATAAAACTTAGCAGATTGCTGACCATGGAGTATGAATCAATGTGGCTGCCACATGTTAACAGTTGACTACATTTGAGTCACAGAAAATTCTAAACACATCTCATCTGCTTCATGTGTCTTCTCAGTTGTGTACTTAGCACCTACTTTGGAAAATCAGTGAGCTATAAACTTATTGATATTCATCGCCAAAATGGTATTCCACACATCAGTATTACACCGCTATATAGTGTTGACTAGTGTGATGCGACCATGTGTGCTCACACTCCTACACCCAGCGGGAATTGCTAAAACAAAATAACAAGCTTTGTGCTTTGCTATACAGCATGTATATCCAGTGAGGTAGCCTTGCAACTGCTATCTGTACCTAGCTAGTAGAACACTAGGCAAACCGCGGCCTATTGGCGACCTCAACATCATCCTAAAGCCGGTGTTGAAAAGCAGCATGAGTTGGCTGTAGTAAGTTTGATGTTATATTAAATTGCCCTATGTGCATTTGTACTTACAGCATGGGTATGAGGCCTTTTTCCCATTTTGCTTCTTTGGAGATTGAGCCAGGCTATACAGATGAAAAGCCCTTCATCAATTTATTTTAACCTCTGTTCATATACCATTGGGTAGCAAGTTAGTAGCCTGGACACTGTGACTATTCATTGTCTTGTTGTATGTATGGTTTTCAGACGAATGTTGGTTCAGTAAATTGGAGCAATAACGCTACTGGAACATCTATTGTCCCCAACACTGGTATGTGCTCCAACTGGGTCACTCGAACAGATTTAATGTGTTCATCTAATGCAGTCTACACTCAAGATGCTTGCCAACACTATCTGCTGACACTTCAAGGATGTTTACCCAATAGGCAGGGCAACAGGGATGTTTATGTCTCAGTTATTGACCAAGTGGAAACTGAGGGACAAGCAAACCTACTTCTGAATGGTTTGAGAAATTTCATCAGACCAAGCCCTGAGTGTCGAGCTGCTGTTGAGCCATTCTTGTGTTTGTACTTGTTTGGGTTATGTGACAGCAGTGGAGTGGCCTATGAGCCTTCTTTCGAGGAGTGTGTGTTCATTAGCACAGATGTATGTGCATCTGAGTGGGTTCGAGCAAACAACCTTCTCATCCAGGTTGGACAGTCACCTCTGCCAGAGTGTGCATCCTTCCCGAGTACTGCAACAGATATCAGTGGTAAGCATGTAGTTAGCCAGACAGTGTTTAGGCCTGCTAGCTCATCACTTACACATATATATGCGTGTATTCATACTGTATACATGTGAATATATGTATGTGTACTATATACAGTGAAACCTCTAATAACGGATCCTCCGAAAAGCGGACAACCTCTGTACAGCGGATGGCTCACTTGCCCCCGATTGATTTTACCATAGAACTAATACATTTCGAACCTCCGAGAAGTGGACACCTCTCAACTCCGAACAACGGACACTGATCAGTCCCCGACGTACCTTAGCCAATATAAAATTACCTCCGAAAACGGACAGTGAAGTCACACCCACATAATGCGGACGCTTGTCGACCGCTTTCGTAACCCGCAGCGGTGGTCCTTTATATAAGCATCATTCTCATGATAGTAGAGTTCCTCTTGCCATCTTGCTATTGAAAAAAAACCCATCAGAATAATACATTTAAGTGTTATTTAAGAAATTTCCAATAGGTTTCAAAGAAAACCTCCGAGAAGAAGACAACCTCTCTACAAGGGACAACTGGCCTGTCCCCAATGTGTCGGAGGTTTTACTGTAATGTAGAACATTGTGGGGCGAGCGTGAGCAAGCAATGCCCTGCGGCATTGAACTTACACACACATATAATTTATAAAACTCAAGGATAATTTTCATCTTTGGAACTTTTAGGAAGTGGCAGTGGCAGGCAAAATATTCAACCCCTACCAACAGCTAGAGTGCCCAAACAGGTCAATTGCAGCACACTTCAGTGTCAAGAAGACTTCTCCTGTAGTTCTGAGAGAAATGCTTCAATCTGCCTTCCTGTGTGTGGAGGTTGGGAACAGTACCCTCATAGCACTGTGGTGGCCGTTGATGTGGTTGTCATTCTCTCTGCGGTGATTGGCTTTGTTTCCTCCATAGCAGTGCTTGTCATTTCATGCATACGGTGGAATCGCATGTAAGTGCACCAGTATTTGGCATTGCTTCCCAGTTCATATTACAGTGCATGTAGTGAGGAGTCAGTCAACTGCAGAAAATTGGTGCATGAATGTGTGTGGAGGGTAATAACGAGTATTCACTCACCTGTGCTTTTTAAAAAGGGCTTTTGTACTGTAAATATAGTCAAATCAACCAGACAGTTGAATTTCACTGTGCCTTTGCTTTTGACTTCACAATACAAAGAGCATGCAATTGAGTTAGCAAGGTTAAGTTTAGTGTAACTGCGTACTCCAACATAGAATGGGAATCACTGTAGTCTATGTTATGTGTTATAGGCACTGCAGTGAGTTATACTTGAAAGAACAAGCAGTCAACCTACATATACTCCAGCATACACTTGCTGCATCAGTGGCTTGCAGCCCTAGCTAGTGAGGTGCTGGGGCAGTGTGGTAGTTTTGTACAAGATAATGTTGAATCGCCCTCATTTGGTATCGTAGTTCACTTTGTTTACAGTGGGGGTAGATCTTCTCACCCTTTTGGACTGCAAACTGCAGACCAACTGTGCTGCTAGCTATGCACCTGTTACTAATGCTGTACATATGTTGGTAGCTGCTGCTACATATACTAGTGACAAACTATATGCAGGACGTGTCCACAACCAACAAAGGTACTTTTCTGTTAATCACTAAGTGTGAAACTTGCTCATATTCACCATTAGGTTCTTGTGTTCACCTTGATTAATACTACGATGTTACCTGATATTTCTACTACAGGTTCACTTTCCCTACTGTGTTTGTGGTGTACAAGACAATCACTCTGATGGTAGTAGGTAAGACTTTACTGCATGGCTAATTATTAGCCAAAATCTTTTTCCAGAATTTGTGTCAAGAAAATGTCAACTTGTAATTGCAAAATTTTTTAGTACCCCCCATCAATCACAGTTTTGGTTATGTGCTACATAGTTGAGTTGATGACTATATTACCGTTCCATAACCAGACTGTAATCTGATCCAATTTCTTGTTTTGCATTGTTTACACTTCCATTTATACTTCCGGCTGCATATGTATGTATGCTAGATTTGTACTTGCTTTTGTATTGGCCTGATGAGCAGCAGCACAGATCGTTTGAAACGTTGCCATTAAAATTTCTGTTCAATTGTTGTGTGTTCAAAGGGACCGAAACCCGTGGTCATGCGAGGACCGGAAAGGGTACTCCCCTGAAGACCAGTATTTTTTGAGCATATCTCCCAAAAACAGTAACTAACCGCCCCATCCATTTGAGCCATAAATGCCCCACCCATTTAAGTCATAAATGCCACACCCATTTAAGCCATAAAATGCCCCACCCATTTAAGCCATAAAATGCCCCATCCATCTAAGCCATAAATGCCCCATCCCCATCTCCCTTTATGTTTTAACTTCACACTTTATGTATGTGTGAAATTTTGAACATCGATGTGCCAGCGGTGTTGGTGCTCCCCCACTCGACATACAACTTCCAGTTAGTCTCATTAGATTAGGTTACATGCTGTCCAGCAGATGGACTTGCATGGCTGTTAACTGCAGGCACCCCAGCAACTTCTTGCACATATAACAACCTAGGGTGGGCACTTTCTCTGACCAATGAGCATGATGCTGAAATGACTGCAATGTAGCCAAATATCCCACTGAATTTCCAAACCTCCTGTGATGCTTATGGTGTTGCAGCCATTCTCTCTCTCCAACTAGTCTATACTGGTTTGACCCTGGATTGTAATGTGGTGGGTCATCACAGGATGTTTGTACAAATTGTTTGTATATTGACGTGTGTTACTCTCTCATCAATATCTACCTATATATAGTAGATTCTTTTGACTATGAGTCGTGGGTATGTTTACCCACAGGTACTTGCAGCCCACTAGATATGTGCATGTGCATGTGCATGACAAGTGGGTCTGGTGCAAGCATGAACTTGCATGATCAGCCAAGCTGAGGTTTACACAGCCAATACATAAAACATTGTAGATTCAAACTCATTAGACTATCTTAAATTATGAGAGCCTGGAATAGAAATGATTTTGACAGGCATGTTGTTTCTTAATACGATGCACACTTAATGTATAATTCCAGAACATCAAACACTTATAAGGATTCCATAAAGTTTGCTGCTACAAAAACACTAAGGGCTACTTTAACCATATTTGTAAATCATCTCAGTGTGAACCAAAGGACTGTTGATGAGGCTATGTGGCTGTGTTTGCTGATTACATGTTGGTGTACAGCGTACGTAGCTGAGTGTTTATAACAATCAGTGGTCAGCCATGGTGGCTGTGTATTACTATTTTTGAGCAAAGGAAGTCAGAAGTACTTGATGCACTGAGGGTGATGTTTAATTTAGCCATGTGACAGCAACTGTGTATCTAGTTCTTAAAATTATTATCTCTCTCTTTGCACTGTAGCTTTATGCTTATAGTCAAAGCCATCTATGAGTTTTTTTTCCTTCTATGTACAATGTTTATGCCTATACACATACAAGTGCCACAATTCTTCAATCCATTCCTTCAGGTGCATTTGTCCTGATTCAGTATACTGACAGAACATCACTGTCCTGTCTCTCGGAGCATTTGGTTGACATTGAGACGATGGAGTTGTCTGGCCCAACACCATTTTGTACTTTGTCAGGTTTGTGATCTTGTACTTACAACCAGATGTAGCTTAACAGTTATAGCTATAGGTAGAAAACAACTTTTGCTACATTGGTCTTAGTGATCATTCATGAGCAGTGTGCATACATCCATCCAGCATCAGCTCGGGAATTTCATACATGAGTTGTAAAAGGTTCTGATTTCTTCTTTGCAGGAATTGTGTTCTACTATGGTCTGTTTCAACTTGCCGTGTGGTGGTTTTGCCATGAAGTGTCACTCTTTTGGAAGATCAAATTTCCATTTCATGCCAGATCATTTGAAACTGCACATCGTACAAAGTATGTCCATATCACAATGGTAATTGTGGGACTTGTGCTACCAGCCCTACCAGTGATTGTGACTTTCACTACTGGGGATCCAAGTGGTTTTGGAATGACCACATTTCCACCAATCCTGTGTACTGGCTTGCAAAGTGATTCCACATTCTACTCCCTGGTCCTACCCATCAACATTCTCATGGCTATTGGAATTCCTCTGCTCATCATAATATTCTGGATCATTCACAAGGTAATAGTTGTACACACCAGATGGGAATGGCATATTTATAGTGTATTATAACCCCTTTAGTCTGCAAAAGAATCAGGTGACATGGAGTGTGTAGCGATAAAAGCAGAGTGAACTCTCTGTATGTATCAATTTTACTTTAAAATCTACTGGCAGTAGAGCGGGCAAAATGATAATTACCGGGGTATATCAAATGTAGAGTTGTACCTGCAATGTGCTTGTTCCAGTGGCTCAATGGTAAAAGTATCTGATTGGCATTCAGAAGACCCAGGTTTGAATCCTCGCTAGATCTTAAATCTATACAATCATCAGTATCCACATTGCTAAATGATTCAGAGATTGCCCTTTTCTCTCAACATGTCCTATTATTAATTTCAAGTAGTTATTTCATGAACTTACTATCTTACCCAATTGCAGCAACATGGTTTAATCAAGACAAAGCATTCAAAACAACCATTCAAAATTGGCACTGCTGAGCGAAAAATTTTGATTATTTTCAGCTATTATGTCTTGCTGGCCGTGCTTGCCCTCACAGCCTTCACTGTCAGTACCAGGAATGTTGGACAGTTTGCAGCTGCAGTAGCGGACTACTGGCGATGTGAGCTTACAGGTGTTGATCCTGAGAACCCATGCAACGAGCTGAGAGCTTCTTTGGAGGGACTTTCATACCCAGAATTATCATCATGCTCTTACATCCTCCTGGGAATTTTCCCTGCAGTGAACCTCGTATTTGCAGTTAACATCAGTGAACTAAAGCAGAAATTTAAGACCTGGTGCAGCCAAGCTACAAAATTCTATCTCAGTGAGGAACCGAGTACATCATCTACTCCTAGTGCCATCTCATCTCAACATTAAGACTAGTGTGTTTGTAAGTCTTTGATTGAGCCTTAACATTTTGTTGCCTGTAGTATTCTGTTCCTTTAGTGTTGTTTAAGTGAAGGACTTGTGCTTTTTAGTGTTCATACAATGTAAAGCTATTTACAACACTAGCCTTACACACTTCTACCTTTAAGGTCACTTGTTCATTAGTAAATCTACTACCATTGCGAATGCAATAAGTCACTTTTGTTGTCAGAACCAGTGAATCTCTGCATTCAATTGTTTGAAAAGGGAGACTTGAAGGCCTTCTCCACCATCCAGTTAGTGATCACTTGCAGGATGCAAAATACAGTTGGAAGGACTGGGGAAGGCTAAGTTCAGAGCACAACTCCAAACTGTTCCAAGTTTAGAGAATAAGTTACCCTAAAGCTCTATGAAGCCATACTTATGACTGAACGTTTACCTGTGTCACTTGGTTAACAAGAACTGGACACACAGGCATGCACATGCCCACTTATACACATACAAATATTACCCTTTGGAGCACTATATTATACTTTTACTGCCAAAGGGTGGTTAATTTTTATTCATTCAAGAAGAGGTTCTGAACAATGCAGGAAGAATGTGAGTTCAAAATGAAAGAGCACAGTATAAATTGCATATGAAGTTAATCAAGCAATATCATTACAAAATTATAATCCAGCTAATACCAGAAAGCTATAGACTTGTTCACAACAACATTCACTCCAAAGAAATATACAAAATAACTTGTTATATCAACAAAAATTGGGGTTGACTTCAATGTGAGGACTTTCGCTGCAACGCCTGTAAGAGTTAAAGAGAATTGTGTTTTGAATTATAGTGTCATTGCAATTACTTCAGTGGGTGCTAGGGACAATCCCCTTATATATACTTCAGAATTTGTCTGACGCTTTACCACATGGATAAGCGTCAGCAATGAACTCTTGGAATCAGCAAGATCTTGCTTTATACCATGTAGCAGGAAATTTCATATGCTGTGCTATATTAATCCTTCATAAGGGCATCCAAAGGTTGTAAATATCAATACAATATATGGTACATATTTTGCATGGAGCTTCTAAACACATTTTTAACTTCACCGAGTAAGTTCCATGACTACAATGTATTCTACGACTAGTTTCAACAGCTGCCAGTGGTACTGAGAGGCTGTGCGTACTAATGCAAGCGTCTATCAGTGGTTGCATTGTGGCTAGCAACCCAAAAGTAGAGTGTCTACCAAGTGCCAAAATGGCTCCGTTGCTTGTGCATACCAGAGCCAGTCATCGTTGATATCCTCGGCTTTCAACTAAGGAATACTAGCCTTGTTCTCAGGCTCTCCCCACTAAGAAGGGAGAAAGCCTGGTACATTTTATCCTTTGCGTGATGTCAAGGGTAGACACAAGGTAGACATGACTTAATTGCATGTGGGCATGCACGGAAATTGATGGAATCCTGCCCACGTCGTTCAGAGCTCGTGATCAAGGCAAGTACTTACGTAGCTACCATGGCACAAACACTGCTGCCTACAGCAGCTGTAAATCGCAAGTTAGACTGGTGTAGTCAATTCTCAGAGTGTCAGACATGGCACCAGACGGGCTGATTGGCAAGAAATTTTGTGATTTGTTGTGTGTTGTAAGCTAGTGCCACTGACTCAAGAATTCGACTAGTTCTATGTGGACAACTATATATCTCTGACTAAAGCCATATTCACCTAAAATGAAGGGTGTAGTAGTCTTGTAAACGCTTGTGCTTGAACGTGCGTGGGCGTCCAGCTTAGTCCACCTCTGCATAAGTTGTGTCTACCCTTGACATCACGGACGTGATAAAATGTATCAGGCTCTCCCCCTCCTTAGTGGGGAGAGCCTGGGAACGAGGCTAAAGGAATACATGCTCCCCCCCAAATAGTAGCCACACAAAAACAAACAGTGAGTAACTGTGACATCTAATTGAGGAAATATGGTATTCCTGAAAGGATGCCCATGAACACCTACAAGAACTACAGTCAGAAAGCCAACAAGTGTTTTTTTGTATGCTATTAATTTTAGCACCCTTATAAACCAAATCCTGAACCAACAAAGATGTTGTGTTTGTTATGGCTTGTACTGTAATAGCAAGATATTTTTGTATGGTGTAACATTTTACATGCAACTCAAAACTTCCCTTTCAAACAAATTTACTGGGTAAGCTCCAAGTGAGAGCAAGGAGTGAAGGAGACGGCATTGTATTGATATTTACAACCTTTGGATGCCCTTCTGAATGATCAATATAGCACAGTATATGTAGCACAAGAAATCTTTGGAGTACGGTCTACAACAGCTTCCCCTCTGTTCACAGTCAGTCATAGGCAAAAGGACCAACTCTGTTGCCCTCTTTATGCTAGCATGGCATTTGTAGTCTATATACTAGCCTCACACATTGGCCTCAACAGAAATGAGCCAAAATTATCAAATGATGCATTGTTGAAGGGGGCATGGCAAATACAAGCACATAAGGTACAGAAATTTCTTCTAATGGCCTGGCAGGCATTTGCGTAAAAATTTGCACCCACAAATTTCTCACTATACAGTATACTGAAAGTAACAAACTAATAGTTGAATAGAGTTAAACAAATTGAGTGGGCAGTGCTGTACTAGCTTATGTATCACTCCACCCTGGGTGGTGGTATGCACATATGAAGTGACCCACCTTAATCCTATCCATCGCACTTGGTGTTCCTTCTGTAACAATTAGTGCATCTTTAGTACTGTCAGCTGATGGTGTCCTCGACATGTCAGGCAATGCCTCATCAGCACATGTTACCCGATGTTACCCGATAGTCCTGCACGCTGAGAACACAAACCTTCAAAAGTGCAAAGGATCTTGAGGCTTTTCCTGATAGTCACAATACTTGATGGGGAAGATTTGTTAACAAGTAATCTATTTACAACTCAGAAGAGCTTTTTCCAGCTTGCTGCAGTTGCAAGGGAAATGAATGCTGGAATCCTTAGACTTAGCTACTCTCAGTTCGTACAACTCTTTCCAGCCTAGCATGCCTAGCATTCTAATACTACTCATTCGGGGGCAAAACTAGCCAAGAAAAAGTTGGTGGGCCTGGATGGGATGAAGCACATTATTATTGCGTGTTTTGTGCTGAGTGGGTCCAACACATTTTGAATTAAAATAGCAAAATTCCACAGCTGTGAAGGTTATTCTCTTAGCAGGGAATTTTTAGCAGAGAGGCATGTAATCATTGATAGTCTCCCTCAACAGGGAGTTGCTTTAAAACTATTATGTGTAAGTAGCCACTAATCATGATTATTCTAAATAGATGACAATTTGGTTATGATCTGTACCGTCCTGAGTACCCAACGGACTCCCAAATGGTTTAAAACCCATTGGTATAACTTGATGTATTAATAAACATGCACGCATGCACATCCAACATCAGCTACGCAAAGTAAGGTCATTATAAATTTAGACCCAGTGTAAACTACCTATATGCATTACACCTATTATTTTTGTAATAGCCATCTGAGACAACCAATGATAGTCCTAAAATGATGTCCACTACATGAGAGCAAAACGTAATTTGATTGGTCAGTGTGCATACTAGTACACTGATATTGTTTAGCCTCGCTCCCAGGCTCTCTCCTTAGTAGGGAGAGCCTGGGAACGAGGCTAGATATTGTTTACTTGTAAACTATAGCACAGTTTAGAGCACATATATACTATTACTGAATACACTGTACACAAATACATTGTATATTACGCATTGGAAATGTAGTAAGGGTGGGATAAATATGTGTAGTATTTGTAATGCTTCAACCTCTGGATCCGCCCCTGATTTGTAATGCACATGGTTGTGCTATTAAATCCAAGTACCACTGAGACAGTAAACTGTGCTGTTGCCTACATGATCATACTATGATGTAACAGCATTAGATATACCGGTATAGCAACAAGCATCCCATTTCACTTACAGAAGTGAACTCAAAACAAGTGAGGACATGATTTGTTACAAGTGTATCACATCATTGTCATATTGAGGACATGATTTGTTACAAGTGTATCACATCATTGTCATATTGAGGACATGATTTGTTACAAGTGTATCACATCATTGTCATATTGAGGACATGATTTGTTACAAGTGTATCACATCATTATCATACTACAGTGAGGACATGCATGCACTGTAAAAACAAATTGGTTGTTTTAACTGCAAAGTGGTTATCCTGTTTGCATGGTTTACTACAGCATCAGAGGCTAATTGTATGTTTCTCTTGTTTCTTCCTATTTTCCAATGAGGAAAAGAGGAGGAAATGACAAGAAAACTACCTTTCTGGTTGTTCTTTACAATTAGCCTCTGATACCAAAATAAGCCATACAACTACAGTAATCACTCTGTGGTTAGAACAATCAATCCGTTTTTACAGCATGCATGATTTGTTACAAGTGTATCACAATTTAGAATGGAAAAACAAACTTCTGGATCACGCATGGAAATAACTCTCTCTCTCAACAAACAAACTCCTTCATTGTATTGCATGAGACATACATTACAAGAGAAGGGGGTGGTATACTCCAGTTACATGCCAAAATGCTGAGCAATCGCATTGTACATAAATAATTGGTCCACCACAGTAATCGTATGGCTATAACTTATAATTTACAAAACAGTATGGATTTACACAAACAATTTTTACATGACATTCCTGTTTCTGCAACACCAAATGCTATAGGAGCCTTGGATGATCCGTTTGCAAAGTTCAAACATCAATTTTGTCATCTCACTAGTGGTGATGTTCAGGGTGGTCTTTAGGTGCTGGAAGCCAGCAGAGTTTATTACTCCTCTGGAGCCAACTTCCAGGGTGCCTCTCTCTCTCTCTCTCTCTCTCTCTCTCTCTCTCTCTCTCTCTCTCTCTCTCTCTCTCTCTCTCTCTCTCTCTCTCTCTCTCTCCATCATCATCATAAACTCTTCATTGTGTTGTTCACATACATGAGTACAACTCAATGAGGGGAGGGTTATCCAAGATCAGATTGCCATAGGTCCATACAAAGGAGCTGTACAATAATAACTTGGGCCCTGTCCACAAACACTTGAATAGATATAATCACACATAAGAAAGCATATGCACACATACTGAAAAACAATGTTCAGGTGAAGGTGTTGTTCCTAGAACACCAGATCTTGTACGATCCTATGATTGAAACTTCCTATGAGGCAGCAATCACGAGAAAAGAAGACCAGTACCACGACCTGATTGATGAAACGCGGAAGGCAGGATACACATCCACTCTGATCACGGTAGAGGTGGGATCAAGAGGCCTTCCAAACATGTCTGGGTTCCAGAGACTCCGTGACATCCTCAAACTACGCCACCCAGAATTCTGCAAACTGCTACTGGACACATCACAGCAAGCCAAGCAGACTGTTAGCTCCACCAGTGTAAGGATCTTCTGATCATCATTCCACCACACAATGTCTGGTCTGAGGTCTGTAGCTGCAATGTGGGTTGGGAATGAATAGCCATCGGACAGATCCACAGTCATGGAGGTGGAGGAAGGCAGATGATCTTGGATAATGTTGGCCATTGCCTGTAGAACCTGATTGTGTCCATCATCATATTGTCGGAGATCTAGTGCGTCCTTGCAATTGTTCAGGACATGAATCAGGTTCTGATCAGGCTGGTGGCAGAGTGGAAGAACGAGGTGGAGATTGGCATTGTGGGGGAGAACATCATGAGTCGCATTGAGGACAAACTTGAACACATGTTGTGGGAGGGACTGGATGGATTTAGCCCAGGTAGATGCTGCTTCAGGTGTGGCAATCCTCATCATCTGACCCTGTCGTGGCAGGCCTTTGAGGTTCTCTAGTCGGCTTTCATCCTCATCCATCTTCACTTTCCTCATGGATGCAATTCGAAGAGCCCTCCTTGTCTGAGATGGGTCGTCCTTCATCGCTTCTTGCACCACCATTGCTGGACGGAACTTCTTCCTCTTGCTTGCCATCTCCAACTTGAGGTTCTCTTCTGCAATGAATCTCACCGTAGGGTCAGCAGATGTGAGCAGTTGGCACTGTCTTGACACTTGGAGGCACTGGTAGAGTGAAGAGGGAGAAGGCAGGTTTAGGCCCCCATCACGTTGGGGAAGGTAGTGTTGGCTGACTTGGCCAGACCCACCCACTTCTTCAGGAACCTTGTCGTCATTGAATCCAGCTCTCTCTCTATCCAAGTTAGTGGGAACTCGTAGATTGTTAGGAGCCAGTTCAGCCTTGGACAAATACCCAGCTTGAACAGCTTAAGCTTCTGGTGGCGGGTCACAAGACATCCATCAACCACCTGGAGAAGGTGCTTCAACCTTGTCTTCAGTTCTTGCTTTGCAGCAAATGCATCACTTGGCACTTTGACCTTCATCCCCAGGAAGTTGATGGATTTGGTTCCAATGAATGGGATTGGCTGGCCGTCAAGTACAAGCTGTGGGTCCACAACCCTGCCAGAAGAGCCCCCCGATGGCGAGGCAGTGGCACTTTGGCACCTTAGCTCTCATGCCGGACCAGAGCAGCCACTGGTTGGTAGTGTTGAGGAGATACTGGCATGAAGCTGGGCTGTTTGCGACAAGACATGTATCATCCGCATATTGTAGGAGGTTGATCTGGTGGTTTGGCTTGAGAGTGTACGCAAGGTTGGTATGTTGCTTCAGTGTGTCAACGAGCGTGTTGATAACGGTGTTAAATATCACCACTGAGAAAGGATCCCCTTGGTATACCTCAGTCTGGAGGGGAATGGCAGGAGGTAAGCACTCGGCAGTGATAACACTGGCAGATAGATCCTTATAGAAGGCTTGCACCATCAATCGAAGTTCTGTTGGTGCATGATACTGATTGAAGGAGAAGTCAATGAGTGAGTGATGGACACTGCCGTATGCATTGGCAAGGTCCAACCAGCACACTGTTAGAGACTTGCTCCGACCTAGCATCTTGGATGATGGAGGCCATCTTGGACTGGTGTTCTAGGCATCCAGGTGTGGCGGTCATAAAGGGCTTCTGGACAGATCTGTCAAGGTACTTGTTGGACAGCATGAACTCGAGCCATCTGTTCTTCAGAATGGTAGTGAACAGCTTGCCAACACAGGAAGTGAGGGCAATCGGGCGAAAGTTGGAAGGCTCTCTTGGGTCATCAAGTGCTGACGATTTCCCAATCAGCTTGATCCCCGCACGTTTCCAGCTGGTGGGGATGGTTGATGTTGACCAGCAGCACTGGAAGAGACTCAGCAAGGCATGGGTGAGAGATGGGCATCTCTTGAAGACCTGGTATGGGATTTGGTCATGCAGAAGATGACCGAGCTCTTTTGATGACTGTCATGATTTCAGGCATGGAGATTGGAACATCATTGAACTGCACTGGGTGTGGGCATCCATGATGGAGTATGGTACTCATGGGGTGAGGATTGGTAAGTGCTGGAGAAATACTCATGTGCTTGTTCTCTGCTAAACTGGGGAGGAACTCTGCTTGCCTGATTGTCATCCAAAACTTCACCTGCAAACTTCCATAAGTTTTTGTGGCATCTTTGTCTCTCCCTCTTAGCCCTATTGCGTTGTGCAGTCTGGCTGGATTGCTTCTTCAGCTTGTTCTGTTGGCGCACAAGCTCAAAGAAGTTTCTTGCTATGGACCTAATCTCCTCCTGAGGAAATCCCTTTCCCTTGGCCTCTCGAAATTCTTTCTTTGCTCTCTTCTTCAGCTCAGTGACCTTTTGAGAGCTCTTTCATGCTTCTTATGCTTCTGCTGGCTTATATTCCTGTGTTGTTGCTCTCTGGTACCATACTGCTCAGCAAAATACTTATAGATGCCTCTGGTGAGAAGATCATTCTTCACTTCTGCTGATGGTGCCTCTACAACATCAGGAACCAGGTTCTCTCTGAAGTAGGTGTCAGCCTTATTCCAGTCCTCACGAGAGGCTGGGAGCATAAGCGTGGGAGAGGGGGCAACAGAGGATGGAATCTGAGTCGATTGGCTTGGAGGTTATTCTGGGAGTTGAGATACTGGGTCAGTTTCTCTTTCATTCTCAAGGCAGTTTGAGGTGTGAAATAAGCCTGTAGGGGAACAGGGCCTTGGGTTGTCTGGCGCACTACAGTTTCAAAGTTGATAGCTGGGGGAGATATAGTCCTGCAGAAGGTACTGTTCTTCAGGTGTGTGTCCAACCGAAGGAAGGCTTTCTGGCATTTTGGGCAAATCTCTTTCTTCTTTCTGGTCTTCTTCTGCAAAGTCTTCTGGGAGAGGTACTGGGAGTAATCCCTCCCCTGCCTGTCCTTGCAGTGCTGGAGATGATTCCCAAGGCCTTGAAAGTACTGGCCACAGAAGGGGCATTCCCTCTGAACTCGTGCAACTGTCTGTTCTGTACAGGTAGCCATTACTCCTAGTCAAAGTTTGGACCGGTTATGTAATATTTATCTAATTATGTGACTGTGTAGGAGGTAACATTTTGTTCACAGCCACTTAATTATCAAACACAGCTGGGCACTTCAACGCCTTGCGCTTGCGTGTTGCAAAGATTCTGAAAAACCCTGTACCTGTCCACAAGCTGCAATACGCAAATGTGCTGCCTTGTCATGTGGTCACATATTAGATAGATAGATAGATAGATAGATAGATAAATTTTTATTTTGTACAGGAAATGCCTCTTCAGCAATTGAGCTGGTCTTCCAGAGGGTCCTGTTGCCTCAGGCGTTTAACTTAGGAAGGGAATGGAGATATAGGACAAAGATTACCCCACTAAACTCCTTGTTGAGATAGTTATTCATACACTCCACAGCTAACCTCCTTGCTGAGGTGAGATCAGTAATGATAATCACACTTCACTCGGCTAACTGGCTCTCTGCTAATTGCAATGAGGTAAGATTACTAATCATATTCATACTCCTTAAACTGAAGTGTTTGCTGGGCTAGCATTTTAATGTTATTCATACTTGGTTCATGGAGTACAATACTATACCATGAAAAGCAGTTTCTGTTGTGTTTTTGCATCATTATTGAGTTGGTGCTAATAGGGCCAGGAATTTCTGGGGGCGATAATTGACCATAAGTGGGTTAATACATGTAGTTTAAGGGAGTTAAACGTAGTAATGCCGGGAGCCGGCTGTGTGTGCTGCGCGGCAGCGCTTGGGCCAGGCAAGGGGCCCCACCTACCTAGGGCATTAATCCCGTGACCAGCCGGATATACCTATGGAAAGTCCATCTGGTAACGTTGGGCTCGATTCTGGGGCTTTTCTACTTACGACGGAGTTATTTGAACGTGCCAATCAAATTGTAGCATGTCCAATTACTGGGGTGGCCCACCGGCGCACTAATGCTTGTGCGGATGCTAATGGTGATAATTGAAGCCATGTAGAGGTGAGAACGTCCATATATGGCCAGCACCGGCCGCGTTCAAACCCTGCTGATGTGTGCAAAAGCCCAAGAAAGGCGCGCAATGTTACCAGACGGATTTTCCGTAGGTTATATCCGGCTGGGCACGAGACTAATAGGGCATGCGCAGAGTGGCACGAATGAGCACATACTCGACGGAAGTGACCAGAACAGTCGTGACTGTTGTTTGCCAGTGTCGCCTGGTTGTCTACCCTCCATCCTCCCCCTCAACCACTCTGCGCGGGGTTAACTTCTCCATCTAGCCAGATGTGATGGCTGGGTAGCCTCGTTCCCAGGCTCTCCCCGCTAAGGAGGGGGAGAGCCTGGTACATTTTATCACGTGCGTGACGTCAAGGGTAGACGCGAGGTAGACACGACTGGGAATCGCTAAGTTGACCCAACTCCATGAGGTTACGTCATCTATTGAATATCCATAAGTAACCTGTCGCGTGCACTTATGGAGACTGTATACCGAGCCAACGAAGACAGAGGTGTTCACCACACTTATAAACCAGAGGGAAAAAAAAGTACACTTATTGCATTCCCTGGCCCCAGCCCTAACCCTAACCCTAACCCTAACCCTAGCCCTTAACCATTTAGCCAACAAGCCACAACAGACAACCAGCGCACTAAGTACCGCTTTCTGCAGCATGCAGTTGAGCGCATGCAGTTGTGCGCATGCAGTTGAGCGCATGCAGTTGTGCGCATGCAGTTGTGCGCATGCAGTTGTGCGCATGCGTAAGGAGCCAGTGCAAATTAACCTTTGAACCTCTGACGTCACCACATGGAACTTAGGACTTAATTGCGCGTGGGCACGCATGGAATCCCGCCCACGTCGTTTGGAGCTCGTGATCGAGGCAAGTACACGCGAAGCTACGATGGCACAAAAACCACAGGCTACAGCAGCTGTAAATCGCAAGGTAGACCGGTGTAGTAGATTCTCAGAGTGTCGGACATGGTACCTGACGGGCTGAATGGCAAGAAATTTCGTGATTTGTTGTGTGTTGTAAACTAGCGTCGTTGTTGTTCAAGTTGTCGCCGGCACTGACTCAAGAAATCAACTAGTTCTACGTGGACAACTATATATCGCTGACTGCAAAGACGAAGGTAACACACTAAAGCCATATTTACCTGAAGACTGTAGTAGTCTTGCTAACGCTTGTGTGTGAACGTGCGTAGGCGCCCAGCTTAGTCCACCCCCGCGTAATTAAGTCGTGTCTACCCTTGACGTCACGCACGTGATAAAATATACCAGGCTCTCCCCCAACTTAGCGGGGAGAGCCTGGGAACGAGGCTAATGGCTGGGCTGGCACTCGGATCCCAGGCGGGCGTCCTCGGTCGGGATTTCCCCCAAAAAACACACGCCAAGGGTCATAGTCACGTGACTGATGCAGCTGCATGCATGCTACACTATACTGCCCAGGCGCCCAGCGATATGCAGAGTTAAAGCTGCGTATATTTGAAAGTCTGGCTTCACTGTCACTTTCATGACAGCACAGTTGTTCGCACCTACTTAGACTAATAAGTTACCTACTCACTTGTTGACAGTGCAGCATCAACTCAATATGCGAGAGCGACTGGACTCTCTCCCATTTTCGCGTGAAATTCTGGCTCCGCGAGACTAACTTAAACTTGTTAGCCTCGTTCCCAGGCCCCGCCCAGCTTTCTGTCGACTGTAAGCGACGGACTGAAGCTGGGTGGGGCCTGAGAACGAGACTATGAACATGTTTACACATGTTGCTGTAATAAGCTTATTTAATATTCTGCAGGACGAGCCGTTCCCAGGCCCGAGCGAGTACTTAATGGGAAGTGTACAGCCATAGAGGCAATGCGGTCTTCTATTCTTTTGAGAATCTGGCTCCGCAAGACCAGTGGCGTAGCCAGGCTGGGGCACACTGCGGGGCACGTGCCCTAGCAACTAGAGGCTGTGCCCCACCAGTGCAGGTAAGCATGCGAATTATCGGCGCTGATACCGACGTTGTCGATCGCGAATCGGGCGCTAGACAGTCTTGAAATCGAACGGCGCATTATGTATATCAACAGAATTGCAAGTCTCAAACGCTCACTGTATGCGATTGACATACACTGCACTACAATATGGCCTCGGAACCGACCTGGGAGGCTGTAAAATTCCAAGAATTTTTTGGGAGAGCATGCCCCAGACCCCCCCTAACTGCTTCCGCACTTCGCGCAAGATTTGGTACAAACGTAGTGTGCCCAGGCTGTGCCCTATCATCGGCGATATTCTGGCTACGCCACTGCGCAAGACAAATT
Organism: Agelas oroides; assembly: GCA_949130485.1. NCBI lineage: Eukaryota > Metazoa > Porifera > Demospongiae > Agelasida > Agelasidae > Agelas > Agelas oroides. Next base: position 6,719,801 of record OX422190.1, read on the forward strand.
CCACAAAGGGACACAGCCGAACAGCCGACGTGTCAACATCAAAAAGCTAGCTATGAATATTTGCCGCGTAAACGAGTTATAAAATAATTCAGACGTGATTGTTTTAGGTGCCGTATAGTTAGCCTCGTTCCCAGGCCCCGCCCATAGGGTTGGGCGGATTATGCTCCATTTTATACCCATTATGCTATTCCAATATGCTCAAAAGTGTACCAATTATGCCTAAAATTATGCCCAAAATTTGCCTATTATGCTCAAACTATGCCCATTATTTCTGGAAGGAGCAAAGTTATATGTTCGAATAATTATTTAACACTGTACAGAAAAAATAAATTGAAACAGGATGGCAGTTCATCGACCATAGTCTCGCGTGGCTACACCCCGTTCCGCAAGCGTGGGTGTGGCCACGCTAACATCATGGAAAGTTCGATCAATGTAGACTCTGCGATTGCTGTTCATTGCTCCCTCACTTCACCGCTACAAACAGGGCATGGGACGAGATACTTCACGGTCTGGGACTGGGATACGGTCTGAGGACGAGACTACCAGTCTACCACAGACACATTATGCTCAAAATGTACCTATTATTCCCGCATAATGCTCAATACTTTCTGGTACCTATTATTCCCAAAATTATGCCAGCATAATCCGCCCAACCCTACCCGCCCAGCTTTCCGTCGCTTGCAGTATGGCAAGCGACGGAAAGCTGGGCGGGGCCTGGGAACGAGGCTACCGTATAGTATCTACGGGGCTCTGCACATCCGGTAGCCTCTATGTCGTCCCGGCGTGTGCACACTATATATACACTGGGTTTCATAATGTTCACATACAGAAGAGCCTGGAGACGACCCGAGCGTGCTACAAGCTAAATGTGCGTAGGGTTCTAGTCTGTCTGAGAGACATCATGTCACAGAGTGAAGACGTTTCAGCAGCTGAATGGACCGGAGGACCCCCAGTCGTTGTCTACAGCATCTAGCAATGGAGCAGGAGCAGTGACACCAGGAAATGGAGAGTGTGACTTTAGGCACCCTGCTGGTGTGTTGGAGAGGGCAAAAACATATTTGTACAACAACTGGCAGCATCTGGAGCTTTTGCTACTCGCGGTGGTCATTGTGGTTGTGTTGATGCTACTGCTTCTGCCCACTATATTCTACCACTTGCCACTACCACCGGTAAGTACGTTACACATACATCGTTGAAAAAATTTGCATACTGCAAATGATAGAAATTTATGGGGAACCAGATGAGTTCATATGTAATTGAACAGGCCAGGAAGTTATTTAGGCCCATGTAGCTACACCTCTTCAAGGTACTCTGGACTTCTTTTAGTAGTGTGCACAGACAATTTCACAGCTGTGAGAACCAGACTAAGTAGTATAAATTGAATTTGCCCCCACTGACTTGGCCTATAATGTGCTTACAAAACTGCTCTGGATGAGTAAAACTAGCATTTTTGTGCAACTCGTGCAATTTTCAGGACCGGTTTATGACACTACCGGTATAAGAGTGTTGTGTGCCGTTAGGACTCGACTTCGAAGCCGCTGGTGGTTCCGTTGTACGTTACTGTTTGTCCAATTATTTGCTTCGAGGGCATCGAGTCGCTGTAAACACGACATGGTCGCTCTTTCGTGGTTCAATGCGGAAACACCCGAAAGAGTGCCCACCCCCCTCTTTGGCAGACTTGTAAGGTGCTCCGCCCATGGGCCCTTTTTCGCGAGACTACGGTATATATACTTCAAGGCCTTTTGTTAGATGTTAGCCTCATATATCCAGGCGCAGTGACCGCACCTGCTATAGACCCTTTATACAAAAGTAAACTAGTAACATTACTAAACTAAACATGGGATGCTCTTAAAAGTTCAGAGTAGCCTAATAGTTAAATGTGCATGTAGTTAAATGTGCATGTAGATATCATTACCAATTCGATCTCTGTGAGCAGGTACATTGTATGCATCTGTAAATACAAGTCACATGACACTGACCAATTGGGCATGTGTAAAACGTCCATGGACTCTGGACTTGGATAATGGTTATGGACTGGACTAATAGACTATATTGACTGGACGTTGGAATGGAAGTACCTTAAGTGGTAACCACACTCCAACAGGTTTAATTAAAAGTGAAAAGATTAATGTGGTGCTGACACTTCAGTGAGCTGACCGCATCATGTCATTAACCCATCCTCACCATTGGTCCATAAGTGCTGCAGGACTTCAAACTTTGTGTTTTTTTTTTCCTGTGTGTATTGCTAGTGTGTGCATGCCTTTGGTTTCACTACTGCCATTGTATTATGTTTGTGGCCAGGGTTTTTCCTGGAAGTCTTTATAGTAAGATTTCTTGAATACTTTGAGTTGTGCTACATCTGTGAACTACATGTACATAGTGGCAATGCTTAATGTTTTGTTGTATAGAAGCAGGACAAATATTCTGTGGGTTGGTTGCCCTATGACAGATTTACAAATCATGGAAAGTTGAGTCCGAAGACCAATCCATTTATCACTACACTTGCCCTTACCAACCACGTCACTGGCCAGTGCAAATAAAACTTAGCAGATTGCTGACCATGGAGTATGAATCAATGTGGCTGTCACATGTTAACAGTTGACTACATTTGAGTCACAGAAAATTCTAAACACATCTCATCTGCTTCATGTGTACTTCTCAGTTGTGTAGAAAGTTGTGTACTTAGCACCTACTTTGGAAAATCAGTGAGCTATAAACTTATTGATATTCATTGCCAAAATTCCTGTTGGTATTCCACACATCAGTAATACACTGCTATATAGAATATTCATGTTGACTAGTGTGATGCGACCATGTGTGCTCACACTCCTACACCCAGCGGGAATTGCTAGAACAAGCTTTGTGCTTTGCTATACAGCATGTATCCAGTGAGGTAGCTTTGTAACTGCTAGCTAGTAGAACACTAGGCAAACTGCGGCCTGTTGGCGACCTCAACATCATCCTAAAGCTAGTGTTGAAAAGCAGCATGAGTTGGCTGTAGTAAGTTTGGTGTTATATTTATTTGTCCTATGTGCATTTCTACTTACAGCATAGGTATGAGGCTATTTTTCCCAAGGTTGATTTTGCTTCTTTGGAGATTGAGCCAGGTGAAAAGCCCTTCATCAATTTATTATCACCTCTGTTCATATACCATTGGGTAGCAAGTTAGTAGCCTGGACACTGTGACTATTCATTGTCTTGTTCAACAGTGTTTGGCTAGCTGAAAGGTCTGACTATTAGCATACAAAAAGCATGCTTTACTTTTGTGTCTTGTGGGTGTTTCTGTGTTTATTTAGTTCTACATACTTGAGATAGCTCTCTGTCTATAAAAGTTGATCTAGTACGAATTGAATGCCAGTGCCATACCTAGCATAGGGGCAAGGGGGCAACTGCACCCCTCCCCCTCCCAGGGAACTTAATTCCGCACTTACTGACTGTGCTGATGGCTGTGTTACTGTTCACTAGTCTCGCAAGCAGGACCCACCAACCCCAGCGCGGAACGCTTTGAGTATGCGTACCCCGTGTGCTATACTGAAAGCGATCCACACGCTGTGGTTGATTGGATCTAAGCTAGCTGGACTGTTGAGAGCCTAGTGGTGACTATGCACTGTATGCAGTGGCTTTCAAATCCTAATGCGTACTATCACACGACCAGTCAGCTATGCGTGCATGTGTTGACTTGTGCATGCGTACCAGTACTATGGTATAGGCATAGATAATAGACCTATAGTATAGGCCCTAGCCGATGGGAGGTGGTTTCCAGTGTTCCAGTAGCTCAGCAAGCAATGATGCTTATGATGATGAGCCTCTTCTCAAGAAGCTCTGTGTGCTTCCCTGTATGCCTCAGAACACCTAAAATTTCCTGGGAGAGCATGCCCCCAGACCCCCTAAAGTGAATGACTGCAGGGTGGCAATGTTCTCTACTTCAGCTAATGACATTGCCCCCCCCCCCCCCCCCCCCCCCCCCCCCCCCCAGATAGAAAAAGTTATGTACGGCCCTGAATGCCCACTCATTGATTTCTTTTGTTTTGTTGTTTATTGTAACATTTGCTTTGTAACTGCTGTTTATAATCTTTGGTGTATGTATGGTTTTCAATCACAGAGGAATGTTGCTTCTGTAAATCGGAACAATAACGCTACTGGAACATCTAGTGCCCCCTTTCCTGGTATGTGTTCCAACCGGGTTGCTCGAACAGATTCAATGTGTTCATCTAATGCAGTCTATACTCAAGATGCTTGCCAAGACTATCTGCTGACACTTCAAGGATGTTTACCCAATAGGCAGGGCAGCAGTGACGTTCATGTTTCAGCTACTGACCAAGTGGAAACTGAGGGACAAGTAAACCTACTTCTGAATAGTTTGAATACTATCATCAGACCGAGCCGTGAGTGTCGAGCTGCTGTCGAGCCATTCTTATGTTTGTACTTGTTTGGGTTATGTGACAGCAGTGGAGTGGCCTATGAGCCTTCTTTCGAGGAGTGTGTGTTCATTAGCACAGATGTATGTGCATCTGAGTGGACTCGAGCAAACCCCCTCCTCATCCAGGTTGGACAGTCACCTCTGCCAGAGTGTGCATCCTTCCCGAGTACTGCCACAGATATCAGTGGTACGCTTGCAGTTAGCCAGACAGTGTTTAGGCCTGCTAGCTCATCACTTACACGTATATATGCATGTATTCATAGATGTATGTGTATTACCTGGGTATATAATGTAGAACATTGTGGGGCGAACGTGAGCAAGCAATACCCTGCGGTACGTATTGAACTGTTATATAGCTAAGGCTCAGATCACAGCACACAGGTAGCTAAACAAGGTTTGTCACTCTACTGTCTGCAAAGGTGCTTAAGAGCTTAGAAAAAGTGTCATGGTTGCAGAAAATAGCTTGTCATGGAGTGGCATCATACGATGAGCCATTTGTGCTACCTAAGCAGATACTCAGGCTAACTGTAGGCTAAGTCTGAACACAGCTTTGCTTGTCATGCATAGTCCTTACTTAAAGCATTTTAGAGAAAGGCCGGCAGATGGGAGTCGCCATGCATCAGCCATGAAGCAGTGTCTCTGCCACCTTCTGCGTTCAGCCTGTCTACACTCAATTGTTAGCCCCCTTGCATACGTATAGTAGATACTCACGCTCCAGCTGCCTCTCCCGAATGTTGCACACAACTACTGTCTCTTGTTATTCAGTAGGTGCGTGTGCTCCAACTGTTCTTCCTGGCTGTCTCTCATAACCGTCGTCATTCTTCAAGCTCATCTACTCACTGGCTGTACGAAAATATTACATATTCTCTGCATGCGGCGCGTGGCTATCGTGTTAAATTGCAGCATCAAAAAAACATATGGAATGACGTATGCCAGATATGTATATATGAAAAATCGCAATTCAACTCAGTAGTGTTGGGCTCGCTCACACTTGCCCCAATAAACACACACACACACGTATTTGTATATAACACACTTTTCATCTTTGGAACTTTTAGGAAGTGGCCGTGGCAGGCAGAATGAGACCAGTGTTCAACTCCTACCGACAGCTAGAGTGCCTGAGCAAGTCAATTGCAGCACACTTCAGTGTCAGGAAGATTTCTCCTGTAGTTCTGAGAGAAATGCTTCAATCTGCCTTCCTGTGTGTGGACGTTGGGAACAGTACCCTCATAGCACTGTGGTGGCCATTGATGTGGTTGTCATTCTGTCTGCGGTGATTGGCTTTGTTTCCTCCATAGCAGTGCTTGTCATTTCATGCATACGATGGAAGCGTATGTAAGTATGGTTCTTAAGAACTGTGTAATGAGTTGAGCATTGTAGCGTAGCACATTTCCCGGGGAGGAATCATACCCTAGTAGCAGTCACACCTAACCTACATGTATGTGAACACATATGTTAGCATTGTTGTGGCTGCAGACATGTTTCTCTATGGTCTTGCCTTTCCCTCTCCAATCTCTGTAGCATGCTTTCTGCTGACACTCTAGCTGAATTGGATTATGCAGTAGTGCTTCTTATGGAAGATTATTTATCTGCTCACTGTGCATAAGAGATGGCTAGCTGTAGCATCTGGGGTGGAATGACAATGGAGTAGTTTCTGGACCACTATTGACAGCATTCAACTCTTGTTTAAAGCCAGTCTAGTATTGCTCACATGCACGCAAGAGTTAATCAGGCTTGGTATTGCTTGTAGATAGTGTCATCATGGTTTAAGTGTTGTTGTTGTCTGTATTCAGGCTAGAGTAAAGTATGTTTTCTCGGTGTAGAAGATCCAGTAAGTCTGCTGCCATGTGGCATACAGTGCTACATACTTGCATTGATTTTGGTTGAGTGCTGCAAGGAGTGCAATAAGTGTTGTTGCAGCGACTCGTAACCTGGTGGATTTTCTTTTTGACTTGTCTTCAGAATGTTCATCAACTGACACATATCATGATGCACTAATTATTCTGATAAAGTAATTAGTGTGCTTGTTTGTCATCAACATTTTGTCTGCTTTGATATGTTTTAATGACGTCTAAACACGAAGTAGATTGTCTTAATATAGATGACAGATTTTCAGTTATCTGACTTGGCAGCATTTTTGCTTGAATTGGCCAGAGGTACATGATTGAATACATGGGCCCATTTTAGCATTCTCATGACTGTGCAAAAGGGCAAGGTCAATGTTGACTGTCTTACACATATGTATGGTAGGTGAAATAAAAGAAGCACAGAAAAGAAAGAGTCAGAACCAAAGAAATGTTGGTTGGACTTTCTGGAAGAGAATGGAGGGAAGAGGGTGCGGCACAGGCATCCAGTCTTCAGATGAGAGAAGACAAAGAGAAGCCTTAGCAGCGAAACACCTAGCAGACTCTCTGGAAGAGTAGCAGGCGACAAGACATGTGCTACTGTTCTTTCAATACCAGACAAATCTTCGGACATGCCAGTTGCTTTGGTCATTGTTCAGAATATGATGTTACCTGGGATTGATTATTTTCTACAGGTTCACTTTCCCCTCTGTGTTTGTTGTGTACATGACAATCACGCTGATGGTATTAGGTAAGACATATTGTGTGGGCATTGTATTGGGGTGACTACAAACACTGGACCTGGGGACCCAGTGATCCAATGACCCAAGAACCTAAGGATTGGCTACCCAAGGACACAGCTCTGAGGGCTGTGTTGTAATTCTCCGACTCTTTCTGTGTTGGTGGGGCTTGTTTGCTAGCATTGCATAGCAGCTGTTGCGGCCGAAATGCAACTACAGGCAATCAGTGTCAGTGCTATAAGCCTAAGCTAATGGCTATGTCTGGTATGTTGTTACTGTGCACACTGAAGAAGTTATTCACAAGACAGTGCTGTTTCACACTACCTTTACCACTACCGTACTAGTCTCACTAAGGACTTGCATATGTAAAGTTGGAGTGAGTCTAGCTTTTTCAAGCTATTGATAGTTCGTTGATGAAAATGCACGTGCCCTGGGACCTTTGTATGGAGCTGGTAGGTTTACCTGCAATAAGGAGACTGCCTGAGTTTTCACAGAGTGAAGAAGGGATGAAAGGAGCTAGTGGGTAATTTGAAATCATCTGCTGCAAATTAGCTTCGTACCGAGGCTCCTCCCCATGTTCTACATGGGGAGGAGCCTGGGTGCGAGGCTACTGCGAATAGCATCTTTGTGTATATAGCAACGTGTATCATATGCTTACAACAACACAGCTGTGAATTTGCATTGGCACAATTGCTTGTGGTTGCATTTCTGTCATGACAGCTGAAAGTGAAACACAGTCACAAAAGCTCTCAGTTCTTGAGATCCTTCAGCTGCTTGATTTATGGGTCCTCATGTCCTCTGCTTTGGGTTTGACGTGGTTACAGATGAGAAGTGCATCATTCTGCTGCTGGGATGCAAGTCTATTGTCTTCCTACTGTTGTTTTTCTGCTATGCAGTGAAATAACTGTCTATTATAGTGCTCTGGCTTGTCATCATTTTTGGTGCAATGAGTGCATGTGGTGGTAGGGAATGTACACTAAGCACTATGTATAAATCTTCGTATGCATGTTTGTCTGTAGCGGTTTTACAATTTGAAGTATAAGAATACAAATGTAACCTCAGCTCCCCACTTATGTGCGTCATGCTAAGCTGTTTGGAAATTAACAGTTTTACATTGTGACTTGCCTAGTACAGGTAGGTAGTATGCAGGTAGCTCTGTGCCTCACACACTGCAGCTTCTGGGTATGTATGTATTTTTGTAAATGTAAGGGCTCTAATACAAGTGTGTACTTGTTCTCTATGAAAGTACTCTGATAAGTTTCACATGCTTGTTCAGCTGGTACAGGATAACTATGATGATATAGCCACGGCACTGCCCAATTATGTTTGTGTGCCCATTTGAAGTTACTGGCGCCACTCCACATCTAAAATTCCATAATATATCAAAAGTACAACTCATTCATTCAAGTTCTTTTCCGCCTTCTTCAGCTGTGCTCGTCCTGATCACGTATACTGACAGAACATCACTGTACTGCTCCTTGAAGCATTTGATTGATGCTGAGACAAGGAGGCTGGTTGGCCCAACACCATTTTGCACTTTGACAGGTTTGTGATCTTATAATTGCAATCAGCGGGGCAGAAGCAGAATTTTACTGTACTAGCTAGAAAGTGTAACACCAAGAGGATGCATCAGTGCTGGGTGCAAGAGGGGGAGCTACTATGTGAAGGAGGTTCAATGACAGTGGCTTCAACCAGGAGTGAGGATTTAAAGTCTTGTGTTGCTGAACCACAGCAATGAGAATCTTGATCTTAGCAGTTTACTTATTCATCCATGAGTGGTGTACATACACCAGTACGCCATCAGAGTAGTAATTTAAATTAACTGGAAGCACATCAGTGTGTACCAGGCACTGTTTCTCTTCTTTGGGTACCGTTAAATGTCATGGGCACCTTCATGACATTATAATTTTGGAGAAGCGTGCCATGCATGTTGAAGCTTAAGTACTGGCCTGCGTATTCTGCCTTAGAAGAGCTTATGAGCCAATCAAGGATACTGGCATTGAATCTTTCAAGACTATTGTTATCCTGACAAGTATACTGTTGAGTCTGAAGTCTGATGTCACATAACACGGAAGTATTGGCAAATAACACAGAAAATATTTTACAAAGTCCACATGCGTGAACAATACACTGCAAAATGATTGGTTGTTTTAACCACTGAGTGGTTACCATGGTTGCGACAAGCTGAGGAGACAGTGGTTATGAGAAGTTTATTTTGGTATTAGAGGCTAATTGCATAAGCAACCTGAGCCCAAATCAACTGACAACCCTCAGAACATCTGTAAGGGAGTCACTACAACTACACTTGTGTCACCTTGCGTGGGCGGATCAAAGAAGCCGCACGCACTTTAAGGAAGCAAGATCCCGCCTTGCCTGAGAACCGTGCTTTAACCAGGTGTGAAGAGTGCTTTAACTGGGTGTGAAAAGTACAATTAACCCAGCATTGCTTGTACATGGACAGTACAGTATATATGAAACATAGCTATATGGCACGGAATGCATGCACGAAGCAGCAAGACAAAAGAAAAAAGCAGCTTGCGTACTCCTAGAACAGCGCTCAATCGAGGCATATTCAAATTTGTTCGTAGCGCTACACAGCGGACTTTCGAACACTTTTTTGTTTGAACTACTCTTTTCTAAGCCTCGCAGAGAGAGCAGCAACGCTTTAAATACGCTAGAACTGCACACATTATTACGCCCCGTGACCTAGCTACTCACGCTTAGGCCACTCCAAATGAGATTATAGTTTCCCGTCCTGACTTCTGCCATTTTTCATGCGGGCGGGCGGTCTATTACCATTAACCATTACTATGAATCTCATTATAAGCACAGCGTTATAAATTTGTGCGAAAAAAAATGTCCACTGATTAACTGCGTCGGAATGTCCGCATCTGGAGCGGTCGAACACATTCACACTATTGGCGTTCCACTGAATCGGGCGACGTTTTTTACACGAGTCTAGTATACGTTAAATACTACTTTACTACGTATTAGTGCGTGTTGCACATAGGCATTGCAGAAATAATGGCCATAATGGTCAAATGGCGCGGTACACTCCGGAGGGGGCGGGCGGAGGACGGGAAACTATAGTCTCATTTGGAGTGGCCTTACATGCGGTGAGCTGCGTAAAAAAAGTGATTTTACCTCGTTTGGGCCATAAAACTTACAGCTCTTTATTCCTGCTTGCGTTCTTCGATTTACGATGGCAGAATTTGTCATCGCTGAAAGCTGAACGGCCTAGCAGTGAGTAAATAACGCTACAGATTCAGCCACGGCAGCTAAACACATTTGCATGACGTCACGCTTGGCAACAACCGTGTTTGACGTCATTTGCTTAGCAACCGGTGGCACAAAACACTTATATCACGCCTACTCGGGATGTATCCGGTTTAAATCGCTCCGCCCTCGGGCGCTACGCGCCCTCGGGCGTCGCGATTTAACTCTTTAACAACCGTAGGCTATTTACTGGAAGTATTTATTAGGCTATGGATACCTTCCATGGTCCGTATTTTCACTTCTGCTTGGAGCTAGCACTGGAAACTTGACTCAAAGCTTTATTGACACATTCTCTGTAGGTTCGTGACCTTGGACACACCCACTCATTAGCGAGCGTTCAATAGTCAAGGCCCTCCAACCAGAGAACGCTCCTCCGGACTAAAACCTGCCTAAAATGCCAGAAATGGAGTCCCTACAAGGTGAAAGGAGCGTTTTCTACACCCGTTTGTGCAAGAAAGCAGACAAATGGCCCACCCGGCATTGACCAAGGCTTTTCCGGACTAAAACCTGCCTAAAATGCCAGAAATGGAGTCCCTACAAGGTGAAAGGAGCGTTTTCTACACCCGTTTGTGCAAGAAAGCAGACAAATGGCCCACCCGGCATTGACCAAGGCTTTTCTACAGGCAGCTGCAACCGCCGCCATGCACTGTCAGCCAGAGCGGTGTACCCACCCACCTCCCCCTGTCCCACCCACCTCCCCCTGTCCCACCCACCTCCCCCTGTCCCACCCTTTCTGCTAGCGCAGAGCCTATCTTCAAAACGGATTGCGCCAACTGATAACATGCGGCCAAAATCTGACGACGCCATATGGCGTCATTGGTTGGTAAAGGGTTAAACCGGGTACATCCCTCGTAGACGTGATATACAGACCTTTTCAGGTTGGTTGAGGTAGCATAGCTGTAGAGTAGCAAATCACTCATGCTTGCTAATTAAATAATGACAAGTGTTGTGTTTGATGTACCGCTTGCATTATTTAATTAGGCATGCTTGAGTGATTTGCTACTCTGCAGCATCCCTCAGCCAACCTGAAAAGGTCTGTAAGTATTACTTCAAACATATGATGCTTTTGATAAAAGCTGGTGTCTCCCCCACAGATGTTCAGTGGTTATACCTGCGTTGTTATTGCATGTTCTCTGATATAAGCCAGTGTGACCTCTTCCTTAGTCAGTGGCGGATTTAGGGGGGGGGGTAAGGGGGGTACAAATGCACCCCCATTTGGCGGCTAGTAATGTATCAAGTTTGCGTACATAACTGCACGAGTCCATCAAATGATTATGCAGCAGTGGCATGCAGCAACAACAACCAGGCACAGTTACACACTCACGTATCAGTTCCTTACTGATCTCCAGACGTTTGACTAGGCCTAGAGTTGCTTTGAGATATTCAGTTTGGCCTGAGGGGTCTGCCACGGCGCGCCTCGGCGTACGAGATTTCGAAATCCACTGGATTTCACGTGGATTTCGGATTTCAGAGTGGATTTCTGGATTTCACAGTGGATTTCTGGATTTCAGTTTGGATTTCTGCCGACAGGTTTCTTCTTGTATGTTCTTGGATATTTTAGTTATAGTTCCCAGCTTAGCAAACAAATTTTAGTTAGTTGTAGTTTTCGTTAACTAAATTTTAAAAAGGCCATACTAAAATGTATTTAGTTGAAGTTATAGTTAACTTAAACAACACTGTCAGACAGTGTACGAGATTTCTTTTGTGACGGACCCCTCGGTTCGGCCTTCCAGCTATATTTTGTATGAATGCGTTCACGTGACTGAAAGTGGGCGTGGCACCCCCAAAATTTCCGCCGCGCTTCGCGCGCCGGTGACAGAACCCCCCTTTCTAAATTTCTAGATCCACCACTGTTAGTGGTTACTAGCCCACAGCAAGATCCTGATTGTAAGATGGTCTGGAAAGCTTCCTCAGTGGTTACTAACCCACAGCAAGATCCTGGTTGTAAGATGATGGTCTGGAAAGCTTCCTCAGTGGTTACTAACCCACAGCAAGATCCTGGTTGTAAGATGGTCTGGAAAGCTTCCTCTGTGGTTACTAGCCCACAGCAAGATCCTGGTTGTAAGATGATGGTCTGGAAAGCTTCCTCAGTGGTTACTAACCCACAGCAAGATCCTGGTTGTAAGATGATGGTCTGGAAAGCTTCCTCAGTGGTTACTAGCCCACAGCAAGATCCTGGTTGTAAGATGGTCTGGAAAGCTTCCTCAGTGGTTACTAACCCACAGCAAGATCCTGGTTGTAAGATGATGGTCTGGAAAGCTTCCTCAGTGGTTACTAGCCCACAGCAAGATCCTGGTTGTAAGATGGTCTGGAAAGCTTTCTCAGTGGTTACTAACCCACAGCAAGATCCTGGTTGTAAGATGATGGTCTGGAAAGCTTCCTCAGTGGTTACTAACCCACAGCAAGATCCTGGTTGTAAGATGGTCTGGAAAGCTTCCTCTGTGGTTACTAGCCCACAGCAAGATCCTGGTTGTAAGATGGTCTGGAAAGCTTCCTCAGTGGTTACTAACCCACAGCAAGATCCTGGTTGTAAGATGGTCTGGAAAGCTTCCTCTGTGGTTACTAGCCCACAGCAAGATCCTGGTTGTAAGATGGTCTGGAAAGCTTCCTCAGTGGTTACTAACCCACAGCAAGATCCTGGTTGTAAGATGGTCTGGAAAGCTTCCTCAGTGGTTACTAGCCCACAGCAAGATCCTGGTTGTAAGATGGTCTGGAAAGCTTTCTCAGTGGTTACTAACCCACAGCAAGATCCTGGTTGTAAGATGATGGTCTGGAAAGCTTCCTCAGTGGTTACTAACCCACAGCAAGATCCTGGTTGTAAGATGGTCTGGAAAGCTTCCTCTGTGGTTACTAGCCCACAGCAAGATCCTGGTTGTAAGATGGTCTGGAAAGCTTCCTCTGTGGTTACTAGCCCACAGCAAGATCCTGGTTGTAAGATGGTCTGGAAAGCTTCCTCAGTGGTTACTAACCCACAGCAAGATCCTGGTTGTAAGATGGTCTGGAAAGCTTCCTCAGTGGTTACTAACCCACAGCAAGATCCTGGTTGTAAGATGGTCTGGAAAGCTTCCTCAGTGGTTACTAGCCCACAGCAAGATCCTGGTTGTAAGATGGTCTGGAAAGCTTCCTCAGTGGTTACTAACCCACAGCAAGATCCTGGTTGTAAGATGGTCTGGAAAGCTTCCTCAGTGGTTACTAGCCCACAGCAAGATCCTGGTTGTAAGATGGTCTGGAAAGCTTCCTCAGTGGTTACTAGCCCACAGCAAGATCCTGGTTGTAAGATGGTCTGGAAAGCTTCCTCAGTGGTTACTAGCCCACAGCAAGATCCTGGTTGTAAGATGGTCTGGAAAGCTTCCTCAGTGGTTGTCTTATGCAATTAGCAATACATAACCAATGTTTCTTCAACTTGTCTACAACGAGGGGGCTGTCAATAATCACTGGACTGGACTAGTGGAATGGACTACTGGAATTGACTACTGGACTGACTTTTTTGGCACTAAAAACCATTTTTATATTCTCTAACAAGATTCAATTACCTGTAGAACTGCATTCTATCAGGAATGGTACCTACCTGGCTACACAGACTCATTTAGATTGAAGAAAGGATGATGTAATGCTATGGGCTGCTTCCTCCGAAGTGTTAAAAGAAACAGCAGCCTAGGTTCTAGCATGGATAGTAGAGTAGTAGGACAACTCTGGTCTGATTCTAGGAATCAAAGATCACTTTTGCAGTGATAGTCTGTCCCGTAGCTGCCTACATGCTCACCACTCAATGTATTGTGAATGTGTTGTGAAGCATACTTGGCTATGGCACCTACCAGCAGTGATCGAGCATGATCACTCTCCTCAAGCTGGAGCTGTGCTACTGTCTCAAGTGAGACTGTAGTCCATACCTACAGTACAAATGCTAAACTTACTTCAGTCTGCATCACACTTTGTCGCCTAACTACATACTCAACAAACCGAGATGACAAGAGAAACACACTAGGCACTAGGCTGTAGTCTCGTGTCGTCCACGCTTAACTAGGCTGACAGGAGGTCATGTATAATCAGAGAAAATCTCATTAGAGGCCATGAAAATGATTTTTAGTGCAAAAAAGGTCAGTCCAGTAGTCCATTCCGGTAGTCCATTCCACTAGTCCAGTCCAGTGATTATTGACAGCCCAACTAGGGTAACCATTCTGTGGTTAAAACAATCAATTTGTTTTTGCAGTGATATCAGAGAGTCGGTAGACTCTCTATGTAGGGATGGCGCCGACACGCAATATATGCAATACTTAAGCAAAAGCCGTATAACTTCACCACAAACAAGCTAAAAGCTTATTTAAGCGCCCAGGCCTCCTCTTTAAGTGCCTTTGTGATCAGCAAGACTCATACAAGTGGCCAAAAGCCACGCGGAAGACAGCTAAACGCAAAAGTGTGCGGTCATGAAAGTGCCATTTTCGTATTCTTCTTTCTTTCTTTCTTTCTTTCTTTCTTTCTTTCTTTCTTTCTTTCTTTCTTTCTTTCTTTCTTTCTTTCTTTCTTTCTTTCTTTCTTTCTTTCTTTCTTTCTTTCTTTCTTTCTTTCTTTCTTTCTTTCTTTCTTTCTTTCTTGTTAAGACCACTATGTTCAACAACGATATCTCGCAAACGGTTTAAGTACTCACCATCATTTTAGCACGAAACTGATGCTTATCCCAGCGCGGAGCTCTACGACCACTCAGCATCTTCATAGCTTCAAATTCACCCTGGTCAACAAAAGCCATTCACAACACTCTGAGGCTGCTGTCCGTTGCTTAGGACGCCATTTTCTAATTTTGTACGCATGCGCACACGAAGTCTCGTTCCCAGACCAAAGACCACGGTCATTGGTCTGGAAGCGAGACTAGTACACAAGTGAAATGGCCCGCGGGCAGTATTATACGCATGGCTGGCACTGTCTCCCCCCCCCATGCGGCATTGGGCAAGGCTTATGAACACCACGTAGGTAAGGTGCTACCTACTTGTAGCTACACTAAAAATAGCCTACTCACAGCTTTAGTGAACTGTAAAGCTAGGATGGTCAGTTGTCACTATGATAGTTTTCTATGCTGCAGCTGGTCAGTCGTCATGACAACTGAATCATGAAATTTGTTTCACAAAGTTTGGTAGGGAGAGTGGTTGGCCCTTCATCAGGTTCTAGCTGGCTATATTACGCATAATTATTACATGCCTGGAACCAATGCTGTTTCAAAAGTTCTGGTGTTGCGGTTACACTTGAAAAATTCTTCTTAGGCTTAGGTCTAACTGTAACTGAGATTAACATCAAAAAAGTACAGAAAACAAGACTTAAAAAACATCAAAAATGTAAAAAAGATGTAGGGATGGCATGCCAAAAAGAAGGCAAACAAGGTATAGGGATAATGCATGAAAGCAAAGGTCAACATATTGGCAAAGCCCCATCCCTACATCTTTTTCACACTACAGCTGATGCAATGCTGCTAGATCATATTAGCCTCGTTCCTGAACCAACATGTGGGAGAAGGAATGTGGCCTGGGGATGAGGTTAAAACCATGCCATGTAACACTATCAAAAGTCTGCAGTCTACTCCAACTCACTGCTTAAGTTGTTGAAGAGGTTCCGTATAACATAATGCTCATACTAGCCTCATTACCAGGCCATGTGGGAGGAGGAGGTGGCCTGAGAACGAGGCTACAGCCATGAACTGCCAGTAATAAAGGTTGTGAACTTGTGGTGGTATGTTTTAGGAAGATCCCCATGTACTAACTGTAGTGTGAAAAAGATGTAGGGATGGGGCTTTGCCAATATGTTGACCTTTGCTTTCATGCATTATCCCTACCTTGTTTGCATACTTTTTGGCATGCCATCCCTACATCTTTTTTACATTTTTAATGTTTTTTAAGTCTTGTATATATATGTACAGGTTCTCATCTGCCTTTTGTGTGCTGGGTATGGGGCTACAGGCAAACATTCATGTATTATATAATTGACATCAAGACTCCTATTCTACTCTGCAGGAATTGTATTCTACTATAGCCTGCTTCAGCTTGCTGTGTGGTTGTTCTGCCATGAGATATCACTCTTTTGGAAGATAAAATTTCCATTTCATGCCAGATCATTTGAAACTGCACACCGTACAAAGTATGTCCATATCACAATGGTAATTGTGGGACTTGTACTACCAGCCCTACCAGTGATTGTGACTTTTACTACTGGGGATCCAAGTGGTTTTGGAGTGACCAGATTTCCTCCAATCCTGTGTACTGGCCTGCAAAGGGATTCCACATTCTACTCCCTAGTGCTGCCCATCAACATTCTCATGGCTATTGGAATTCCCCTGCTCATCATAATATTCTGGATCATTCACAAGGTAATAGTTGTACACACCCACAATGGAGTCATGAAAATGGCACATGTTATAGCAGTAAAGTGAAAATGGAACGTAAAAAAAATGTACTTAATGTGTTCCTCAAATGTCAAGTTGTAACACTGCAATGTGTACATCATCTATTTATTTTGAAGTGGTGCCAAGTTTGCTGAAATAAGAGATGTCCAATGCTATGTACATGTGCATGATGAGCATGTAATAGTCTTCGAAATAGCCTATCTGAATTCCTTGCTTGAGGTCCAAACTATGTATGTGTATAATAAACATTTCCAGTCACTCCCACTAGAAAGTTTTTACTTTAATAGGTACCTGTATCCATGAATTGCTCGATATCATTTATGTGAGTGCCAGTAGCTCTGCCAGTTTTTGGGAGAAGTTGTTTGGCACTGACTTAGGTATAGATAGATCAGGTCATATGTATCAAGTGGCTATATCAATTTGTAGAGGTAATAGGTTGAGTGTTGACCCCCTAGCTCCATTATGTTGTCTTGAATCCTAGTCTTTCTTGCCTACAGGATTTTTAAGTGGTGGATCAAGGTCTTGAATTGATGAAATTTGTGTAATTTAAATTAAAGACTGTGTGTTTGGTGGATTGACTTAGTCTGCTATGGCTTTCAGTAGTTGTTGGTAGAGTGATGAATCAAGAGCAGTGATAATGTATTCTAAGGCTGACCAACAATAATGAACTTATTTTCATTCCTAATTGCAGCAACATGGTTTAATCAGGACAAAGCATTCAAAACAACCATTCAAGATTGGCACTGCTGAGCGAAAAATTCTGATTATTTTCTGCTATTATGTCTTGCTGGCCACGATTGCCCTCACAGCTTTCACTGTCAGTACCAGGAATGTTGGACAGTTTGCAGCTGCAGTAGCGGACTACTGGCGATGTGAGCTTACTGGTGTTAATCCTGAGAATCCATGCAACGGGCTGATAGCTTCATTTAGAGATCATACAAATCCAGTGTTAACATCATTCTCTTACATCCTCCTGGGACTTTTCCCTGCAGTGAACCTCATATTTGCAGTTAACATCAATGAACTAAAGCAGAAATTTAAGACCTGTTGTAGTCGATTGGAAAAGTTTTATTCCAGTGAGGAACAAAGTACATCTAGTACTGTTGCAAGTGCCAACTCAACTCAACCATAAAGAGTAGACATTTTCTTGTTAGTCTCCAATTTGGATGAACCATGACACATTACTTATGGTTCTGTTCATTAGTATGGTCATTTAGGTGTTCATATGTACTAACACACTTCTTCTCCATAGTAATTTCATGCATGATCACTTGTTTATTGCAGATCCCACTTGCACGGGAAGTAATTAGAAACATTATTCACATTACCACATTTGTAGTATTGCTGAATGTTTGTTAAGGGCACAGCTCACTGAATGTGTGGGTCCATCAATAATTCTCCTGATGATAACTCATTGAGTGTTATATTTGAAAAGAAGTTCTGCACAATTAAAGAAGAAAGAATGTGAAGTCAATTAAAGTGGGAGTAAGGTATATGGCTATTTCTTCACTGATACAGTCTGAGCATCACAAAATTTGCATTGCTCTTCAGTAACAAGCACCAAAGAACAAAAAACACCTACCAGATACTATATTAATGAGATATCCCTAGCACCATAGAATTATGCTGAAGCATCTGCTCCACTGCACATGCATAGCTTAGTGGTATATAGTGATACTCAATGGCACATTCAGTGTCTTCATTATGTCTGGTGCCTGTTTGGTGTTGAAGATATGTACCCTCTGCAAGATGCATTACGTATGATCATGATCAATACAGACATAAAAGGATATCTCATGGGACCACTTAGAACCAAAATGCACAGTTTGACTTTCAAAATGGCAATTTTTGGCTTATGACCTGTATGTAATGTTGCTAAGATCTGGTAAGGGCGTAAACATAACACACATTAGGAACCCACATAGATTACATTATGGGCCAAAGTTTGAACTCAAGACTTGAGCCACCATAGCCCAGAGTCAAGTTGCAAGTACCGATCTAGTCCACCATGAGTTTATTCTTGTTCCCACACCTCCCGTTCAATAATACACATAAGTGGTCTGGGAACAAGGCTACTTTTGGTTGGAATACGATCCATCACCACAGTCATGCTATGATGTATCGCAGGAAGTCCAAGAGTTTATTAGATAGATAGATAGATAGATAGATAGATAGATAGATAGATAGATAGATAGATAGATAGATAGATCAGCACTTGTTACCTGAGCCTGCCAGGGAAATGAGTACTGGAATCCTTAGACCTAGCTACTCTCAGTTTGTACACCCCTTTCCAGCCTAGCTAGCCTCGTCTCCGATTTTTCGAATGGGCCTGGGGACGAGGCTACAGCCTAGCATGCCTAGCACTCTAATACTACTCATTCAGGGGCAAATCTAGCCAAGGTGGTGGGCCTGGAAGGAATGAAGCACATTATTTTTGTGGATTTTGCACTGAGTGGGTCCTACATATAAATAGCAAAATGTTTCCCATGTGTAACACATGGGGAACATACAAGTGACCTGTCCCTCACTTGTCCCATGTGTACACATGAGGAGTGTTTTAAGTCAGACTTAAACAGTCAGTGATTAACTTTGGGGAAAGTTTAAGTCACCTGTAATTAATGTTCAAAATGAAGGGTTAGTCCAAATGTAATTAAAAACTTCAACTTTGCACAAGCAGAAACTGTTACATTATTATTATACCCCATGAGCCAAGTATGAAATGTTAGCTTGGCAAAGACTCAGTTTATGAGTATGAATATGATTAACATTAATATCATTGCAGGGAGCCAGTTAGCAATGAAGTGTGAACATCATTACTAATCTTACCTCATCAGGGAAGTTATAGCTGTGGAGTATGAATAACAATACTTCTATCTCAGCAAGGAGTTTAGTGTGGCAATTAATCATTGTCCTATATACCCATACCTCCATTCCCTGCCCAAGCTAAACCCTGAGGCAATATGTGACCACATGCATGCATGGCAAAGCAGCAAAAAGCACGTTTACGTATTATGTTTGTGAACAGGTAACACTATCATACATGCAGTGATACCACCTTTAGAAGCATAATTGTAGAACCAACTATTAAAAATGAACAATGCTACTATCTTATCAGTTCCAAATAATCTCAGGAGGGAGTCAACTAGCTATGAAGATCAGGCATTAATAATTTTATCAGAGAGCCAGGTAAGTGCATGTGAAGGTGATTAATAATTTTATCGCAGAAAGGATCCAAGCAGCTGTGAAGATTATTAATATTTTTCTTATATTATAGCAGGGAATATTTTAGCTGTGAGGCATGTCATCGTTAATAGTCTCACTCAACAGGGAGTTGCTTTAAAACTATTATGTGTAAGTAGCCTGATTATTCTAAATAGATGACAACTTGTTTACAACTTGGTTCATCTGTACTGTCCTGAGTACCCAACAGACTCCCAAATGGTTTGTATCACATTAGATGAGATGTATAACTTGATGCATTGATAAACATGCACAGGAGTCAGTGCATATCCACTATGCAAAGTGAGGTCATTATAAATTTAGTCTCATGCAGTGCGAACCACCTACTTGCATTACACCTACTATTTTTGTAATAGCCATCTGAGACAACCAATGAGATTCCTAAAATGACGTTACTACATGAGAGGAAAACGTATTATGGATTACACTGTACACAGAATCATAACACATTTTGCTGTGGAAATTGGATATGTATATTTGTAATGCACATAAGGCTTCACCTCAAGGCATTATTTATGCTATTAAGTCTAAGTAGTAAACCGTGCTGTTGCCTACATGATCATATGATGTAGATATATAGCAATACTGTAAAAAATTAGGTGTTTAAGTACACCCAATAAACCCAAAAAGGTGTCAACAAACACCCTAGAGTGCTTTATTAACACTTGATGTACCCAAGACTAAGTGTGGGTGTTGACAAACACCAGTGAGAGGTGTTTCTCAGCATTAGATATATAGCAATATACACTGTAAAAAATTAGGTGTTTAAGTACACCCAATAAACCCAAAAAGGTGTCAACAAACACCCTAGAGTGCTTTATTAACACTTGATGTACCCAAGACTAAGTGTGGGTGTTGACAAACACCAGTGAGAGGTGTTTCTCAGCATTAGATATATAGCAATATACACTGTAAAAAATTAGGTGTTTAAGTGCACCCTATATGGGGTGTTTCAATAAACCCAAAAAGGTGTCAACAAACATCCTAGAGTGCTTTACTAACACTTGATGTACCCAAGACTAAGTGTGGGTGTTGACAAACACCAGTGTGAGGTGTTTCTCAGCATTAGATATATAGCAATACACTGTACAAAAATTAGGTGTTTAAGTGCACCCTATATGGGGTGTTTCAATAAACCCACACCCAAAAAGGTGTCAACAAACACCCTAGAGTGCTTTCCAAGACTAAGTGTGGATGTTGACAAACACCAATGTGAGGTGTTTCTCTACACCTCACATTGGTTCTAGCTTACCACATTTTGATGAGCTCAAGTCATGCGGGAATTGGCTAAAAGAATTGGATTGTATAACAATTGTGTTGGAGTTGAGTTTACTAATACCCAGGTTTGTACCATCTGAGTTAGGCCAGTTCAATAATTAACGATACCATGCACATTCGATATAAATTTAAGCTGGAATGTTAGCTGAATGTCTACCATTCAACCAACTTGATATTCTGAATGTACAGGTAGAGTGGAGTTGATTGATGCCCAGTTTGTCTTATCTGAGGTTGGTTAGGTATACCATAGGGTTGAAAAACGCTTGGTGATTTATCATTTGATTTCCAATTCCAGTTCAGCCCAGAGTAAGATATTAGGGTAAGCTACAATAGAGCTAAGTAGTGTGCATTACCATCCCATTTCAACTTGAGTCACAATGATTGTTATGATATTGATACATTGTTGTGATTAATATGACATGACAGAATGATACATTGTTGATGTGGTACTGCACTGACAGAAGTGAACTGAAACAAGTGAGGACATGAGTTTTGTTATAAGTGTACCACATCATTATCATATTACAGTGAGAACATGATTTGTTACAAGTGTATCACAATTTAGTACTTCTGGATCATTATGTGCAGCTTGCGTTCAACCATCAGTAAACACACTGAAAAATGTACAAAAACTTAAAACAAAACAACATTCAATGCACAACAAAAAACCACCTAGCACAAGCTAGAGCACAAGCGGCTGTTGGAATGAGCCAAAACAAAAGATAACAGTGGCACCAAAATTTATTTATAGAGTACCTGGCCAGGGTACGCATGGAAACAACTCACGCACGTGCACACACACACACACACACACACACACACACACACACACACACACACACACACACACACACACACACACACACACACACACACACACACACACACACACACACACATACACCCACAAGAAAAGAAAACAATTGGGTGTACAGTACCATCCAAACCAAAGCTCGGCTACACTAAGTTCACACTGGGGTTAGGGTTGACTGCATCTGTCCATCAGATTTCCTGCCCATTGGGTAGAACACATCACCTCAGCAGAGAGAGAGAGAGAGAGAGAGAGAGAATCCATAAACTATAAAGTTTACATGCCAGTGCATGCCAGCAGTCACCCAAGTATAACTTGCACACGACACACACAATGCAAACATCATGCACTGTCCTTAGATACATACTGTGTTAGAATCCTGCCTGCATGCATCAGACATCAAAAATGAGAGCTAAATTTGTTAAGCTCAGATGACAGAAAAAATATTTCATCATCCACATACAGAATGTGACACTTTGCATGGTGACAGGTGAGGCTGGGACTGAGAGATGTTCTGCTGTTTTTTCAGTTTGTGTTCACTGTTCTTGGGTATGTATTTCTTTTTTGTTGGAGCAAAATTAGTGTTTTCTTATTTCAGGAGGATCATGGAGAACTTGTTTGTCTTGTGGATATACTTTTGGTTTTTCACCTTTTCTTTCTGACCCACTTAAAAGTGGCATCACTGCATGTTATGATAGTTTTACCTGTCCACAAGCTGCAATAGATAATACGCAAATGTGCTGCTTTATCATGTGGTCACATGCTGCTTCAGGCGTTAACTTAGGAAGATATAGCTCGAAGATTAATCACCCCACTAAACTCCTAGCTGAGATAACTTCCTTGCTGAGGTAGGATCAGTAATGATTTCATACTTCACTGCTAAATGGCTGCCTGCAGTGAGGTAAGATTACTAATCATCTTCATAAACTAAGTCTTCATACTTGATTCATGGGGTACAATAACTACATTATAGCAGTTTCTGTTATGTCTTTTTTTTTTGTGCATATTGAGTTGGGAATTTCTATGGGTGATAATGACCATAATTGGGTTAATACAGCTGCGTATATTTGAAATTATGGGGAGTCGGTAAAACGCGGAATAACGGAATAACTTCTTAATTATCCAGAAATGAAAATGCTTTGAACTTTGCCGACACAGATACTTGGGTTCTACTTTGTCAATGATAAAGC
Organism: Agelas oroides; assembly: GCA_949130485.1. Taxonomy (NCBI): domain Eukaryota; kingdom Metazoa; phylum Porifera; class Demospongiae; order Agelasida; family Agelasidae; genus Agelas; species Agelas oroides. Next base: position 6,742,985 of record OX422190.1, read on the forward strand.
CCGGCTGACAGGCACCGTCAAGCCTTGCAACGAGGCTAAGTAAACTAGGACTTTATACGCCGGCAGCCTGCTTACCGCGCTTCTTCTAACGGTACCGCTACCATGATTGGCAAAGTTCAAAGCGTTTTCATTTCCGGCCAATTAAAAGTTATTCCGTTATCAGTTCCGTTATTCCGTTATTCCGCTATTCCGCGTTTTACCGACTCTCATTTTTTTGCTAAAATATTTAACATTCTACAGGACGCGCCCAGCGCAGAAGAATGTTATCATAGAAACGGCTCTCCACTGCGTTTCAAACTTCAACTGCCCATGGAGTGGCGTCTTACGGCAGCTACTTTTGGACTCGCTTTGGGGGCGGGACAACTTAGCCTCGTTCCCAGGCCCGAGCGAGTACTGGGAAGCGTACAGGCCGTAGAGGGCAACACCTCTTGAGAATCAGGCTCCGCAAGACAAATTCCACAAGGGGACGTGGCCAAACAGCCGACGTGTCAACATCAAAAAGCCAGCTATGAATATTTGCCGCGTAAACGAGTTACAAAATAATTCGACATAGCTTGGAATACACATCCGGTAGCTTCTACGTCGTCCTGGCGTGTGCACACTGTACACTGGTTTCATGATGTTCACACACGACCGGAGCGTGCTTACAAGTTAAATGTGCATAGTGTTCTAGTCTGGCTGAGAGACGTCATGCAGTCACAGAGTGAAGAAGTTTGCGTGGAGCTGACTGCATTTCAGCAGCTGAATGGACCGGAGGACCCCCAGTCGTTGTCTACAGCATCTAGCAATGGAGCAGGAGCAGTGACACCAGGAAATGGAGAGTGTGACTTTAGGCACCCTGCCGGTGTGTTGGAGAGGGCAAAAACATATTTGTACAACAACTGGCAGCATCTGGAGCTTTTGCTACTCGCGGTGGTCATTGTGGTTGTGTTGATGCTACTGCTTCTGCCCACTATATTCTACCACTTGCCACTACCACCGGTAAGTACGTTACACATACAAAATTTCTATCATTTGCATACTGCAAATGATAGAAATTTATGGGGAACCAGATGGTTCCATTAGCAATACGTAATTGTTCAGTGTAGTTGAACTCAAACAAACAGCCAGTAAATTATATAGAGCCATGTAGCTACACCTCTTCTAGGTACTCTGGACTTCTTTAGTAGTGTGCACGGACAATTTCACAGCTGAGAACCAAGACTAAGTAGTCTAAATTGAATTTGCCCCCACTGACTTGGCCTATAATGTACTTACAAAACTGCTCTGGATATAAGTAAAACAAATTTTTTTTGTTGCATTTTTGTACAACTCGTGCAATTTTCAGGATCGGTTTATGACACTATACTTCAGGGCCTTTTGTTAGATGTTAGCCTCATATACCCAGGCGTGGTGACCGAAAAGGTATAAGGCTATATAGGCCCTTTGTATAAACTGTTCAGTTGGTGCATGTAATGTAACATTAGTAAACTAAACATGGAATGCTCTTAAAAGTTTAGGTCAGTTCAGAGTAGCCTAATAGTTAAATCTGCATGTAAATATCATTACCTAGCTCCAATTTGATCTCTGTGAGCAGGTATATTGTATGTATCTGTGAATGTATATACAAGTCACATGACACTGACCAATTGGGCATGTGTAAAACATCCATGGACTCTGGACTTGGATAATGGTTATGGACTGGACTAATAGACTATATTGACTGGAGTGGGAATGGAAGTATCTTAAGTGGTAACCACACTCCAAGTGAAAACACAAGCATGTTAGGTTTAAAAACGAAAACACAAACATGGCTATAAGGGTGCTGACACTTCAGTGACTGACCACATCATGTCATTAACCCTTGGTCCATAAGTACTGCAAGACTTCAAACTTTGTTTTTTTTCCTATGTGTATTGCAAGTGTGTGCATGTCTTTGGTTTCACTATACTGCCACTGTATTATGTTTGTGGCCAGGGTTTTTCCTGGAAGTCTTTATAGTAAGATTTCTTCAATACTCTGAGTTGTGCTACATCTGTGAACTACATGTACATAGTGGCAGTGCTTAATGTTTTGTTGTATAGAAGCAGGACAATTATTCTGTGGGTTGGTTGTCCTATGACAGATTTACAAATCATGAGTCCAAAGTCCAATCCACTAACCCAATCCATTTTATTACTACACTTGCCCTTACCAACCACATCACTGGCCAGTGCAAATAAAACTTAGCAGATTGCTGACCATGCAGTATGAATCAATGTGGCTGTCACATGTTAACAGTTGACTACATTTGAGTCACAGAAAATTCTAAACACATCTCATCTGCTTCATGTGTCTTCTCAGTTGTGTAGAAAGTTGTGTACTTAGCACCTACTTTGGAAAATCAGTGAGCCATAAACTTATTGATATTCATTGCCAAAATTCTTCAAGTATTACACCGCTATATAGAATATTCATGTTGACCAGTGTGATGCGACCATGTGTGCTCACACTCCTACATGCAGTGGGAATTGCTAAAACAAAATAACAAGCTTTGTGCTTTGCTATACAGCATGTATCCAGTGAGGTAGCCTTGTGTACTTAACAACTACTTTGGAAAATCAGTGAGCTATGAACTTATCGATATTCATTGCCAAAATTCTTGTCGGTATTCCACACATCAGTATTACACCGCTATATAGAATATTCATGTGTGACTAGTGTGATGCGACCATGCATGTGTGCTCACACTCCTACACCCTCCAGCGGGAATTACTAAAACAAAGCAACAAGCTTTGTGCTTTGCTATACAGCATGTATCCAGTGAGGTAGCCTTGTGTACTTAGCACCTACTTTGGAAAATCAGTGAGGTATGAACTTATCGATATTCATTGCCAAAATTCTTGCCGGTATTCCACACATCAGTATTACACCGCTATATAGAATATTCATGTGTGACTAGTGTGATGCGACCATGTGTGCTCACACTCCTACACCCTCCAGCGGGAATTACTAAAACAAAATAACAAGCTTTGTGCTTTGCTATACAGCATGTATCCAGTGAGGTAGCCTTGCAACTGCTATCTGTAGAACACTAGGCAAACCTGTTGGCGACCTCAACATCATCCTAAAGCTAGTGTTGAAAAGCAGCATGAGTTGGTTGTAGTAAGTTTGGTGTTATATTAATTTGCCCTATGTGCATTTCTTACTTACAGCATGGGCACGAGGCTATTTTTCCCAAGCTTGATTTTGCTTCTTTGGAGATTGAGCCAGGCAAAAAGCCCTTCATCAATTTATTATGACCTCTGTTCATATACCATTGGGTAGCAAGTTAGTAGCCTATTCATTGTCTTGTTCAAAAGAGTTTTGCAGGCTGAAAGGTCTGACTATCAGTATACAAAAAGCATGCTGATGTACTTTTGTGTCTTGTGGGTGTTTCTGTGTTTATTTAGTTCCACATACTTGAGATAGCTCTCTGTCTATAGAAGTTAATCTAGTGTGAATTGAATGTCCACTCATTGATTTCTTTTTTGTTTATTGCTTTGTAGCTGCTGTTTATAATGTTCGGTGTATGTATGGTTTTCAATCGCAGATGAATGTTGGTTCAGTAAATCGGAGCAATAACGCTACTGGAACATCTATTGTCCCCAACACTGGTATGTGCTCCAACTGGGTCACTCAAACAGATTCAATGTGTTCATCTAATGTAGTCTACACTCAAGATGCTTGCCAAGACTATCTGCTAACACTTCAAGGATGTCTACCCAATAGGCAGGGCAGCAGGGATGTTTATGTTTCAGTTGCTGACCAAGTGGAAACTGAGGGACAAGTAAACCTACTTCTGAATGGTTTGAGAAATTTCATCAGACCGAGCCATGAGTGTCAAGCTGCTGTTGAGCCATTCTTGTGTTTGTACTTGTTTGGGTTATGTGACAGCAGTGGAGTGGCTTATGAGCCTTCTTTCGAGGAGTGTGTGTTCATTAGCACAGATGTATGTGCATCTGAGTGGACTCGAGCAAACAACCTCCTCATCCAGGTTGGACGGTCACCTCTGCCAGAGTGTGCATCCTTCCCAAGTACTGCCACAGATATCAGTGGTAAGCATGCAGTTAGCCAGACAGTGTTTAGGCCTGCTAGCTCACCACTTACACATGTATAGGCATGTATTCATACTATATACATAATATGAATTTATGTATGTGTATTATATAATGTAGAACATTGTGGGGCGAACGTGAGCAAGCAATACCCTGCGGTATTTAACTGTTATATAGCTAAGGCTCAGATCACAGCACACAGGTAGCTAAACAAGGTTTGTCACTCTACTGTCTGCAAAGGTGCTTAAGAGCTTAGAAAAGGTGTCATGGCTGCAGAAAGTAGCTTGTCATGGAGCGGCAGCATACGATGAGCCATTTGTGCTACCTAAGCAGATACTCTGGCTAACTGTAGACTAAGTCTGAACACAGCCTGCTTGTCATGCATAGTCCTTACTTGAGGCATTTTAGAGAAAGGCCGGCAGATGGGAGTCAGCCATGAAGCAATGTCTCTGCCGCCTTCTGCGTTCAGCCTGTCTACACTCAATTGTTAGCCCTTGCATATGTACAGTAGATACTCACGCTCCAGCTGCCTCTCCCGAATGTTGCACACAACTACTGTCTCTTGTTACTCAGTAGGTACGCATGCTCTGACTGTCCTCCCTTGCTGTCTCTCATAACCATCGTCATTCTTCAAGCTCGTCATTCTTCAAGCTCATCTGCTCGCTGACTCTACTAGTTGTAAAAAATATTATGTATTGTCTGCATGTGGTGTGCGACTATTGCGTTAAATTACAGTGTCAAAAAACAACTCACTAGTGTGGGGCTCGCTTAGCCTAATTCCTAGACCCTGCCCAGCTTTCCATCGCTTGTGCAGTACGGAAAAGCCTGGGAATGAGGATAGGGCTCGCCCCAATAAACACACACACATATTTCCGTACAAAACATGTTATAAGGAAGACTTTTCATCTTTGGAACTTTTAGGAAGTGGCAGTGGCAGGCAGAGTGAGACCAATGTTCAATCACAACCAACAGCTAGAGTGCCTGAGCAGGTAAATTGCAGCACACTTCAGTGTCAAGAAGACTTCTCCTGTAGTTCTGTGGGAAATGCTTCACTCTGTCTTCCTGTGTGTGGACGTTGGGAAGAATACTCTCGTAGCACTGTGGTGGCCATTGATGTTGTTGTCATTCTGTCTGCGGTGATTGGCTTTGTTTCCTCCATAGCAGTGCTTGTCATTTCATGCATACGATGGAATCGCATGTAAGTATGGTTCACAAGAACTGTGCAATGAGTTGAGCATTGTAGCATAGCACATTTCCTGGGGAGGAATCATACCCTAGTAGCAGTCACACCTAACCTATATGTAACCTGTGAACAGCATTGTTGTGGCTGCAGACATGTTTCTCTATGGTCTTGCCTTTCCCTCTCCAGTCTCTGTAGCATGCTTTCTGCTGACGCTGTATTGGATTATGCAGTAGTGCTTCTTGTGGAAGATTATTCATCTGCTCACTGTGCATGAAGAAATAGCTAGCTGTAGCATCTGGGGTGGAATGACAATGGAGTAGTTTCTGGACCACTATTTACAGCATTCAACTTTTGTTTAAAGCCAATCTAGTATTGCTCACATGTACGCAAGAGTTAATCAGGGTTGGTATTGCTTGTAGATAGTGTCATCATGGTTTAAGTGTTGTTGTTGTTGTCTGTATTCAGGCTAGAGAAAAGTATGTTTTCTCAGTGTAGAAGATCCAGCAAGTCTTCTGCCATGTGACAGTGCTACATACTTGCATTGATTTTGGTTGAGTGCTGCAAGGAGTACAAAAAGTGTTGTTGCAGCGACTCATAACCTGGTGGATTTTTTCTTACTTGTCTTCAGAATGTTCATCAACTGACACATATCATGATACACTAATTATTCTGATAAAGTAATTAGTGTGCTTGTTTGTCTGTCATCAAAATTTTGTCTGCTTTGATATGTTTTAATGACGTCTAAACACAAAGTAGATTGTTGGCATATATGTACTTAATAGAGATGACAGATTTTCAGTTGTCTGACTTGGCAGCATTTTTGCTTGAATTGGCCAGAGGTACATCATTGAATACATGGGCCCATGTTAACCTCATGACTGTGCAAAAGGCCAAGGTCAATATTGACTGTCTTACACATATGTATGGTAAGTGAAATAAAAGAAGCACAGAAATGAAAGTGTCAGAACCAAAGAAATGTTGGTTGAAGTTTCTGGAAGAGAATGGAGGGAAAAGGCTGTGGCACAGGCATCCAGTCTTCAGATGAGAGAAGACAAAGAGAAGCCTTGGCAGCGAAACACCTAGCAGACTCTCTGGAAGAGTAGCAGGTGACAAGACATGTGCTACTGTTCTTTCAATACCAGACAAATTTGCAAGAATGACATTCCCCCACTGACTAAACAAGGCTGGGTGATATGTCTGTTGGTACAAGAAAAGAAAGTTGGTTTAGCAAGTTCTTGGCTTTATCTTCGGACATGCCACTTACGTTAGTCATTGTTCAGAATATGACGTTACCTGGGATTGATTATTTTCTACAGGTTCACTTTCCCCTCTGTGTTTGTTGTGTACATGACAATCACACTGATGGTAGTAGGTAAGTCTTTACTGCATGTGGGCATTGTATTGGGGTGACTATAAACACTGGACTTGGGGACCCAGTGACCCAAGAACCTGAGGATTGGCGACCCAAGGACACAGAGCTCTGAGGGCTGTGTTCTGACTCTTTCTGTGTTGGTGGGGCTTGTTTGCTAGCATTGCATAGCAGCTGTTGCAGCAGAAATGCAACTTACTGGGAATCTGTGTCAGTGCTATAAGCCTAAGCTAATGGCTATGTCTGGTATGTTGTTACTGTGCACACTGAAGATGTTTTAGACAGTGCTGTTTCACACTATATTCTCAATTTCGACAGTCTCCTTTACCACTACTACTGGTCTCACTAAGGACTTGCATATGTAAAGTTGGAGTGAGTCTAGCCTTTTCAAGCTATTGATAGTTCGTTGATGAAAATGTACATACCCTGGGACCTTTGTATGGAGCTAGCTGCAATAAGGAGTCTGCCCGAGTTTTCACAGGGTGAAGAATGAATGAAAGAAGCTAGTGGGAAATTTGAAATTTGAAATCATCTGCTGCAAAATGGCATCTTTGTGTACCGTCATTATTCTAAGAGAACGGTAGATCCAATCTAGCGGAAGAAATTCAATTCTTGCGATGTTTGTTAATCCAATTATGCAGAAGGTAGCTGCACGAATTATTTTCGAGTGAATCCAATTTAGCTATTAGCGTAAGAGCCCGACACCACGAAGCGTTCTTACCAAAACAAAACGGCGAAGTCAGTGGCAGAATGAGTCTGTTTAGTGCAACAGGAAGCGTTCCTATTAAAACAACACTTGTGAAGTCACTGCAGAGGCGTTGTAGTGCACCCAGACCGTGTTCTTATCAAAACAGGCAGACAGAACGATGCTCAGACGATCGAAGTTCCCGGAGCCTATACATGTACACTTGTGGTAAAGCCTATGGTAATTTAGTACTGCAGGCAACACTCCCTGAGGCGAAGAGGCCTCAGTGCGTGGCTAGTGCTTTTCTTGGAAAATGTGCTTCCATTACAGCGATGGATCTAATCTAGCGGAAGAAATTGGGTTCCTGGAAGTTTTGTAAATCTAATATAGCTGAAGGCAGATTTGAAATTATTTAATTTCCTACCGTTCTATTCGAATCATGACGGTATATAGCAACGTGTATCATATGCTTACAACAACACATGCAGCTGTGCATGAATTTGCATTGGCACAGATTGCTTGTGGTTGCATTTCTGTCATGACAGCTGAAAGTGAAACAGTCACAAAAGCTCTCGGTCCTTGAGATCCTTCAGGTCCCTGATTTATAGGTCCTCATATTGTCCCCAGTCTTTGGGTCTGACATGGTTACAGATGAGAAGTGCATCACTCTGCTGCTGGGATGCAAGTCTATTGTCTTCCTACTGTTGTTTTTCTGCTATGCAGTGAAATAACTGTCTATTATAGTGCTCTGGCTTGTCATCGTTTTTGGTGCAAAGAGTGCATGTGGTGGTAGGGAATGTACACTAAGCACTATGTATAAATCTTCGTATATATGTTCGTCTGTAGCGTTTTTACAATTTGAAGTATAAGAGTTTTATACATACAAATGTAACCTCAGCTCCCCACTTACATGCCTCATGCTAAGCTGTTTGGCAATTAACATTTTACATTGTGACTTGCCTAGTAGGTAGGTAGTATGCAGTTAGCCTCACACACTGTACCATCTGGCTATCTATGTATTTTTTGTAAATGTAAGGGCTCTAATACAACTGTGTACTTGTTCTCTATGAAAGTACTCTGATAAGTTTAACATGCTTGTTCAGCTGGTACAGGTTAACCATGATGATATATGCTGTGGGTGGCACTGCCCAATTATGTTAGTGTGCCCATTTGAAGTTACTGGTGCCACTCCACATCTAAAATTCCATAATATAGCAAACGTACAACTCATTCATTCAAGTTCTTTTCCGCCTTCTTCAGCTATGCTTGTCCTGATTACGTATACTGACAGAACATCACTGTACTGCTCCTGGAAGCATTTGATTGATGTTGAGACAAGGAGGCTGATTGGCCCAACATCGTTTTGCACTTTGACAGGTTTGTGATCTTGTAATTGCAATCAGCGGGGCAGAAGCAGGATTTTACTGTACTAGCTAGACAGTGTAACACCAAGAGGATGCATCTGTGCTGGGTGCAAGAGGGGGAGCTACTATGTGAAGGAGGCTGAATGAAAGTGGCTTCAACCAGGAGTGAGGATTTAAAGTCTTGTGTTGCTGAACCACAGTGATGAGAATCTTGATCTTAGCAGTTTACTTATTCATCCATAAGTGGTGGTGTACATACACCAGTACGCCATCAGAGTAGTAATTTAAATTAACTGGAAGCACATCAGTGTGCACCAGGCACTGTTTCTCTTCTTTGGGTACTGTTAAATGTCATGGGCACCTTCATGACATTATAATTTTGGAGAAGTGTGCCATGCATGATGAAGCTTAAGTACTGGCCTGCGTATTCTGCCTAGAAGAGCTTATGAGCCGATCAAGGATACTGGTGCTGAATCTTTCAACACTATTTTTATCCTGACAAGTATACTGTTGAGTCCGAAGTCTGATGTCACATCACACGGAAGTATTGGAAAATAACAATATTTTACAAACTCCACATGTGAACAATATGTTCAGGTTCTCCTCTGTTTTTTGTGTGCTGGGTATGGGGCTACAGGCAAACATTCATGCATGTATTGTATAATTGACGTTAAGAGACTCAAATTGTTTTCTTTCTACTCTGCAGGAACTGTGCTCTACTATGGCCTGTTTCAGCTTGCTGTGTGGTGGTTCTGCCATGAGATATCACTCTTTTGGAAGATCAAGTTTCCGTTTCATGCCAGATCATTTGAAACTGCACACCGTACAAAGTATGTCCACATCACAATGGTAATTGTGGGACTTGTACTACCAGCCCTACCAGTGATTGTGACTTTTACTACTGGGGATCCAACTGGTTTTGGAGTGACCAGATTTCCCCCAATCCTGTGTACTGGCCTGCAAAGTGATTCCACATTCTACTCCCTGGTTCTGCCCATCAACATTCTCATGGCTATTGGAATTCCCCTGCTCATCATAATATTCTGGATCATTCACAAGGTAATAGTTGTACACACCCACAATGGAGTCATGAAAATGGTACATGTTATAGCAGTAAGATGAAACGCACGAGGTAGCAATTAGTGCTACGTGATGACGTAATCATATGGGCTGCCATAGAGGCCCATAGTGAAAGGTGAAATCGATTTGCACAAACAGCTCTCGCTTGTTTGGCACAAAACTCTCTCAGTAGATGCTGCTAGGTGAGCTCTAGATCAACCGCTATGGCATTTTATGGCACACAATATATTCCACGGGGACTCCTAAGGAAACAGTGAAATGCTTCATGTATAAGGAAGAGCTATAGCGGTCGATCTATAGAGCTCACCTAGCAGCATCTACTGAGTGAGTTTTGTGCCAAACAAACGGGAGCTGTTCGTGTAAATCGATTTCACCTTTCACTATGGGCCTCTATGGCAGCCCATATGATTACGTCATCACGTAGCACTAATTGCTACCTCGCGCGTTCACTAATTACTAGCTTCCAACCTCCTCTGCCTCAGAGTGTTGTGAATGGCTTTTGCTGACCAGGGTGCAGTTTGACAAGTAACCTGAAAACCTCTGTAGTCTGCTATGGCTTTCAGTAGTTGTTGGTAGAGTGATGAATCAAGAGCAGTGATAATGTATTCTAAGGCTGACCAACAATAATGAACTTATTTTCATTCCCAATTGCAGCAACATGGTTTAATCAAGACAAAACATTCAAAACAACCATTCAAGATTGGCACTGCTGAGCGAAAAATTCTGATTATTTTCAGCTATTATGTCTTGCTGGCCACGATTGCCCTCACAGCTTTCACTGTCACTACAAGGACTGTTGTACAGTTTGCAGCTGTAGTAGCGGACTACTGGCGATGTGAACTTACTGGTGTTGATCCTGAGAACCCATGCAATGAGCTGATAGTTTCTTTGGAGGGACTTCAATTTCCAGTATTAACATCATTCTCTTACATCCTCCTGGGACTTTTCCCTGCAGTGAACCTCGTATTTGCAGTTAACATCAGTGAACTAAAGCAGAAATTTAAGACCTGTTGTAGTCGATTGGAAAAGTTTTATTCCAGTGAGGAGCAAAGTACATCTTCTCCATAGTAATTTCATGCATGATCACTTGTTTATTGCAGATCCCACTTGCATAGGAAGTAATTAGAAACATTACCACATTTGTGGTATTGCTGAATGTTTGTTAAGGGCAAGGCTCACTGAATGTGTGGGTCCATCAATAATTCCTCTGATGATAACTCATTGAGTGTTATATTTGAAAAGAAGTTCTGCACAATTAAAGAAGAAAGAATGTGAAGTCAATTAAAGTGGGAGTAAGGTATATGGCTATTTCTTCACTGATACAGTCTGAGCATCACAAAATTTGCATTGCTCTTCAGTAACAAGCACCAAAGAACAAAAAACACCTACCAGATACTATATTAATGAGATATCCCTATATAGCACCATAGAATTATGCTGAAGCATCTGCTCCACTGCCCATGCATAGCTTAGTGGTATATAGTGATACTCAATGGCACATTCAGTGTCTTCATTATGTCAGGTGCCTGTTTGGTGTTGAAGATATGTACCCTCTGCAAGATGCATTACGTATGATCATGATCAATACAGACATAAAAGGATATCTCATGGGACCACTTAGAACCAAAATGCACAGTTTGACTTTCAAAATGGCAATTTTTGGCTTATGACCTGTATGTAATGTTACTAAGATCTGGTAAGGGCGTAAACATAACACACATTAGGAACCCACATAGATTACATTATGGGCCAAAGTTTGAACTCAAGACTTGAGCCACCATAGCCCAGAGTCAAGTTGCAAGTACCGATCTAGTCCACCATGAGTTTATTCTTGTCCCCACACCCTCCCGTTCAATAATACACATAAGTGGTCTGGGAACAAGGCTACTTTTGGTTGGAATACGATCCATCACCACAGTCATGCTATGATGTATCGCAGGAAGTCCAAGAGTTTATTAGATCGATAGATAGATAGATAGATAGATAGATAGATAGATAGATAGATAGATAGATAGATAGATAGATAGATAGAAAGATAGATCAGCACTTGTTACCCGAGCCTGCCAGGGAAATGAGTACTGGAATCCTTAGACCTAGCTACTCTCAGTTTGTACAACCCTTTCCAGCCTAGCTAGCCTCGTCTCCGATTTTTCGAACGGGCCCGGGACGAGGCTACAGCCTAGCATGCCTAGCACTCTAATACTACTCATTCAGGGGCAAATCTAGCCAAGGTGGTGGGCCTGGAAGGAATGAAGCACATTATTTTTGTGCATTTTGTGCTGAGTGGGTCCTACATATAAATAGCTAAATTTCCCATGTGTAACACATGGGGAACATACAAGTGACCTGTCCCTCACTTGTACCATGTGTACACATGAGGAGCGTTTTAAGTCAGACTTAAACAGTCAGTGATTAACTTCATCTACACTGGGGAAAGTTTAAGTCACCTGTAATTAATGTTCAAAATGAAGGGTTAGTCCAAATGTAATTTAAAACTTCAACTTTGCACAAGCAGAAACAGTTATATTATTATTATACCCCACGAGCCAAGTATGAAATGTTAGCTTGGCAAAGACTCAGTTTATGAGTACCTCATCAGGGAAGTTAGCTGTGGAGTATGAATAACAATACTTCTATCTCAGCAAGGAGTTTAGTGGGGTAATTAATCATTGTCCTATACCTATACCTCCATTCCCTGCCCAAGCTAAACCCTGAAGCAATATGTGGCCACATGACAAAGCAGCAAAAAGCACATTTACGTATTATGTATTGCAGTTTGTGAACATGTAACACTATCATACAGTAATACCACCTCTAGAAGCATACCGTAAAATCGGGATATTAAACACCGGTGCCTATTTTCGAAATTAGCAGACCGAATGGGTGCTTATTTTCGAGGGGTGCTTATTTTCATGGGGTGCTAATAAACGCATGTAATATCGTAGCAAGATACAGTTGTAGGGGAAGATACTAGTTGAGATGAATAGAATTTATCTTCCTGCTATTTCTTGTCCTACGTTCATAGCTTTTATAGAACCCAGGATACAGACGGCACTCGATCGATCATTGTCAGCCCCCGCCCACCAAAGTAAAGCGCTTGAAACTAACATATCCCTGAGGGACATTGGCTAATTCCTCGATATGTTTTATCAAGCGGCCTTGCCTATATGTTAGCTTTTATGCCGTGTCGATAGCTTGCTTACAATCGGAGATAAATACCAGCGAAAGTTAGCCGCTACGTTCGAAAGTCGAACCAGCAATCCGCTTCCGTTTGCGCGTAACAGGTGCTTATTTATGTCACTTATGTGGGGTGCCTATTTTTGTATGGGTGCTTATAAACGCGATGTAGTTGTTGTAATCAAAATGGGTGCCTATATATTCAAGGGGTGCTTATTTTGTGTGGGTGCCTATTATCCTGATTATACGGTAATTGTAGAACCAACTATTAATGCTACTATCTCATCAACAACTTTATTTCCAAATATATAAACTTATCTCAGGAGGGAGTGTCAGGTAGCTATGAAGATCAGGCATTAATAATTTTATCAGAGAGCCAGGTAAGTGCATGTGAAGGTGATTAATAATTTTATCGCAGAAAGGATCCAAGCAGCTGTGAAGGTTATTAATATTTTTCTTGTAGCAGGGAATATTTTAGCTGTGAAGCATGTCATTGTTAATAGTCTCACTCAACAGGGAGTTGCTTTAAAACTATTAGGCGTAAGTAGCCACTAATTATGATTAGATGACAACTTGTTACAACTTGGTTCTGATCTGTACTGTCCTGAGTACCCAACAGACTCCCAAATGGTTTGTATCACATTGTATCATGGGAAGCCATAAGATGAAAGGCATTCCAAGGGTAACATTACCTGAAGAACCCAATTTGGAGGGAAATATAAGCCAATTAGGAGGGAAATATTGATATTTCCCTCCCTGAGCCTGAGGTACAAAATCACTATAATTCACAAACACAAGCAGTATGCAGTAGCTACCAAAAACAGTCAGTCAGCATTCCACATTGGCTACCACAGTTTGCCTTCCGCTTGAAATGCAACTCCTTTACGGTCGACAAACTTTGAAACACCCCTTCTTCTGTTGCAGAATATGCGGGATAGCATGTACTATGACGTCACTCAACACCGACCCTCTGTGATCGGGAGAAGATAGGGCTGTCCAATGTGTTTTCTGATCGCAGTGAAGATTGTGAAAGCCAGTAGTTGAGCCTCTGCAGTCGGGGTTTTACGTGAGATCTTGCAGAGACTTTCGCAAATCAAAGCAGCCCCAATTCTTGAACCCCTCCATTCTGCAAACAGTCCCAAGCACTGCTTCAGTGTAATCGGCACTGAACATTTCGAAAGAACTGTCGTATTTTCATTGCTAGGGCGCTTCAATGGAGTCCCAGAAGCTCGTAATGTCTTGGCCTTTTGTTCTGCGGCTAAAAGTCAGCAGAATCAGGATATACGTTCTCTTTTCAGCCACAAAATCTAGCTACGCGAACTATACGTAGCCTAAACCCAGGCTTTCCGTTTCGGATTTTGTCCCGCAGCTTTAGAGAAAAATCGGAGCTTAGCTTCTATCAAATTTCCAATTAGTAGTCATTTACATCATATGTTGCTTAGCAACCATGATACTAGAACATGCCTACTGTACTGGCGGGCTTCTATCGATGAATACACTCAGCACTATTCAATAATCCCGAGGGCGGAGCCCTCGGTATTATTGAATAGTGTATTCCAGATAAATCCCTAGGCTAGTAGACATGTTCTAACTATAACGTAGAATGTAGTAACACATTAATTTTTGCTGTGGAAATTGGATATATTATTTGTAATGCACATAAGGCTTCGCCTCAAGGCATTATTTATTTACAGGTACATTTTTTCGCGGTTTTGGGATCCTAAACATTTTACTGGTATTAAATTTTGCGATTTTCTTGTAAACATGCAAGTTCGAGCACCACCACGCGCACATGCACAGTGAGTTGCACGAAAATTGCCGAAGAAAATTCACGCGACCAGCACTATCGATCAGCTTTATGGTTACAGCTACCGATGTTTTTCTTGTGCGGTCTGAGAGGATATCATAAATACAGGACCCTGACACTACAGGGTTTGTGTAAAACCTGGACTCTGGACTGGATTATGGACTGGACTATGGACTGATTTTTGGACTGAGTTTTGGACTGAGACGCTTGATATTACCCGGTGTAAGTGGCTAAACTGTTGTTTAAAGGGCCCTGGGCCTTGGCAAAGGCATCTTAGACCATGTGACATCATATGCATGCAGCAAGAGAGTGGCTGTGCATGTGGATTGATATTAGCATTGCAAGGTCCGAGACCCATGTTGGTACGCCTACTGTAGCCAAGGCACATTTGACAATTAGTGTAGTCTATATTCATGCAACAACAGTGTGGCTGTTGGTGTGGCTCAGGTTGCAAGATATTTGCTTAAAAGCATTGTAGGTTATGGTATGTGGCTGTAAACAGACAACAACCTTCTTATAGCGTGGTATGATTGGTCCGTGAGTGGTATAGTCACAGTTCAGCCTTTCGGACCATCAGCCCATAGAAATCGACCCAGGTCCTCAGAGATCTTGATAAACGCACTACCTCCGCTCTTGTGAAATACCAAGAGATACTCATGCATGTCTATGCTCACTCTGCCCTCTTGAACAGAACCCAAGTCTCAGGTAACCTGTTGTCAATTACAAAGGACACAGAGAGCAACAGAACCTCTTCTATAGCTTAGATAACTGATTCGGAGTGGGAAATAGTCGTTGTGGAGCTCTGCAAGGGTCCAAAACTCAGTCCAAAAATCAGTCCATAGTCCAGTCCAGAGTCCAGAGTCCAGGTTTTACACCAACCCGACACTACACGAGGTACTTCCTACCTTTCACGAGAGAAGTGATCGCTAGGTGATTGTGAAGTCCTCAGAACAAAGACGCAATACTCAAGTACGAGTCCCTTGTTGACGCAGATACACAGATGAGGCAGTTCGAAACGATGTGATTTATGTTTGAGGGTACAAAATTTTGTGTTTTTGTGAATTTGTCCAAAACCGCAAAAATTTCAAATGTTAGTACCCGCAAAAATTAGTCACCTTAAGGTATTAAGTCTAAGTACCACCGTGACAGTAAACTTTGCTGTTGCCTACATGATCATATGATGTAACAGCATTAGATGTATAGCAATGCACTGTAAAAATTAGGTGTTTAAGTACACCCTATATGGGGTGTTTCAATAAACCCACACCCCAAAAGGTGTCAACAAACACCCTAGAGTAACACTTGATGTGCCCGGCGGAAGCAAAATTTCATTGGACAGGTGTCACAGGAAATCCGATCCGGGCCTATACCGATCCGGGCGGATCGGATCCGCTAGCGGAATCAATCCGTCGGATCGGATTCGCTAGCGGATCCGATCCGCCCCCGGATCAATTTTACTAGCGGATTCGATCCTTCGCCGCGAAAACGATCCGTCTTTGGTGCAAGTGTTCTGTCAAGAAAATCACTAGCTGTCAGGATGATGTACGATTTCTCAACACTTCTAGAACATTTTACATTATTCAGAGCTTTGGGACTCATGGAAATCGACTACCAGACGATCTATGACTATCTCCACTGCGGGAAGTGTCCAGCAGGAACGGATTGATTGTGTAAACCAGAAGCGAGCAACGCGGAACAAGGCGAAAAAGTTTGTCATCTAGGATGGCGTTTTACACTACATAGCCAAGGAATGGATGTATATACAGAGTTGCTTTCAGAAGAAGGAAAGGCAGCCATTCCCACTGACCCGGACAGCCCCGCATCACCAGAGTTACTTCCCTCTTATAGGGATCGACAAGTGTTGGGACTTGTACCACATGGAGTGTGTAGGACTTAAAAGACCACCATCAAACAAGAGCAATGGAATTGTAACAATTGCTCTATACAGTCATAATAACTGTTGTATTTGTTTCAGACCAAACCATCTGACAGGGATATTCCTACCCTAGTCAAGGGTTAGTCAAGTCAGACTCTGAGTCAAGGAATACTCTGACAAAGTAGACTCGTAACCTATATAGTATCTATGTCAGGTCCGCATGCCAGAATACACTATAGTTTACTATGAGAAGTCAACAGTAGGAACCCTATGGCCCGCTGATACCCCGGATCGAATCCGCTGAGGTAGGATCAAAACCGCTAGCATATCTGATCCGGCCCGGATCATATTTTCGGGGGGATCGGATCCGCTGTGACACCCTATATGGGGTGTTTCAATAAACCCACACCCCAAAAGGTGTCAACAAACACTCTAGAGTAACACTTGATGTGCCCGGCGGACAGTGGCGTAGCTAAGGTAGGGCCTGGTAGGGCCTAGGCCCTACCAACTGCTGCAAGTGCCCTACCAACTGGAGCCCTACCGTCCGGCTTTCTCACTTACTGGAGCTACACAACCGCCAGTGTAACAGTGCTGTACGTACCGTCGTACGTAGCTTCATTCGAGCAACCGCCAGGCACGCTGGGCTTCTCTTCGTCTACTGAGTACGACAGACATGTGTCTACAAACCACGCCTACCCAATACATGTCTCGTTCCCAGTCTGTACTTGTGCCCTACCAACTGTCAGCTTCTAGCTACGCCACTGCCGGCGGAAGCAAAATTTCATTGGTCCGGCTTACTGGCACTTGTACGCGAGTGTGTGCGTTAGCAAGATTAGTAGAATGTAACGTAGGGGATCTGGGGGCATGCTCCCCCAGGTAAATTTTTTTTTTGAAATTTGATTCTCTGAGATGGCTCAAAAGCCATTTTTGGCGACGAACGCTGCAGCCAGGGCCGAACCTATGCTATTCGCGCAGCCGCGGCAAGCGACGAACGCTGCAGCTATAGGGCCGAACTATGCTACATTAGTCTGGCATCGCCGGCACTTAGCTTGCAGGCGACAAGCACGCATATTTCCAGCCGGCACGAGCATGTGGCCGCTCGATAAATCTTGGAAAGTCTCAAAAATTGGTCCGGCCATGGCCTGAGCAACCGGACCGGCTCCGCCGGCCCTGCACTTGATGTACCCAAGACTAAGTGCGGGTGTTGACAAACACCAGTGTGAGGTGTTTCTCTACACCTCACATTGGTTCTAGCTTACCACATTTTGATGAGCTCAAGTCATGAGGGAATCGGCTAAAAGAATTGGATTGTATAACAATTGTATTGGAGTTGAGTTTATAATACCCAGGTTTGTACCATCTGAGTTAGGCCAGTTCAGTGATTAATGATACCATGCACATTCGATATAAATTTAAGTTGGAAGGTTAGCTGAATGTCCTACCATTCAACCAACTTGATATTCTGAATGTACAGGTAGAGTGGAGTTGATTGATGCCCAGTTTGTCTTATCTGAGGTTGGTTAGGTACCTATGAAAAATGCTTGGTGATTTATCATTTGATTTTCCAATTCCAGTTCAGCCCAGAGTAAGGTATAGGGTACAATAGAGCTAAGTATAGTGTGCATTACCATCCGATTTCAACAATGATTGTTATGATATTGATACATTATAAACAATTATTGTGATTAATATGACATGACAGAATGATACATTGTTGATGTGGTACTGCACTGACAGAAGTGAACTGAAACAAGTGAGGACATGATTTTTGTACCACATCATTATCATATTGCAGTGAGGACACAAGTGTATCACAATTTAGTACCTCTGGATCATGATGTGCAGCTTGCGTTTAACCATCAGTAAACACACTGAAACATGTACAAAAACTTAAAACAAAATAACATTCAATGCACAACAAAAAACCACCTAGCACAAGCTAGAGAGCACAAGCGGCTGTTGGAATGAGCCAAAACAAAAGATAACAGTGGCACCAAAATTTATTTAGGGTACACCTGGCCAGGGTACGCATGGAAATAACTCACGCACGTGCACACACACACACACACACACACACACACACACACACACACACACACACACACACACACACAACCTTTTTAGAAAAGAAAACAATGTGAGAGAGGAAAAAAAAAAATTGGGTGTACAGTAACTAAAAGCTCGGCTACACTAAGTTCACACAGGGGTAGCAGGTTGACTGCATCTGTCCATCAGATTTTCTGCCCATTGGGTAGAACACATCACCTCGGCAGAGAGAGAGAATCCATAAACTATACAATGCCAATGCCAGCAGTCACCCAAGAATAACTTGCACACGACACACACAATGCAATCATCATGCACTGTCCTTAGATACATACTGTGTTAGAATCCTGCCTGCATGTGTCAGATACCAACAATGAGAGCTGAGCTCTAATGACAGAAAAAATATTTCATCATCCACACATATGTGACACTTTGCATGGTGACAGGTGCACATGAGGCTGGGACTGAGAGATGTTCTGCTGTTTTTTCAGTTTGTGTTCACTGTTCTTGGGTATGTATTTCTTTTTTGTTGTATTTTTTGTTGGAGCAAATTTATTGTTTATTCTTCATTTTTTTTCGTTTTGTTTTTTGTTTTTTCAGGACGATCATGGAGAACTTGGTTGTCTTGTGGATATACTTTTGGTTTTTCACCTTTTCTTTCTGACCCACTTAAAAGTGGCATCACTGCATGTTATGATAGTCTTACCTGTCCACAAGCTGCAATAGATAATACGCAAATGTGCTGCTTTATCATGTGGTCACATGTTGCCTCAGGCGTTAACTTAGGAAGATATATCTTGAAGATTAATCACCCCACTAAACTCCTTACTGAGATAGAAGTATTTTTATTCATACTCCACAGCTAACTTCCTTGCTGAGGTAAGATCAGTAATGATTTCATACTTCACTGCTAACTGGCTGCCTGCAGTGAGGTAAGATTACTAATCATCTTCATAAACTAAGTCTTTGCTGAGTTTCATGGGGTACAATAACTACATTATAGCAGTTTCTGTTGTGTTTTTTTTTTTGCATATTGAGTTGGGAATTTCTATGGGCGATAATTGACCATAAGTGGGTTAATACAGCTGCGTATATTTGAAAGTCTGGCTTCACTGTCACTTTCACACTTGTTCGCACCTACTTAGTTACCTACTCACAGTGCAGCACAACTCGATATGCGAGAGCGACTGGACTCTCTCCCGTTTTTCGTGTGAAATTCTGGGAATTTTTTGCTATTTAAAATACTTAACATTCCACAGGACGCGCCGAGCGCAGAAGAATGTTATCATAGGAACGGCTCTCCACTGCGTTTCAAACTTCAACTGCCCATGGAGTGGCGTCTTAATTAAGGCAGCTACTTTTGGACTCGCTTTGGGGGCGGGACAACTTAGCCTCGCTCCCAGGCCCGAGCGAGTACTGGGAAGCGTACAGGTACCGTCTCTTGAGAATCAGGCTCCACAAGACAAATTCCACACAAGGGGACGTGGCCAAACAGCCGACGTGTCAACATCAAAAAGCCAGCTATGAATATTTGCCGCGTAAACGAGTTACAAAATAATTTTTGCCGAGCGCATTAGCGCGAGGCTTTGAACGAGGGATCTATTCTCGCAATGTACATGCGTAAGTACGTTACGTGCCAGTCACGCTCAGGAATGTCAATTTGCACTCACGTGCATGCTCAGGAACTCATGCGTCACGTGCACTAGCGAGGCGCGCGAGGATGCCTAGCGATGAGGACAGGGAAGAACGGCGCTTCTTGACAATGAAGGGCGAGGAGGACAGCGCGTCTGGTCCTCCGCGAGGTACGTGTTTTGCGGAGTCGAGTGGAACGCAGCCGACGGTTGGCGACACTGAGAAAGAGAAAGCAACGAAGTCAATGTACAATAGAAGCCAAAGAGGGCAAGAAGAGAACAAGAGAAAGTGCAAAAGAAGAAAGCGCGTTGTAGAGAGTCTTCACAAGCCAGGTATAAATTATACTCACTTTTCATGTTCGATTCAACCGTAGTCCTTCTTGAGCTCTGACTAATTTTCTGACACCTGCTCCACATGGCCCACCCGCATGCGCAATGCGCACATATGCACTGGCACTGCACGGCGCGAGGCATCATGCGCATGCGTACTCCTAGTTAGACATAGCTTGGGATACACATCCGGTAGCCTCTACGTCGTCCTGGCGTGTGCACACTGTACACTGGTTTTATAATGTTCACATACGACCCGAGCGTGCTACAAGTTAAATGTGCATAGGGTTCTAGTCTGTCTGAGAGACGTCATGCAGTCACAGAGTGAAGAAGTTTGTGTGGAGCTGACTGCATTGCAGCAGCTGAATGGACCGGAGGACCCCCAGTCGTTGTCTACAGCATCTAGCAATGGAGCAGGAGCAGTGACACCAGGAAATGGAGAGTGTGACTTTAGGCACCCTGCTGGTTTGTTGGAGAGGGCAAAAACATATTTGTACAGCAACTGGCAGCATCTGGAGCCTTTGCTACTCGCGGTGGTCATTGTGGTTGTGTTGATGCTACTGCTTTTGCCCACTATATGCTACCACTTGCCACTACCACTGGTAAGTACGTTACACATACATCGTTGAAAAAATTTTCATACTGCAAATGGTAGAAACCTATGGGGAACCAGGTGAATCCCATTAGCATACGTATTAGATTTCCATTGTCAAATTGTTCAATAATGTAGTTGGACTCAAATGAACAGGCCAGTAAGTTATTTAGGCCCATGTAGCTACACCTCTTCTAGGTACTCTGGGCTTCTTTTAGTAGTGTGCACAGACAATTTCACAGCTGAGAACCAGACTAAGTAGTCTAAATTGAATTTGCCCCCATGCACTGACTTGGCCTATAATGTGCTTACAAAACTGCTCCGGATAAGTAAAGCAAATTTTTTGTAGCATTTTTGTGCAACTGGTGCAATTTTCAGGATCGGTTTATGACAGTATACTTCAAAGCCTTTTGTTAGATGTTAGCCTCATATACCCAGGTGCGGTGACCGAAAAGGTATAAGGCTATATAGGCCCTTTGTATAAACTGTTCAGTTGGTGCATGTAATGTAACATTAGTAAACTAAACATGAAATGCTCTTAAAAGTTTAGGTCAGTTCAGAGTAGCCTAACAGTTAAATGTGCATGTAAGTATCATTACCTCCAATTCGATCTCTGTGAGCAGGTATATTGTAAAGTCACAAAAAAGTTTTCTGAATGAAAACAAGCGCATGTAGGGATGGAACCCTCAAAAACCAACCAAACTAGATGGGAATGACACCACAACAATTTCACACCATCCCTACATCTTGTGCCATTTTGCCAACTATGCTTTGTGTTTGTTAGTTGTGTGCATGGAAGCTAGGGTTGTGGAAGGCAGTGGGGTGGGTAGTGCTGGGTGTGTAGTCCATGTTGATGTGCATGGGGAGTGGGTTATGTTGTGGGTGGCTGCAATGTAGTTGCTATACTGAGCGTGGCAGATATGGTCTGTCTTGAAGTAGTCTCGCAAGCCAGACCCTTTCCGCGCAGCGCTGATCGCTTTCAGTATGCGGCACGCAGAGGGAAGAAGTTTGATGTTTGGGTTTACAATTTCACTTTGGATTTATGACGATTCTTAGTTCCTCTGCGTGCCGATACTGAAAGCGATCGTGCTGTGGAACGGAAAGGGTCTGGCTTGCAAGGCTAGTCTTGAATCGGAAACTGGAGTGCATGAGCTGGGTCTGTATGGTAAGTTGGGGTAAGTTATGTTGTGAAATTTTATTGCTGCTGGACATGGCATATATGGATTGTCTTTTATGTAGAAGGCTGTATATTGTTCAGTGTTCATTTAGTGGGTGTGAATAGACTAAGAGCATGTAGAGAGTTTTGTGGTGTGCATAGCAAATGGCACAAGATGTAGGGATGGTGTGAAATTGTTGTGGTGTCATTCCCATCTAGTTTGGTTGGTTTTTGAGGGTTCCATCCCTACATGCGCTTGTTTTCATTCAGAAAACTTTTTTGTGACTTGTTCCTGCTGTTTTTTTTTTTTTTTGGTAGTTTATTAGGAATGGTAACAGAGAAGAGACGTGGAAGGGTAGGCCGAGGGGAAGATGCATGGTGTGTACAGTATGGTAGTACATTGTTCACAAAGAACTAAGGATTGTCATGCTTCTAAGTGAAATTGTAAATTCAAACATCAAACTTCTTTATCTGGGGGGTTTAGAACCCAAGCAAAGCCTCATAAAAACCAAGTGCAAAGCACGAGTTTAATGAGCCTTTGCATGTAAGACCCCATTACAGGAACAGTTTGACGGTGAGTAGCTATAGTCTAAATCCGTTTGAAACCACAGCATATATGGGTCTATGGAGCTGAACAACCACCAGTTTCTGTGGCCTCCTCCTCTAGTGCAAAAGTTTTTGAATGAAGCCATGCACTGTTGACTCAGTGCTACTAGCTGCACTAGAGCAGTTCGAGTATACCAAGCTACCAATAGGGTCCTAGCTACTTGCTGCGTTGGAGAAAACTCAGAGGCACAACACAAAAGGAGGATGTTAAGAAGACACCAGCCAAAATGCTACCATCAACTTGCAGTAAACATTGTATGTGTACTATATGCATTGTTGTAAATGACTATAACAAGCAAATTGAAAATGTGAAAGTTGACAATAAAAATTGAATATCAGTGGCTAGTCTTCTAAGTCATATAGCCCACCTAGATACGAATAACTTGATGGTTAAAACACTAGCTGGCAAGTACCAGCTAGTGTTTTAACCATCAAGTATACCTCGTATCTAGGTGGGTTATATGACTAGCAACTGACTAGATTACAAATTGACTTCAGCTACGGTCTAAATGGAAGCAGAAACTGCTGCACTTTCAAACTGCATGTGCTCATAGTGGGAGTCCTCACATACACTTTCATTTACAGCAGCTCTAGCAATACATACCTTATAATACTTCTCCTGGAAACATGCACAACCCCTCTATGTCTGTTTGCATGCATTTATATACCACCTGACTTCGGCTGTTGCTGTCTTTATCGTTCACGGTAAGCTAGATCTAAACACGTGCTCAGTTAAGCTTCCGGGGGCGTATGCGCTATGAATAATGTTATTGCAACAAAATGGTGTATAGCACTAAGTATTAACATCGGAGTGCTTGAGAATCACTGTAGAGTTCTACGATAACGATAAGTAGTGAGTGCAATACCCGGTGATTTATGCTGTTTTTTCACGTTTGAATCGTTATAATAGCTTCAGCTGTTATCGTGCTAGCCTGGCTGACAGCTACACTGACAGAAGAAAGAAAGAAAGAAAGAAAGAAAGAAGGAAAGTCAGAAGATAGACGATTTGCCCGTTTTAGCGACTCGCCGGTCCGGTACTCCAGCGATGCTCTCCAGCAAAGTTAATGGTCCCGTTGCTCATGGAAGCACTCGGTAATGCCTGATATGGCTCATAGAGGCCTTTGACTAATCTCACATTTCGAGCGTGTCATTGGTGCACTTTTAATGTGGCCGCCATTTTTTTCGGGGTCATCCCTACATATGGCGTACTACCGTACGCCATGATGTATCTGTATCTGTAAATACAAGTCACATAACACTGACCAATTGGGCATGTGTAAAATGTCCATGGACTCTGGTAGTCTGGACTTGGATAATGGTTATATATGGACTGGACTAATAGACTATAAGTGGTAACCACACTCCAAGTGAAAACACAAGCATGTTAGGTTTAATTAAAAGTGAAAACATTAATGTGGCTATAAGGGTGCTGACACTTCAGTGAGCTGACCACATATTGTCATTAACCCATCCTTACCATTGGTCCATAAGTACTGCAGGACTTCAAACTCTGTGTTTTTCCTGTGTGTATTGCTAGTGTGTGCATGCCTTTAGTTTCACTACTGCCACTGTATTATGTTTGTGGCCAGGGTTTTTCCTGGAAGTCTTTATAGTAAGATTTCTTGAATACTCTGAGCTGTGCTACATCTGTGAACTACATGTACATAGTGGCAATGATTAATGTTTTGTTGTATAGAAGCAGGACAAATATTCTGTGGGTTGGTTGCCCTATGACAGATTTACAAATCATGGAAAGTTGAGTCCAAAGTCCAATCCACTAACCCAATCCATTTATTACTACACTTGCCCTGTCACTGGCCAGTGCAAATAAAACTTAGCAGATTGCTGACCATGGAGTATGAATCAATGTGGCTGTCACATTGACTGCAGTTGACTACATTTGAGTCACAGAAAGTTCTAAACACATCTCATCTGCTTCATGTGTCTTCTCAGTTGTGTACTTAGCACCTACTTTGGAAAATCAGTGAGCTATAAACTTATTGATATTCATTGCCAAAATTCCTGGTTGGTATTCCACACATCAGTATTACACCGCTATATAGAATATTCATGTTGACCAGTGTGATGCGACCATATGTGCTCACACTCCTACATGCAGTGGGAATTGCTAAAACAAAATAACAAGCTTTGTGCTTTGCTATACAGATGTATCCAGTGAGGTAGCCTTATTGTGTACTTAGCACCTACTTTGGAAAATCAGTGAGCTATAAACTTATTCCTGTTGGTATTCCACACATCAGTATTACACTACTTATAGAATATTCATGTTGACCAGTGTGATGCGACCATGTGTGTTCACACTCCTACACCCAGCGGGAATTGCTAAAACACAATAACAAGCTTTGTGCTTTGCTATACAGCATGTATCCAGTGAGGTAGCCTTGCAACTGCTATCTGTAGAACACTAGGCAAACCTGTTGGCGACCTCAACATCATCAGTGTGTTGAAAAGCAGCATGAGTTGGCTGTAGTAAGTTTGATGTTATATTAAATTGCCCTATGTGCATTTCTACTTACAGCATGGGTATGAGGCCTTTTTCCCATTTTGCTTCTTTGGAGATTGAGCCAGGCTATACAGATGAAAAGCCCTTCATCAATTTATTATGACCTCTGTTCATATATATACCATTGGGTAGCACGTTAGTAGCCTGGACACTGTGACTATTCATTGTCTTGTTCAAAAGAGTTTTGCTAGCTGAAAGGTTTGACTATCAGCATGCAAAAAGCATGCCGATGTACTTTTGCGTCTTGTGGATGTTTCTGTGTTTATTTAGTTCCACATACTTGAGATAGCTCTCTATCTATAGAAGTTAATCTAGTGTGAATTGAATGTCCACTCTTTTTTGTTTATTTGCTTTGTAGCTGCTGTTTATAATCTTCGGTGTATGTATGGTTTTCAATCACAGAGAAATGTTGCTTCAGTAAATCGGAGCAATAACGCTACTGGAACATCTAGTGTCTCCTTTCCTGGTATGTGCTCCAACCGGGTTGCTCGAACAGATTTAATGTGTTCATCTAATGCAGTCTATACTCAAGATGCTTGCCAAGACTATCTGCTGACACTTCAAGGATGTTTACCCAATAGGCAGGGCAACAGGGATGTCTATGTTTCAGTTACTGACCAAGTGGAAACTGAGGGACAAGTAAACCTACTTCTGAATAGTTTGAGAAATTTCATCAGACCGAGCCGTGAGTGTCGAGCTGCTGTTGAGCCATTCTTATGTTTGTACTTGTTTGGGTTATGTGACAGCAGTGGAGTGGCCTATGAGCCTTCTTTCGAGGAGTGTGTGTTCATTAGCACAGATGTATGTACATCTGAGTGGGCTCGAGCAAACAACCTCCTCATCCAGGTTGGACGGTCACCTCTGCCAGAGTGTGCATCCTTCCCGAGTACTGCCACAGATATCAGTGGTACGCTTGCAGGTACTTGTTAGTGTTTATAGGCCTGCTAGCTCATCACTTACATATATATATGCGTGTATTCATACTGTATACATGTGAATATATGTATGTGTACTATATAATGTAGAACATTGTGGGACGAGCGTGAGCAAGCAATGCCCTGCGGCATTGAACTTACACACACATATAATATATAAAACTCATAAGGATAATTTTCATCTTTGGAACTTTTAGGAAGTGGCAGTGGCAGGCAAAATGAGACCAATGTTCAACCCCTACCGACAGCTAGTGTGCCAAAACAGGTCAATTGCAGCACACTTCAGTGTCAAGAAGACTTCTCCTGTAGTTCTGAGAGAAATGCTTCAATCTGCCTTCCTGTGTGTGGAGGTTGGGAACAGTACCCTCGTAGCACTGTGGTGGCCGTTGATGTGGTTGTCATTCTCTCTGCGGTGATTGGCTTTGTTTCCTCCATAGCAGTGCTTGTCATTTCATGCATACGATGGAATCGCATGTAAGTGCACCAGTATTTGGCACTGATTCCCAGTTCATATTACAGTGCATGTGGTGAGGAGTCAGTCAACTGCAGAAAATTCAGCATATGGTGCATGAATGTGTGTGGAGGGTAATAACATGTTCTGTGAACCCAAACGAGTATTCACTCACCTGTGCTTTTTAAAAAGGGCTTTTGTACTGTAAATATAGTCAAATCAACCAGGCAGTTGAATTTCACTGTGCCTTTGCTTTTGACTTCACAATACAAAGAGCATGCAATTGAGTTAGCAAGGTTAAGTTTAGTGTAACTGCTTACTCAAACATAGAATGGGAATCATTGTAGTGTAAGTGATGTGTTATAGGCACTGCAGTGAGTTATACTTGAAAGAACAAGCAGTCAACCTACATGTACTCCAGCATACACTTGCTGCATCAGTGGCTTGCAGCCCTAGCTAGTGAGGTGCTGGGGCAGTGTGGTAGTTTTGTACAAGATAATGTTGAATCGCCCTCATTTGGTATCGTAGTTCACTTTGTTTACAGTGGGGGTAGATCTTCTCACCCTTTTGGACTGCAAACTGCAGACCAACTGTGCTGCTAGCTATGCACCTGTTACTAATGCTGTACATATGTTGGTAGCTGCTGCTACATATACTAGTGACAAACTATATGCAGGACGTGTCCACAACCAACAAAGGTACTTTTCTGTTAATCACTAAGTGTGAAACTTGCTCATATTCACCATTAGGTTCTTGTGTTCACCTTGATTAATACTACGATGTTACCTGATATTTCTACTACAGGTTCACTTTCCCTACTGTGTTTGTGGTGTACAAGACAATCACTCTGATGGTAGTAGGTAAGACTTTACTGCATGGCTAATTATTAGCCAAAATCTTTTTCCAGAATTTGTGTCAAGAAAATGTCAACTTGTAATTGCAAAATTTTATAGTACCCCCCATCAATCACAGTTTTGGTTATGTGCTACATAGTTGAGTTGATGACTATATTACCGTTCCATAACCAGACTGTAATCTGATCCAATTTCTTGTTTTGCATTGTTTACACTTCCATTTATACTTCCGGCTGCATATGTATGTATGCTAGATTTGTACTTGCTTTTGTATTGGCCTGATGAGCAGCAGCACAGATCGTTTGAAACGTTGCCATTAAAATTTCTGTTCAATTGTTGTGTGTTCAAAGGGACCGAAACCCGTGGTCATGCGAGGACCGGAAAGGGTACTCCCCTGAAGACCAGTATTTTTTGAGCATATCTCCCAAAAACAGTAACTAACCGCCCCATCCATTTGAGCCATAAATGCCCCACCCATTTAAGTCATAAATGCCACACCCATTTAAGCCATAAAATGCCCCACCCATTTAAGCCATAAAATGCCCCATCCATCTAAGCCATAAATGCCCCATCCCCATCTCCCTTTATGTTTTAACTTCACACTTTATGTATGTGTGAAATTTTGAACATCGATGTGCCAGCGGTGTTGGTGCTCCCCCACTCGACATACAACTTCCAGTTAGTCTCATTAGATTAGGTTACATGCTGTCCAGCAGATGGACTTGCATGGCTGTTAACTGCAGGCACCCCAGCAACTTCTTGCACATATAACAACCTAGGGTGGGCACTTTCTCTGACCAATGAGCATGATGCTGAAATGACTGCAATGTAGCCAAATATCCCACTGAATTTTCCAAACCTCCTGTGATGCTTATGGTGTTGCAGCCATTCTCTCTCTCCAACTAGTCTATACTGGTTTGACCCTGGATTGTAATGTGGTGGGTCATCACAGGATGTTTGTACAAATTGTTTGTATATTGACGTGTGTTACTCTCTCATCAATATCTACCTATATATAGTAGATTCTTTTGACTATGAGTCGTGGGTATGTTTACCCACAGGTACTTGCAGCCCACTAGATATGTGCATGTGCATGTGCATGACAAGTGGGTCTGGTGCAAGCATGAACTTGCATGATCAGCCAAGCTGAGGTTTACACAGCCAATACATAAAACATTGTAGATTCAAACTCATTAGACTATCTTAAATTATGAGAGCCTGGAATAGAAATGATTTTGACAGGCATGTTGTTTCTTAATACGATGCACACTTAATGTATAATTCCAGAACATCAAACACTTATAAGGATTCCATAAAGTTTGCTGCTACAAAAACACTAAGGGCTACTTTAACCATATTTGTAAATCATCTCAGTGTGAACCAAAGGACTGTTGATGAGGCTATGTGGCTGTGTTTGCTGATTACATGTTGGTGTACAGCGTACGTAGCTGAGTGTTTATAACAATCAGTGGTCAGCCATGGTGGCTGTGTATTACTATTTTTGAGCAAAGGAAGTCAAAAGTACTTGATGCACTGAGGGTGATGTTTAATTTAGCCATGTGACAGCAACTGTGTATCTAGTTCTTAAAATTATTATCTCTCTCTTTGCACTGTAGCTTTATGCTTATAGTCAAAGCCATCTATGAGTTTTTTTTCCTTCTATGTACAATGTTTATGCCTATACACATACAAGTGCCACAATTCTTCAATCCATTCCTTCAGGTGCATTTGTCCTGATTCAGTATACTGACAGAACATCACTGTCCTGTCTCTCGGAGCATTTGGTTGACATTGAGACAATGGAGTTGTCTGGCCCAACACCATTTTGTACTTTGTCAGGTTTGTGATCTTGTACTTACAACCAGATGTAGCTTAACAGTTATAGCTATAGGTAGAAAACAACTTTTGCTACATTGGTCTTAGTGATCATTCATGAGCAGTGTGCATACATCCATTCAGCATCAGCTCGGGAATTTCATACATGAGTTGTAAAAGGTTCTGATTTCTTCTTTGCAGGAATTGTGTTCTACTATGGTCTGTTTCAACTTGCCGTGTGGTGGTTTTGCCATGAAGTGTCACTCTTTTGGAAGATCAAATTTCCATTTCATGCCAGATCATTTGAAACTGCACATCGTACAAAGTATGTCCATATCACAATGGTAATTGTGGGACTTGTGCTACCAGCCCTACCAGTGATTGTGACTTTCACTACTGGGGATCCAAGTGGTTTTGGAATGACCACATTTCCACCAATCCTGTGTACTGGCTTGCAAAGTGATTCCACATTCTACTCCCTGGTCCTACCCATCAACATTCTCATGGCTATTGGAATTCCTCTGCTCATCATAATATTCTGGATCATTCACAAGGTAATAGTTGTACACACCAGATGGGAATGGCATATTTATAGTGTATTATAACCCCTTTAGTCTGCAAAAGAATCAGGTGACATGGAGTGTGTAGCGATAAAAGCAGAGTGAACTCTCTGTATGTATCAATTTTACTTTAAAATCTACTGGCAGTAGAGCGGGCAAAATGATAATTACCGGGGTATATCAAATGTAGAGTTGTACCTGCAATGTGCTTGTTCCAGTGGCTCAGTGGTAAAAGTATCTGATTGGCATTCAGAAGACCCAGGTTTGAATCCTTGCTAGATCTTAAATCTACAATCATCAGTATCCACATTGCTAAATGATTCAGATATTGCCCTTTTCTCTCAACATGTCCTATTATTAATTTCAAGTAGTTATTTCATGAACTTACTATCTTACCCAATTGCAGCAACATGGTTTAATCAAGACAAAGCATTCAAAACAACCATTCAAAATTGGCACTGCTGAGCGAAAAATTTTGATTATTTTCAGCTATTATGTCTTGCTGGCCGTGCTTGCCCTCACAACCTTCACTGTCACTACCAGGAATGTTGAACAGTTTGCAGCTGCAGTAGCAGAGTATTGGCAATGTGAACTTACAGGTGTTGATCCTGAGAACCCATGCAACGAGCTGAGAGCTTCTTTGGAGGGACTTTCATACCCAGAATTATCATCATGCTCTTACATCCTCCTGGGAATTTTCCCTGCAGTGAACCTCGTATTTGCAGTTAACATCAGTGAACTAAAGCAGAAATTTAAGACCTGGTGCAGCCAAGCTACAAAATTCTATCTCAGTGAGGAACCGAGTACATCATCTACTCCTAGTGCCATCTCATCTCAACATTAAGACTAGTGTGTTTGTAAGTCTTTGATTGAGCCTTAACATTTTGTTGCCTGTAGTATTCTGTTCCTTTAGTGTTGTTTAAGTGAAGGACTTGTGCTTTTTAGTGTTCATACAATGTAAAGCTATTTACAACACTAGCCTTACACACTTCTACCTTTAAGGTCACTTGTTCATTAGTAAATCTACTACCATTGCGAATGCAATAAGTCACTTTTGTTGTCAGAACCAGTAAATCTCTGCATTCAATTGTTTGAAAAGGGAGACTTGAAGGCCTTCTCCACCATCCAGTTAGTGATCATTTGCAGGATGCAAAATACAGTTGGAAGGACTGGGGAAGGCTAAGTTCAGAGCACAACTCCAAACTGTTCCAAGTTTAGAGAATAAGTTACCCTAAAGCTCTATGAAGCCATACTTATGACTGAACGTTTACCTGTGTCACTTGGTTAACAAGAACTGGACACACAGGCATGCACATGCCCACTTATACACATACAAATATTACCCTTTGGAGCACTATATTATACTTTTACTGCCAAAGGGTGGTTAATTTTTATTCATTCAAGAAGAGGCTCTGAACAATGCAGGAAGAATGTGAGTTCAAAATGAAAGAGCACAGTATAAATTGCATATGAAGTTAATCAAGCAATATCATTACAAAATTATAATCCAGCTAATACCAGAAAGCTATAGACTTGTTCACAACAACATTCACTCCAAAGAAATATACAAAATAACTTGTTATATCAACAAAAATTGGGGTTGACTTCAATGTGAGGACTTTCGCTGCAACGCCTGTAAGAGTTAAAGAGAATTGTGTTTTGAATTATAGTGTCATTGCAATTACTTCAGTGGGTGCTAGGAACAATCCCCTTATATATACTTCAGAATTTGTCTGACGCTTTACCACATGGATAAGCGTCAGCAATGAACTCTTGGAATCAGCAAGATCTTGCTTTATACCATGTAGCAGGAAATTTCATATGCTGTGCTATATTAATCCTTCATAAGGGCATCCAAAGGTTGTAAATATCAATACAATATATGGTACATATTTTGCATGGAGCTTCTAAACACATTTTTAACTTCACCGAGTAAGTTCCATGACTACAATGTATTCTACGACTAGTTTCAACAGCTGCCAGTGGTACTGAGAGGCTGTGCGTACTAATGCAAGCGTCTATCAGTGGTTGCATTGTGGCTAGCAACCCAAAAGTAGAGTGTCTACCAAGTGCCTAAATGGCTCCGTTGCTTGTGCATACCAGAGCCAGTCATCGTTGATATCCTCGGCTTTCAACTAAGGAATACTAGCCTTGTTCTCAGGCTCTCCCCACTAAGAAGGGAGAAAGCCTGGTACATTTTATCCTTTGCGTGATGTCAAGGGTAGACACAAGGTAGACATGACTTAATTGCATGTGGGCATGCACGGAAATTGATGGAATCCTGCCCACGTCGTTCAGAGCTCGTGATCAAGGCAAGTACTTACGTAGCTACCATGGCACAAACACTGCTGCCTACAGCAGCTGTAAATCGCAAGTTAGACTGGTGTAGTCAATTCTCAGAGTGTCAGACATGGCACCAGACGGGCTGATTGGCAAGAAATTTTGTGATTTGTTGTGTGTTGTAAGCTAGTGCCACTGACTCAAGAAATCGACTAGTTCTATGTGGACAACTATATATCTCTGACTAAAGCCATATTCACCTAAAATGAAGGGTGTAGTAGTCTTGTAAACGCTTGTGCTTGAACGTGCGTGGGCGTCCAGCTTAGTCCACCTCCGCATAAGTTGTGTCTACCCTTGACATCACGGACGTGATAAAATGTATCAGGCTCTCCCCCTCCTTAGTGGGGAGAGCCTGGGAACGAGGCTAAAGGAATACATGCTCCCCCCCAAATAGTAGCCACACAAAAACAAACAGTGAGTAACTGTGACATCTAATTGAGGAAATATGGTATTCCTGAAAGGATGCCCATGAACACCTACAAGAACTACAGTCAGAAAGCCAACAAGTGTTTTTTTGTATGCTATTAATTTTAGCACCCTTATAAACCAAATCCTGAACCAACAAAGATGTTGTGTTTGTTATGGCTTGTACTGTAATAGCAAGATATTTTTGTATGGTGTAACATTTTACATGCAACTCAAAACTTCCCTTTCAAACAAATTTACTGGGTAAGCTCCAAGTGAGAGCAAGGAGTGAAGGAGACGGCATTGTATTGATATTTACAACCTTTGGATGCCCTTCTGAATGATCAATATAGCACAGTATATGTAGCACAAGAAATCTTTGGAGTACGGTCTACAACAGCTTCCCCTCTGTTCACAGTCAGTCATAGGCAAAAGGACCAACTCTGTTGCCCTCTTTATGCTAGCATGGCATTTGTAGTCTATATACTAGCCTCACACATTGGCCTCAACAGAAATGAGCCAAAATTATCAAATGATGCATTGTTGAAGGGGGCATGGCAAATACAAGCACATAAGGTACAGAAATTTCTTCTAATGGCCTGGCAGGCATTTGCGTAAAAATTTGCACCCACAAATTTCTCACTATACAGTATACTGAAAGTAACAAACTAATAGTTGAATAGAGTTAAACAAATTGAGTGGGCAGTGCTGTACTAGCTTATGTATCACTCCACCCTGGGTGGTGGTATGCACATATGAAGTGACCCACCTTAATCCTATCCATCGCACTTGGTGTTCCTTCTGTAACAATTAGTGCATCTTTAGTACTGTCAGCTGATGGTGTCCTCGACATGTCAGGCAATGCCTCATCAGCACATGTTACCCGATGTTACCCGATAGTCCTGCACGCTGAGAACACAAACCTTCAAAAGTGCAAAGGATCTTGAGGCTTTTCCTGATAGTCACAATACTTGATGGGGAAGATTTGTTAACAAGTAATCTATTTACAACTCAGAAGAGCTTTTTCCAGCTTGCTGCAGTTGCAAGGAAATGAATGCTGGAATCCTTAGACTTAGCTACTCTCAGTTCGTACAACTCTTTCCAGCCTAGCATGCCTAGCATTCTAATACTACTCATTCGGGGGCAAAACTAGCCAAGAAAAAGTTGGTGGGCCTGGATGGGATGAAGCACATTATTATTGCGTGTTTTGTGCTGAGTGGGTCCAACACATTTTGAATTAAAATAGCAAAATTCCACAGCTGTGAAGGTTATTCTCTTAGCAGGGAATTTTTAGCAGAGAGGCATGTAATCATTGATAGTCTCCCTCAACAGGGAGTTGCTTTAAAACTATTATGTGTAAGTAGCCACTAATCATGATTATTCTAAATAGATGACAATTTGGTTATGATCTGTACCGTCCTGAGTACCCAACGGACTCCCAAATGGTTTAAAACCCATTGGTATAACTTGATGTATTAATAAACATGCACGCATGCACATCCAACATCAGCTACGCAAAGTAAGGTCATTATAAATTTAGACCCAGTGTAAACTACCTATATGCATTACACCTATTATTTTTGTAATAGCCATCTGAGACAACCAATGATAGTCCTAAAATGATGTCCACTACATGAGAGCAAAACGTAATTTGATTGGTCAGTGTGCATACTAGTACACTGATATTGTTTAGCCTCGCTCCCAGGCTCTCTCCTTAGTAGGGAGAGCCTGGGAACGAGGCTAGATATTGTTTACTTGTAAACTATAGCACAGTTTAGAGCACATATATACTATTACTGAATACACTGTACACAAATACATTGTATATTACGCATTGGAAATGTAGTAAGGGTGGGATAAATATGTGTAGTATTTGTAATGCTTCAACCTCTGGATCCGCCCCTGATTTGTAATGCACATGATTGTGCTATTAAATCCAAGTACCACTGAGACAGTAAACTGTGCTGTTGCCTACATGATCATACTATGATGTAACAGCATTAGATATACCGGTATAGCAACAAGCATCCCATTTCACTTACAGAAGTGAACTCAAAACAAGTGAGGACATGATTTGTTACAAGTGTATCACATCATTGTCATATTGAGGACATGATTTGTTACAAGTGTATCACATCATTGTCATATTGAGGACATGATTTGTTACAAGTGTATCACATCATTGTCATATTGAGGACATGATTTGTTACAAGTGTATCACATCATTGTCATATTGAGGACATGATTTGTTACAAGTGTATCACATCATTGTCATATTGAGGACATGATTTGTTACAAGTGTATCACATCATTGTCATATTGAGGACATGATTTGTTACAAGTGTATCACATCATTGTCATATTGAGGACATGATTTGTTACAAGTGTATCACATCATTATCATGCTACAGTGAGGACATGCATGCACTGTAAAAACAAATTGGTTGTTTTAACTGCAAAGTGGTTATCCTGTTTGCATGGTTTACTACAGCATCAGAGGCTAATTGTATGTTTCTCTTGTTTCTTCCTATTTTCCAATGAGGAAAAGAGGAGGAAACGACAAGAAAACTACCTTTCTGGTTGTTCTTTACAATTAGTCTCTGATACCAAAATAAGCCATACAACTACAGTAATCACTCTGTGGTTAGAACAATCAATCCGTTTTTACAGCATGCATGATTTGTTACAAGTGTATCACAATTTAGAATGGAAAACCAAACTTCTGGATCACGCATGGAAATAACTCTCTCTCTCAACAAACAAACTCCTTCATTGTATTGCATGAGACATACATTACAAGAGAAGGGGGTGGTATACTCCAGTTACATGCCAAAATGCTGAGCAATCGCATTGTACATAAATAATTGGTCCACCACAGTAATCGTATGGCTATAACTTATAATTTACAAAACAGTATGGATTTACACAAACAATTTTTACATGACATTCCTGTTTCTGCAACACCAAATGCTATAGGAGCCTTGGATGGTCCGTTTGCAAAGTTCAAACATCAATTTTGTCATCTCACTAGTGGTGATGTTCAGGGTGGTCTTTAGGTGCTGGAAGCCAGCAGAGTTTATTACTCCTCTGGAGCCAACTTCCAGGGTGCCTCTCTCTCTCTCTCTCTCTCTCTCTCTCTCTCTCTCTCTCTCTCTCTCTCTCTCTCTCTCTCTCTCTCTCTCTCTCTCTCTCTCTCTCTCTCTCTCTCTCTCTCTCTCTCTCTCTCTCTCTCTCTCCATCATCATCATAAACTCTTCATTGTGTTGTTCACATACATGAGTACAACTCAATGAGGGGAGGGTTATCCAAGATCAGATTGCCATAGGTCCATACAAAGGAGCTGTACAATAATAACTTGGGCCCTGTCCACAAACACTTGAATAGATATAATCACACATAAGAAAGCATATGCACACATACTGAAAAACAATGTTCAGGTGAAGGTGTTGTTCCTAGAACACCAGATCTTGTACGATCCTATGATTGAAACTTCCTATGAGGCAGCAATCACGAGAAAAGAAGACCAGTACCACGACCTGATTGATGAAACGCGGAAGGCAGGATACACATCCACTCTGATCACGGTAGAGGTGGGATCAAGAGGCCTTCCAAACATGTCTGGGTTCCAGAGACTCCGTGACATCCTCAAACTACGCCACCCAGAATTCTGCAAACTGCTACTGGACACATCACAGCAAGCCAAGCAGACTGTTAGCTCCACCAGTGTAAGGATCTTCTGATCATCATTCCACCACACAATGTCTGGTCTGAGGTCTGTAGCTGCAATGTGGGTTGGGAATGAATAGCCATCGGACAGATCCACAGTCATGGAGGTGGAGGAAGGCAGATGATCTTGGATAATGTTGGCCATTGCCTGTAGAACCTGATTGTGTCCATCATCATATTGTCGGAGATCTAGTGCGTCCTTGCAATTGTTCAGGACATGAATCAGGTTCTGATCAGGCTGGTGGCAGAGTGGAAGAACGAGGTGGAGATTGGCATTGTGGGGGAGAACATCATGAGTCGCATTGAGGACAAACTTGAACACATGTTGTGGGAGGGACTGGATGGATTTAGCCCAGGTAGATGCTGCTTCAGGTGTGGAAATCCTCATCATCTGACCCTGTCGTGGCAGGCCTTTGAGGTTCTCTAGTCGGCTTTCATCCTCATCCATCTTCACTTTCCTCATGGATGCAATTCGAAGAGCCCTCCTTGTCTGAGATGGGTCGTCCTTCATCACTTCTTGCACCACCATTGCTGGACGGAACTTCTTCCTCTTGCTTGCCATCTCCAACTTGAGGTTCTCTTCTGCAATGAATCTCACCGTAGGGTCAGCAGATGTGAGCAGTTGGCACTGTCTTGACACTTGGAGGCACTGGTAGAGTGAAGAGGGAGAAGGCAGGTTTAGGCCCCCATCACGTTGGGGAAGGTAGTGTTGGCTGACTTGGCCAGACCCACCCACTTCTTCAGGAACCTTGTCGTCATTGAATCCAGCTCTCTCTCTATCCAAGTTAGTGGGAACTCGTAGATTGTTAGGAGCCAGTTCAGCCTTGGACAAATACCCAGCTTGAACAGCTTAAGCTTCTGGTGGCGAGTCACAAGACATCCATCAACCACCTGGAGAAGGTGCTTCAACCTTGTCTTCAGTTCTTGCTTTGCAGCAAATGCATCACTTGGCACTTTGACCTTCATCCCCAGGAAGTTGATGGATTTGGTTCCAATGAATGGGATTGGCTGGCCGTCAAGTACAAGCTGTGGGTCCACAACCCTGCCAGAAGAGCCCCCCGATGGCGAGGCAGTGGCACTTTGGCACCTTAGCTCTCATGCCGGACCAGAGCAGCCACTGGTTGGTAGTGTTGAGGAGATACTGGCATGAAGCTGGGCTGTTTGCGACAAGACATGTATCATCCGCATATTGTAGGAGGTTGATCTGGTGGTTTGGCTTGAGGGTGTACGCAAGGTTGGTATGTTGCTTCAGTGTGTCAACGAGCGTGTTGATAACGGTGTTAAATATCACCACTGAGAAAGGATCCCCTTGGTATACCTCAGTCTGGAGGGGAATGGCAGGAGGTAAGCACTCGGCAGTGATAACACTGGCAGATAGATCCTTATAGAAGGCTTGGACCATCAATCGAAGTTCTGTTGGTGCATGATACTGATTGAAGGAGAAGTCAATGAGTGAGTGATGGACACTGCCGTATGCATTGGCAAGGTCCAACCAGCACACTGTTAGAGACTTGCTCCGACCTAGCATCTTGGATGATGGAGGCCATCTTGGACTGGTGTTCTAGGCATCCAGGTGTGGCGGTCATAAAGGGCTTCTGGACAGATCTGTCAAGGTACTTGTTGGACAGCATGAACTCGAGCCATCTGTTCTTCAGAATGGTAGTGAACAGCTTGCCAACACAGGAAGTGAGGGCAATCGGGCGAAAGTTGGAAGGCTCTCTTGGGTCATCAAGTGCTGACGATTTCCCAATCGGCTTGATCCCCGCACGTTTCCAGCTGGTGGGGATGGTTGATGTTGACCAGCAGCACTGGAAGAGACTCAGCAAGGCATGGGTGAGAGATGGGCATCTCTTGAAGACCTGGTATGGGATTTGGTCATGCAGAAGATGACCTAGCTCTTTTGATGACTGTCATGATTTCAGGCATGGAGATTGGAACATCATTGAACTGCACTGGGTGTGGGCATCCATGATGGAGTATGGTACTCATGGGGTGAGGATTGGTAAGTGCTGGAGAAATACTCATGTGCTTGTTCTCTGCTAAACTGGGGAGGAACTCTGCTTGCCTGATTGTCATCCAAAACTTCACCTGCAAACTTCCATAAGTTTTTGTGGCATCTTTGTCTCTCCCTCTTAGCCCTATTGCGTTGTGCAGTCTGGCTGGATTGCTTCTTCAGCTTGTTCTGTTGGCGCACAAGCTCAAAGAAGTTTCTTGCTATGGACCTAATCTCCTCCTGAGGAAATCCCTTTCCCTTGGCCTCTCGAAATTCTTTCTTTGCTCTCTTCTTCAGCTCAGTGACCTTTTGAGAGCTCTTTCATGCTTCTTATGCTTCTGCTGGCTTATATTCCTGTGTTGTTGCTCTCTGGTACCATACTGCTCAGCAAAATACTTATAGATGCCTCTGGTGAGAAGATCATTCTTCACTTCTGCTGATGGTGCCTCTACAACATCAGGAACCAGGTTCTCTCTGAAGTAGGTGTCAGCCTTATTCCAGTCCTCACGAGAGGCTGGGAGCATAAGCGTGGGAGAGGGGGCAACAGAGGATGGAATCTGAGTCGATTGGCTTGGAGGTTATTCTGGGAGTTGAGATACTGGGTCAGTTTCTCTTTCATTCTCAAGGCAGTTTGAGGTTTGAAATAAGCCTGTAGGGGAACAGGGCCTTGGGTTGTCTGGCGCACTACAGTTTCAAAGTTGATAGCTGGGGGAGATATAGTCCTGCGGAAGGTACTGTTCTTCAGGTGTGTGTCCAACCGAAGGAAGGCTTTCTGGCATTTTGGGCAAATCTCTTTCTTCTTTCTGGTCTTCTTCTGCAAAGTCTTCTGGGAGAGGTACTGGGAGTAATCCCTCCCCTGCCTGTCCTTGCAGTGCTGGAGATGATTCCCAAGGCCTTGAAAGTACTGGCCACAGAAGGGGCATTCCCTCTGAACTCGTGCAACTGTCTGTTCTGTACAGGTAGCCATTACTCCTAGTCAAAGTTTGGACCAGTTATGTAATATTTATCTAATTATGTAACTGTGTAGGAGGTAACATTTTGTTCACAGCCACTTAATTATCAAACACAGCTGGGCACTTCAACGCCTTGCGCTTGCGTGTTGCAAAGATTCTGAAAAACCCTGTACCTGTCCACAAGCTGCAATACGCAAATGTGCTGCCTTGTCATGTGGTCATATATTAGATAGATAGATAGATAGATAAATTTTTATTTTGTACAGGAAATGCCTCTTCAGCAATTGAGCTGGTCTTCCAGAGGGTCCTGTTGCCTCAGGCGTTTAACTTAGGAAGGGAATGGAGATATAGGACAAAGATTACCCCACTAAACTCCTTGTTGAGATAGTTATTCATACATTCCACAGCTAACCTCCTTGCTGAGGTGAGATCAGTAATGATAATCACACTTCACTCGGCTAACTGGCTCTCTGCTAATTGCAATGAGGTAAGATTACTAATCATATTCATACTCCTTAAACTGAAGTGTTTGCTGGGCTAGCATTTTAATGTTATTCATACTTGGTTCATGGAGTACAATAACTATACCATGAAAAGCAGTTTCTGTTGTGTTTTTGCATCATTATTG
The DNA here is from genome assembly GCA_949130485.1 of Agelas oroides. NCBI lineage: Eukaryota > Metazoa > Porifera > Demospongiae > Agelasida > Agelasidae > Agelas > Agelas oroides. The sequence goes on from OX422190.1 coordinate 6,783,126, forward strand.
AGTTGGTGCTAATAGGGCCAGGAATTTCTGGGGGCGATAATTGACCATAAGTGGGTTAATACATGTAGTTTAAGGGAGTTAAACGTAGTAATGCCGGGAGCCGGCTGTGTGTGCTGCGCGGCAGCGCTTGGGCCAGGCAAGGGGCCCCACCTACCTAGGGCATTAATCCCATGACCAGCCGGATATACCTATGGAAAGTCCATCTGGTAACGTTGGGCTCGATTCTGGGGCTTTTCTACTTACGACGGAGTTATTTGAACGTGCCAATCAAATTGTAGCATGTCCAATTACTGGGGTGGCCCACCGGCGCACTAATGTTTGTGCGGATGCTAATGGTGATAATTGAAGCCATGTAGAGGTGAGAACGTCCATATATGGCCAGCACCGGCCGCGTTCAAACCCTGCTGATGTGTGCAAAAGCCCAAGAAAGGCGCGCAATGTTACCAGACGGATTTTCCGTAGGTTATATCCGGCTGGGCACGAGACTAATAGGGCATGCGCAGAGTGGCACGAATGAGCACATACTCGACGGAAGTGACCAGAACAGTCGTGACTGTTGTTTGCCAGTGTCGCCTGGCTGTCTACCCTCCATCCTCCCCCTCAACCACTCTGCACGGGGTTAACTTCTCCATCTAGCCAGATGTGATGGCTGGGTAGCCTCGTTCCCAGGCTCTCCCCGCTAAGGAGGGGGAGAGCCTGGTACATTTTATCACGTGCGTGACGTCAAGGGTAGACGCGAGGTAGACACGACTGGGAATCGCTAAGTTGACCCAACTCCATGAGGTTACGTCATCTATTGAATATCCATTAGTAACCCGTCGCGTGCACTTATGGAGACTGTATACCGAGCCAACGAAGACAGAGGTGTTCACCACACTTATAAACCAGAGGGAAAAAAAGTACACTTATTGCATTCCCTGGCCCCAGCCCTAACCCTAACCCTAACCCTAACCCTAGCCCTTAACCATTTAGCCAACAAGCCACAACAGACAACCAGCGCACTAAGTACCGCTTTCTGCAGCATGCAGTTGAGCGCATGCAGTTGTGCGCATGCAGTTGAGCGCATGCAGTTGTGCGCATGCAGTTGTGCGCATGCGTAAGGAGCCAGTGCAAATTAACCTTTGAACCTCTGACGTCACCACATGGAACTTAGGACTTAATTGCGCGTGGGCACGCATGGAATCCCGCCCACGTCGTTTGGAGCTCGTGATCGAGGCAAGTACACGCGAAGCTACGATGGCACAAAAACCACAGGCTACAGCAGCTGTAAATCGCAAGGTAGACCGGTGTAGTAGATTCTCAGAGTGTCGGACATGGTACCTGACGGGCTGAATGGCAAGAAATTTCGTGATTTGTTGTGTGTTGTAAACTAGCGTCGTTGTTGTTCAAGTTGTCGCCGGCACTGACTCAAGAAATCAACTAGTTCTACGTGGACAACTATATATCGCTGACTGCAAAGACGAAGGTAACACACTAAAGCCATATTTACCTGAAGACTGTAGTAGTCTTGCTAACGCTTGTGTGTGAACGTGCGTAGGCGCCCAGCTTAGTCCACCCCCGCGTAATTAAGTCGTGTCTACCCTTGACGTCACGCACGTGATAAAATATACCAGGCTCTCCCCCAACTTAGCGGGGAGAGCCTGGGAACGAGGCTAATGGCTGGGCTGGCACTCGGATCCCAGGCGGGCGTCCTCGGTCGGGATTTCCCCCAAAAAACACACGCCAAGGGTCATAGTCACGTGACTGATGCAGCTGCATGCATGCTACACTATACTGCCCAGGCGCCCAGCGATATGCAGAGTTAAAGCTGCGTATATTTGAAAGTCTGGCTTCACTGTCACTTTCATGACAGCACAGTTGTTCGCACCTACTTAGACTAATAAGTTACCTACTCACTTGTTGACAGTGCAGCATCAACTCAATATGCGAGAGCGACTGGACTCTCTCCCATTTTCGCGTGAAATTCTGGCTCCGCGAGACTAACTTAAACTTGTTAGCCTCGTTCCCAGGCCCCGCCCAGCTTTCTGTCGACTGTAAGCGACGGACTGAAGCTGGGTGGGGCCTGAGAACGAGACTATGAACATGTTTACACATGTTGCTGTAATAAGCTTATTTAATATTCTGCAGGACGAGCCGTTCCCAGGCCCGAGCGAGTACTTAATGGGAAGTGTACAGCCATAGAGGCAATGCGGTCTTCTATTCTTTTGAGAATCTGGCTCCGCAAGACCAGTGGCGTAGCCAGGCTGGGGCACACTGCGGGGCACGTGCCCTAGCAACTAGAGGCTGTGCCCCACCAGTGCAGGTAAGCATGCGAATTATCGGCGCTGATACCGACGTTGTCGATCGCGAATCGGGCGCTAGACAGTCTTGAAATCGAACGGCGCATTATGTATATCAACAGAATTGCAAGTCTCAAACGCTCACTGTATGCGATTGACATACACTGCACTACAATATGGCCTCGGAACCGACCTGGGAGGCTGTAAAATTCCAAGAATTTTTTGGGAGAGCATGCCCCAGACCCCCCCTAACTGCTTCCGCACTTCGCGCAAGATTTGGTACAAACGTAGTGTGCCCAGGCTGTGCCCTATCATCGGCGATATTCTGGCTACGCCACTGCGCAAGACAAATTCCACAAAGGGACACAGCCGAACAGCCGACGTGTCAACATCAAAAAGCTAGCTATGAATATTTGCCGCGTAAACGAGTTATAAAATAATTTAGACGTGATTGTTTTAGGTGCCGTATAGTTAGCCTCGTTCCCAGGCCCCGCCCAGCTTTCCGTCGCTTGCAGTATGGCAAGCGACGGAAAGCTGGGCGGGGCCTGGGAACGAGGCTACCGTATAGTATCTACGGGGCTCTGCACATCCGGTAGCCTCTATGTCGTCCCGGCGTGTGCACACTGTATATACACTGGGTTTCATAATGTTCACATACAGAAGAGCCTGGAGACGACCCGAGCGTGCTACAAGCTAAATGTGCGTAGGGTTCTAGTCTGTCTGAGAGACATCATGTCACAGAGTGAAGACGTTTGCGTGGAGCTGACTGCATTTCAGCAGCTGAATGGACCGGAGGACCCCCAGTCGTTGTCTACAGCATCTAGCAATGGAGCAGGAGCAGTGACACCAGGAAATGGAGAGTGTGACTTTAGGCACCCTGCTGGTGTGTTGGAGAGGGCAAAAACATATTTGTACAACAACTGGCAGCATCTGGAGCTTTTGCTACTCGCGGTGGTCATTGTGGTTGTGTTGATGCTACTGCTTCTGCCCACTATATTCTACCACTTGCCACTACCACCGGTAAGTACGTTACACATACATCGTTGAAAAAATTTGCATACTGCAAATGATAGAAATTTATGGGGAACCAGATGAGTTCATATGTAATTGAACAGGCCAGGAAGTTATTTAGGCCCATGTAGCTACACCTCTTCAAGGTACTCTGGACTTCTTTTAGTAGTGTGCACAGACAATTTCACAGCTGTGAGAACCAGACTAAGTAGTATAAATTGAATTTGCCCCCACTGACTTGGCCTATAATGTGCTTACAAAACTGCTCTGGATGAGTAAAACTAGCATTTTTGTGCAACTCGTGCAATTTTCAGGACCGGTTTATGACACTACCGGTATAAGAGTGTTGTGTGCCGTTAGGACTCGACTTCGAAGCCGCTGGTGGTTCCGTTGTACGTTACTGTTTGTCCAATTATTTGCTTCGAGGGCATCGAGTCGCTGTAAACACGACATGGTCGCTCTTTCGTGGTTCAATGCGGAAACACCCGAAAGAGTGCCCACCCCCCTCTTTGGCAGACTTGTAAGGTGCTCCGCCCATGGGCCCTTTTTCGCGAGACTACGGTATATATACTTCAAGGCCTTTTGTTAGATGTTAGCCTCATATATCCAGGCGCAGTGACCGCACCTGCTATAGACCCTTTATACAAAAGTAAACTAGTAACATTACTAAACTAAACATGGGATGCTCTTAAAAGTTCAGAGTAGCCTAATAGTTAAATGTGCATGTAGTTAAATGTGCATGTAGATATCATTACCAATTCGATCTCTGTGAGCAGGTATATTGTATGCATCTGTAAATACAAGTCACATGACACTGACCAATTGGGCATGTGTAAAACGTCCATGGACTCTGGACTTGGATAATGGTTATGGACTGGACTAATAGACTATATTGACTGGACGTTGGAATGGAAGTACCTTAAGTGGTAACCACACTCCAACAGGTTTAATTAAAAGTGAAAAGATTAATGTGGTGCTGACACTTCAGTGAGCTGACCGCATCATGTCATTAACCCATCCTCACCATTGGTCCATAAGTGCTGCAGGACTTCAAACTTTGTGTTTTTTTTTCCTGTGTGTATTGCTAGTGTGTGCATGCCTTTAGTTTCACTACTGCCATTGTATTATGTTTGTGGCCAGGGTTTTTCCTGGAAGTCTGTATAGTAAGATTTCTTGAATACTTTGAGTTGTGCTACATCTGTGAACTACATGTACATAGTGGCAATGCTTAATGTTTTGTTGTATAGAAGCAGGACAAATATTCTGTGGGTTGGTTGCCCTATGACAGATTTACAAATCATGGAAAGTTGAGTCCGAAGACCAATCCATTTATCACTACACTTGCCCTTACCAACCACGTCACTGGCCAGTGCAAATAAAACTTAGCAGATTGCTGACCATGGAGTATGAATCAATGTGGCTGTCACATGTTAACAGTTGACTACATTTGAGTCCCAGAAAATTCTAAACACATCTCATCTGCTTCATGTGTACTTCTCAGTTGTGTAGAAAGTTGTGTACTTAGCACCTACTTTGGAAAATCAGTGAGCTATAAACTTATTGATATTCATTGCCAAAATTGTATTCCACACATCAGTATTACACCGCTATATAGAATTTTCATGTGTGACTAGTGTGATGCGACCATGTGTGCTCACACTCCTACACCCAGCGGGAATTGCTAGAACACAATAACAAGCTTTGTCACAGCATGTATCACCTTGTGTGCTCAGCACCTACATTGGAAGATCAGTGAGCTATAAACTTATTGATATTCATTGCCAAAATTGTATTCCACACATCAGTATTACACCGCTATATAGAATATTCATGTGTGACTAGTGTGATGCGACCATGTGTGCTCACACTCCTACACCCAGCGGGAATTGCTAGAACACAATAACAAGCTTTGTCACAGCATGTATCACCTTGTGTGCTCAGCACCTACATTGGAAGATCAGTGAGCTATAAACTTATTGATATTCATTGCCAAAATTGTATTCCACACATCAGTATTACACCGCTATATAGAATATTCATGTGTGACTAGTGTGATGCGACCATGTGTGTTCACACTCCTACACCCAGCGGGAATTGCTAGAACAAGCTTTGTGCTTTGTTATACAGCATGTATCCAGTGAGGTAGCTTTGTAACTGCTAGCTAGTAGAACACTAGGCAAACCGCGGCCTGTTGGCGACCTCAACATCATCCTAAAGCTAGTGTTGAAAAGCAGCATGAGTTGGCTGTAGTAAGTTTGGTGTAATATTAATTTGCCCTATGTGCATTTCTACTTACAGCATGGGTATGAAGTTTTTCCCAAGCTTGATTTTGCTTCTTTGGAGATTGAGCCAGGCGAAAAGCCCTTCATCAATTTATTATGACCTCTGTTCATATACCATTGGGTAGCAAGTTAGTAGCCTGGACACTGTGACTATTCATTGTCTTGTTCAAAAGTGTTTGGCTAGCTGAAAGGTCTGACTATCAGTGTGCAAAAAGCATGCTGGTGTACTTTTGTGTCTTGTGGGTGTTTCTGTGTTTATTTAGTTCCACATACTTGAGATAGCTCTCTATCTATAGAAGTTAATCTAGTATGAATTGAATGCCAGTGCCGTACCTAGCATAGGGGCAGGGGGGGCAACTGCACCCCTCCCCCCTTCCCTTCCCCGACAGAGAACTTGAGTTAATTAATTCCGCACTTATTGACTGTGCTTACCGATGGCTGTGTTACTGTTCACTAGTCTCACAAGCAGGACCCACCACACCCAGCGTGGAACGCTTTGAGTATATGTGCCCCGTGCGCTATACTGAAAGCGATCTGCGTGCTGTGGTTGATTGGGTCTAAGCTAGCTGGACTGTTGAGAGCCTAGTGGTGACTATGCAGTGGCTTTCAAATCCTAATGCGTACTATCACATGACCAGTCAGCTATGTGTGCATGTGTTGACTTGTGCATGCGTACCAGTACTATGGTATAGGCATAGATAATAGATCTATAGTATAGACCCTAGCCAATGGAGATGGTTTCCAGTGTTCCAGTAGCTCAGCAAGCAATGATGCTTATGATGATGAGCCTCTCAAGAAGCTGTGTGCTTCTCTGTATGCCTCAGAATGCACCAGAATGTGCCTAAAATTACCAAAATTTCCTGGGAGAGCATGCCCCCAGACCCCCTAGAGTGAATGACTGCAGGGTGGCAATGTTCTCTACTTCAGCTAATGACATTGCCCCCCCCCCCCTCCCCCCCCCCCCCAAGATGGAAAAAGTTATGTACGGCCTGAATGCCCACTCATTGATTTCTTTCTTTTTTTTTTGTTTATTGTAACGTTTGTTTTGTAGCTGCTGTTTATAACCTTTGGTGTATGTATGGTTTTCAATCACAGGGGAATGTTGCTTCAGTAAATCGGAGCAATAACGCTACTGGAACATCTAGTGCCCCCTTTCCTGGTATGTGCTCCAACCGGGTTGCTCGAACAGATTTAATGTGTTCATCTAATGTAGTCTACACTCAAGATGCTTGCCAAGATTATCTGCTGACACTTCAAGGATGTCTACCCAATAGGCAGGGCAACAGGGATGTCTATGTTTCAGTTACTGACCAAGTGGAAACTGAGGGACAAGTAAACCTACTTCTGAATAGTTTGAGAAATTTCATCAGACCGAGCTGTGAGTGTCGAGCTGCTGTTGAGCCATTCTTATGTTTGTACTTGTTTGGGTTATGTGACAGCAGTGGAGTGGCCTATGAGCCTTATTTCGAGGAGTGTGTGTTCATTAGCACAGATGTATGTGCATCTGAGTGGGCTCGAGCAAACAACCTCCTCATCCAGGTTGGACGGTCACCTCTGCCAGAGTGTGCATCCTTCCCAAGTACTGCCACAGATATCAGTGGTAAGCATGCAGTTAGCCAGAGACTGTTTAGGCCTCTTTAGTTTATGGTAGTCTGAATCTCGAACAACCGATCTCTTGGTCAAAGATTGTGCAGGTACGTTATACGAGGGTATTCGCAAATTAATAGTCTGAACAATCTTTGAGTGCACACAATTTCATCATAACTATATGCAAGGACCTTCTTCAGGCATACATTGCTAGACACTCTGCACAAAACAGACGATGAAGTTGTGTGATTGTTCTGACTATTCGTTTGTGAATACCCTTGTATAGTATTTACGCCTGCTACTCATCACTTACACATATATATTAATACACATACATGTACCTACATTATAAGGATGATTTTTCATCTTTGGAACTTGTAGGAAGTGGCAGTGGCAGGCAAAATGAGACCAATGTTCAACCCCTACCAACAGCTAGTGTGCCTGAGCAGGTCAATTGCAGCACACTTCAGTGTCAGGAAGGCTTCTCCTGTAGTTCTGAGAGAAATGCTTCAATCTGCCTTCCTGTGTGTGGAAGTTGGGAACAGTACCCTCGTAGCACTGTGGTGGCCGTTGATGTGGTTGTCATTCTCTCTGCGGTGATTGGCTTTGTTTCCTCCATAGCAGTGCTTGTCATTTCATGCATACGATGGAATCGCATGTAAGTGCACCAGTATTTGGCACTGATTCCCAGTTCATATTAAAAGAGGTAAACAGTGCATGTGGTGAGGAGTCAGTCAACTGCAGAAAATTTAGCAAATGGTGCATGCATGAATGTGTGTGGAGGGTAATAACATGTTCTGTGAACCCAAAGGAATACTGTATTCACTCACCTGTGCTTTTTAAAAATGGTTTTAGTACTGTAAAATATAGTCAAAACAACCAGACAGTTAACTGAATTTTACTGTGCCTTTGCTTTTGACTTCACAATACAAAGAGCATACAATGTAATATGAGTTAGCAAGGTTAAGTGTAGTGTAACTGCTTAGAATGGGAATCATTGTAGTGTAAGTGATGTGTTATAGGCACTGCAGTGAGTTATACTTGAAAGAACAAGCAGTCAACCTACATGTACATATACTCCAGCATACACTTGCTGCATCAGTGGCTTGCAGCCCTAGCTAGTGAGGTGCTGGGGCAGTGTGGTAGTTTTATGTTCACAGGTGTCGTAGTTCACTTTGTTTTCAGTGGGCAGTCGTTGTGTATAGATCTTATAGACCTCCATTTATCTCACCCTTTTCGACTGCAAACTGATGACCAATTGTGCTGCTAGCTATGTACCTGTTACTAATGCTGTACATATGTTGGTAGCTGCTACTACATATACTGGTTATGCAGGACATTATTTATTGTCCACAACCAACAAAGGTACTTTTCTGTTAATCACTAAGTGTGATACTTAAATAACACTAATACTACGATGTTACGTGGCATTGTGATATTTCTACTACAGGTTCACTTTCCCTACAGTGTTTGTGGTGTACAAGACAATCACTCTGATGGTAGTAGGTAAGAGTTTACTGCATGGCTAATTATTAGCCAAAATCTTTTTCCAGAATTTGTGTCAAAAAATGTGAAATAGTAATTGCTAAATTTTATAGTACCCCCATCAATCACAATTTTGGTTATGTGCTACATAGTTGAGTTGATGACTATATTACCGTTCCATAACCAGACTGTAATCTGATCGTTTGAAACGTTGCCATTAAAATTTCTGTTCAATTGTGTGTTAGTCCAGTTAGTCTCATTAGATTAGGTTACATGCTGTCCAGCAGATGGACTTGCATGGCTGTTAACTGCAGGCACCTCAACACCCTCTTGCACATCTAACAACCCAGGGTGGTTTGGCTGGGCCCTGCAATGCAGCCAAATATCCCATTGAATTTTCCAAACCTCCTGTGATGTTTATGGTGTTGCAGCCATTCTCTCTCTCCAACTAGTCTATACTGGTTTGACCCTGGATTGTAATGTGGTGGGTCATCACAGGATGTTTGTACAAATTGTTTGTAGAGTGACATGTGTTACTCTCTCATCAACATCTACCTATGGTAGATTCTTTTGACTATGAGTCGTGGGTATGTTTACCCACAGGTACTTGCAGCCCACTAGATATGTGCATGTGCATGTGCATGACAAGTGGGTCTGGTGCAAGCATGAACTTGCATGATCGGCCAAGCTGACGTTTACACAGCCAATACGTAAACAAAACGTTGTAGACAGACTATCTTAATTATGAGAGCCTGGAAATAGAAATGATTATGGCAGGCATGTTGTTTCTTAATACGATGCACACTTAATGTATAATTCCAGTAGCGTCAAGCACTTATAAGGATTCCCTAAAGTTTGCTAGGCTACTTTAACCATATTTGTACATCATCTCAGTGTGAACCAAAGGACTAAATAGACTTGTTGATGATGTTGGTGTACAGCGTACGTAGCTGAGTGTTTATAACAATCAGTAGTCAGCCATCGTGGCTGCTATTACTATTTTTGAGCAAAGGAAGTCAGGCTCTGAAGTACTGAGGGTGGTGTTTAATTTAGCCATGTGACAGCTACTGTGTATCTAGTTCTTAAAATTATTATCTCTCTCTCTGCACCGTAGCTTTATGCTTACAGTCAAAGGCATATATATGATTTTTTTCTCCTTCTATGTACATGTGCCAATATTTATGCCTATACACATACAAGTGCCACAATTCTTCAATCCATTCCTTCAGCTGCATTTGTCCTGATTCAGTATACTGACAGAACATCACTGTCCTGTCTCTCGGAGCATTTGATTGACATTGAGACAATGGAGTTGTCTGGCCCAACACCATTTTGTACTTTATCAGGTTTGTGATCTTGTACTTACAACCAGATGTAGCTTAACAGTTATAGCTATAGGTAGAAAACAACTTTTGCTACATTGGTCTTAGTGATCATTCATGAGCAGTGTGCATACATCCATTCAGCATCAGCTCGGGAATTTCATACATGAGTTGTAAAAGGTTCTGATTTCTTCTTTGCAGGAATTGTGTTCTACTATGGCCTGTTTCAGCTTGCTGTGTGGTGGTTTTGCCATGAAGTGTCGCTCTTTTGGAAGATCAGATTTCCTTTTCATGCCAGATCATTTGAAACTGCACACCGTATGAAGTATGTCCACATCGCAATGATAATTGTGGGACTTGTACTACCAGCCCTACCAGTGATTGTGACGTTTACTACTGGGGATCCAAGTGGTTTTGGACTGACCAGATTTCCCGCAATTCTGTGTACTGGCTTGGGAAAAGATTCCACATTCTACTCCCTAGTTCTGCCCATCAACATTCTCACAGCTATTGGAATTCCCCTGCTCATCATAATATTCTGGATCATTCATAAGGTAATTGCCATACACACCAGATGGGAAGTAGTAGAGCGGGCGAAATGATAATTACCGGGGTATATCAAATGTAGAGTTGTACCTGCAATGTGCTTGTTCCAGTGGCTCAATGGTAAAAGTATCTGATTGGCATTCAGAAGACCCAGGTTTGAATCCTTGCTAGATCTTAAATCTACAATCATCAGTATCCACATTGCTAAATGATTCAGAGATTGCCACAATATTAGAGTACTGTGTCTTTTCTCTCAACATGTCCTATTATTAATTTCAAGTAGTTATTTCATGAACTCACTGTCTTGCCCAATTGCAGCAACATGGCTTATTGAGAATGAAGCAGTCAAAACAACCATTCAAAATTGGCACTGCTGAGCGAAAAATTTTGATTATTTTCAGCTATTATGTCTTGCTGGCCACGATTGCCCTCACAACCTTCACTATCACTACCAGGAATGTTGAGCAGTTTGCAGCTGCAGTAGCGGACTATTGGCGGTGTGAGCTTACAGGTGTTGATCCTGAGAACCCATGCAATGAGCTGAGAGCTTCTTTGGAGGGACTTTCATACCCAGAATTAACATCATGCTCTTACATCCTCCTGGGAATTTTCCCTGCAGTGAACCTCGTATTTGCGGTTAACATCAGTGAACTAAAGCAGAAATTAAAAACCTGGTGCAGCCAAGCTGCAAAATTCCATCTAAGTGAGGAACCGAGTACATCATCTACTGCTAGTGCCATCTCATCTCAACATTAAGACTAGTGTGTTTGCAAGTCTTTGATTGAGCCTTAACATTTTGTTGCCTGTAGTATTCTGTTCATTAGTGTTGTTTAAGTGAAGGACTTGTGCTTTTTAGTGTTCATACAATGTAAAGCTATTTACAACACTAGCCTTACACACTTCTACCTTTAAGGTCACTTGTTCATTAGTAAATCTTTAAACTACCATTGTGAATACAATAAATTGTCAGAACTAATGAATCTCTGCATCCAATTGTTCTCCAGTTTTTCGAACGGGCCTGGAGAGGAAGGACTGGGGAAGGCTAAGTTCAGAGCACAACTCCCAACTTTCCCAAGTTTAGAGAATAAGTTATACCCTAAAGCACTATCACTTTGCATGAAGCCATACTTATGACTGAACGTTTACCTGTGTCACTTGGTTAACAAGAACTGGACACACAGGCATGCACATGCCCACTTATACACATACAAATACTACCCTTTGGAGCACTATATTAAACTTTTACTGCCAAAGGGTGGTTAATTTTTATTCATTCAAGAAGAGGTTCTGAACAATGCAGGAAGAATGTGAGTTCAAAATGAAAGAGCACAGTATAAATTGCATATGAAGTTAATCAAGCAATATTATTACAAAATTATAATCCAGCTAATACCAGAAAGCTATAGACTTGTTCACAACAACATTCACTCCAAAGAAATATACAAAATAACTTGTTATATCAACAAAAATTGGGGCATGTTATCAGTGACTTCAATGTGAGGACTTTCGCTGCAACGCCTGTAAGAGTTAAAGAGAATTGTGTTTTGAATTATAGTGTCATTGCAATTACTTCAGTGGGTGCTAGGAACAATCCCCTTATATATACTTCAGAATTTGTCTGATGTGAAGACACTTTACCACATGGATAAGCGTCAGCAATGAACTCTTGGTATCAGCAAGATCTTGCTTTATACCATGTAGCAGGAAATTTCATATGCTGTGCTACATTGATCCTTCATAAGGGCATCCAAAGGTTGTAAATATCAATACAATATATGGTACATATTTTGCATGGAGCTTCTAAACACATTTTTAACTTCACCGAGTAAGTTCCATGACTACAATGTATTCTACGACTAGTTTCAACAGCTGCCAGTGGGACTGAGAGGCTGTGCGTACTAATGCAAGCGTCTATCAGTGGTTGCATTGTGGCTAGCAACCCAAAAGTAGAGTGTCTACCAAGCGCCAAAATGGCTCCGTTGCTTGTGCATACCAGAGCCAGTCATCGTTGATATCCTCGGCTTTCAACTAAGGAATACTAGCCTCATTCCCAGGCTCTCCCCACTAAGAAGGGAGAAAGCCTGGTACAATTTATCATGTGCGTGACGTCAAGTGTAGACACGAGGTAGACATGACTTAATTGCATGCGGGCATGCACGGAAATTGATGGAATCCCGCCCACGTCGTTCGGAGCTGGTGATCAAGGCAAGTACTTGCGTAGCTACGATGGCACAAAAACCGCTGCCTACAGCAGCTGTAAATCGCAAGGTAGACTGGTGTAGTCGATTCTCAGAGTGTCAGACATGGTACCAGACAGGCTGATTGGCAAGAAATTTTGTAATTTGTTGTGTGTTGTAAGCTAGTGTTGTTATTGTCCGGGTTGTCGCCACTGACTCAAGAAATCGACTAGTTCTATGTGGACAACTATATATCGCTGACTAAAGCCATATTCACCTATAATGAAGGGTGTAGTAGTCTTGTAAACGCTTGTGCTTGAACGTGCGTGGGCATCCAGCTTAGTCCACCTCCGCATAATTAAGTTGTGTTTACCCTTGACATCACGGACGTGATAAAATGTATCAGGCTCTCCCCCTCCTTAGCGGGGAGAGCCTGGGAACGAGGCTAGAGGAATACATGCTCCCCCCCAAATAGTAGCCACACAAAAACAAACAGTGAGTAACTGTGACGTCTAATTGAGGAAATATGGTATTCCTGAAAGGATGCCCGTGAACACCTACAAGAACTACAGTCAGAAAGCCAACAAGTGTTTTTTTATTTTGTATGCTACTAGAAAGATGCTGAATCATCCTGGGATGAGCCTAAGCGAGTAGCAGATTGCATTTAGAATGCCCACACACACATGCATCTATTCGTCCAGCCAGACTACTATGGCTACACTGGCATGGGCTAAGCTTCACAGTCAAACCATGAGTTAGCAGGGGGATCCCTGCTATGTATGAGCTGTCATGCCAGGCGCTTACCTGAAGCCAGCGTACATCCTGCTGTCTGTCACTCGCAGCCTGCCTTGTCACGCGGTCGTCAGACTCGTACCATACTTCAGAAAGCCAATGCATTCAACTTGAATAGTCTTTGCTCTCGCTCTCTTTCACACCGACCCTGCAGTCTGGCAGTAGCCCTTCACGCTCGTTCTCACGGCTTAGCTAAAGTACACGTCGGCATGGACATGAAATCGTGAAATATTTGAATGCGCTCATTTAAACTTTACGGTAAGTGGTCGGTCCAAACCAACAAGCATACATACACACACGCGTGCGCAATGCAGTCACGCTAGTGTGGGGCTCGCTCAGGCTCGCCCCAATTAATTTTAGCACCCTTATAAACCAAATCCTGAACCAACAAAGATGTTGTGTTTGTTATGGCTTGTACTATAATAGCAAGATATTTTTGTATGGTGCAAAATTTTTATTTTTACATGCAACTCAAAACTTCTCTTTCAATAAAATTTACTGGGTAAGCTCCAAGTGAGAGCAAGGAGTGAAGGAGACGGCATTGAATTGATATTTACAATCTTTGGATGCCCTTCTGAGTGATTAATATAGCACAGTATATGTAGCACAAGAAATCTTTGGAGTACGGTCTACAATAGCTTCCCCTCTGTTCATAGTCATAGGCAAAAGGACCAACTGTTATGCTAGCATGGCAATTCCCTGATGTGTAGTCTATATACTAGCCTCTCACATTGGCCTCAGCAGAAATGAGCCAAAACTATCAAATGATGCATTGTTGTAAGGGGGCGTGGCAAATACAAGCACATAAGGTATAATAATTTCTTCCAATGGCCTGGCAGGCATTTGTGTAAACATTTGCACCCACAAATTTCTCACTATACAGTATACTGAAAGTAACAAACTAATAGTTGAATAGGGTTAAACAAATTGAGTGAGCAGTGCTGTACTAGCTTATGTATCACTCCACCCTGGGTGGTGGTATGCACATATGAAGTGACCCACCTTAATTCTATCCATCACACTTGGTGTTCCTTCTGTAACAATTAGTGCATCTTTAGTACTGTCAGCTGATGGTGCCCTCTCACCACTGGCATTGCTCAGTGAAGTACAGTTCTCTTCTTGATTTTGCTCTGTCATATTGTGCACACCTGCCAGTTGTGAAGAGTGAGATGGTGAAGCTGATGCTCTTTGTTGGTGGCTTGGAGTCGACTGTCTGACAGCTGGCTTTTTGGCAACAAGAGGAGGAGCTCTCTTGGGTGACTGAAGCTGCTTCACTGCTGTAACTACTGGACTGGCAGAGTGTAATTCGGTTGAAAAAGTATTGTTTTCACCTGGTGGAGATCTAATTGGACTCAGAGGCGGAGTTCTAGAGAAACAACAGGAAGTTGCATTTTCTGGAGTTAGTGTGTCTTCAAGTTCTTGATGTTCACATGGTGCAGCTTCCGAAGGTGGGGAATTAAGAGCACTGTCTGTGTGTTCACTGTTCTTCACTGGTAAATGCTGTTTCTTGTTGGCTACTGCAGAACTAACATCACTTGCACCGGACTGTGGTTTGCTGCTGTCAACAATAACTGGTGCTCCTGTCAAGGAGTCGATGCTCACCTGAGCATAGTTCACAGAAGGTGATCTTACTGCTGAGGCTGTCGTAACATGGCTGAAGTCTAGCCGGGCATAATCTCGGCTGGGACCACCGTTTGAGGATACCAATGCTGCTGGCCTCACGGCACTCAGTGGTGCATATGGTGATTCAGTCTCATATGTTCCTCCTGGAGTTGCAACGTCATGTAAATTCTTGGACATTAATTTATCGGTAATCACAGGTTTAGCAGTAGATTCAACATCTTGCGAGTTACCCTCAGAAATAGCTTGCTGCTTATCTTGCGATGATGCTGTGTGGGAGTCCGGATCGGATTTGCCATTCTGAATGGAATGCGAGGTGACTGTTACAGTGGATTCTGAAGTGTCATCCTGATTAGGAGTCGAGGTACCATTTGCAGATGAACAAGAAACCTCTTGTGTTTCTGCTGCTGTCTCTTGTCTACTCTTCACACTACCTTTCAGCTTCTGGACATCAACCGTGCAGCTTTCTTTCAGAATAGCCACTGTCTGTAATTCAGCCTGTCTGTTAACTGCAACGTATTTTCCCAGATAAGGTACAATTTTGTCAACCTGCTGGAGTTTGAGTTTCACTTCCTTAAGCTTTCTCTGGGCATGTACATCTCCTTTGCTTGCAAGCTCTTGTAACTTGGTAGTATGTCGAGAGAGTTCACGCTTGACATGCAGCATTGCTGCCTGCTGGCGCTTTAGCTTCTGCTCAGTTTGACTTGCCACCTTGCGTGTCTTACGAATTCTTTTCTCATAGCGTCGAATGATGGCGTCCTGTTGAGCTAGAAGGCTATCGTCTGACCTTTCTGATTTAGCATCACCGGTGTGAACATCAGATTCCTGAAGTGACATGTACACACGTATCACAAAGAGGGAATAATTACAGTTATGAGCAACCAAGAAAAAGGGTTCTGTAGTAAAAATGTATCTAATTTCTCCTATCCATTTACACAGAGCCTGGTAATGAGGCTACTTACATCCTACAGAGATAGCCCAGTGAAAGTTACATGTCGCATGTCAACGCTCGAGGTAACGAAATTCAAGGCTGACAGAATGGATTCAACAGGACTACACCATGTTGGCTGATAGTTAAGGTTACGATGAACAAGCTGTGCGGTGCGTTTATTTATAATTGTATTCATGATGTATACCCACAAGTCCGAATGCATTCCTACCGTTACTAACTTTGCGTCAATTTTAGCGAACTACTTTTATTTTCTGCGGAAGATAACAGCTCAACGGCCTTCCGTACTAAATTTTCGAGGTCGACTCGTCAAGTTTTGCCAAAAAAGTTCTGGACAAACCGTCAGAAAATGGCTTTTTCGGTCGTGGTTTACGAAGAATGCTACTCAAAATTTTATGTAGCGCCCACATTTCGAGCGGTGCTTGAAAATCGCCATCGAGTCGACCTAGATACTTGTGCTAGGAGACTAGTAACCGAAAACGGTGAGTTTGAGGGCCGTCAGTAAGCAGATATTTGACGCAAGAGAGTTTATGTGAAGGCTTTGTTCTGGATGGTGTGGATTATAAGCTGCTAGAGCTGTTATGACCAAAAGAGCATTGTGTATAGCCTGGTCTTCGGTATCTCCATAGGCTTTTGAAGCGCTAAAATACCTCCAAGCACTCTAGAGTTATAACGCTGACATTCAAGCGCATTTATTGAATTCTGAGATAGGACAGGTTGTTCATCGTAACCTTAACTGTTTGTCAATCAATTGCGCAACTGTATGTGTGGGCACAATTGTTTACCTATCCATTCTGACTCCTGTACCTCAGTACTATAGAACTAGAGACAGTTTGTTCATAGGCCAACAGAAAGTGTAACTACACTGCTGTTTATAATCTGTGTAAGCTGGAAATGTCATGTTAGCATACCTTCAAGCAGCTGTTGGGATGTTTAGCATTCTTAAACTCACAACTGCTGTGATAACTGAAGGCTCTTGTAAGCCAAATCACTAATGACAGACTGGTGTTGGGGAGATCGCTGGACATTAACTCTTTGAACGCGGAAGTAATATCAACGGCACCATTTATTAACGGGAAGCTGTTCATGATTAACGTTATCAGTCTGCCAGTCAGAGTGACTAGCATTGCTAAGCAAGCCCAGAACGATGCCAGAGGCCCTTGGCCAATTTTGCAACCGCTCACGAACTAGTACTGCCCCTTCCTGCTTTTCTAGCAGTGATGTAAGTGGAAAGGTGTGGCCTAAACTCAATAAGTAGGGATTTACTCCAAAGCGCCGTTAGGCTTTGCTTCTTCGAGTGGTAAGGACTCGAAAGTAATACAGGCATATAAATACGCCGTTCGTACTCACTGGAAGTAAACATTAGGCGTATATATTGTGTTCAAAGAGGTAAGTGTATTGTGGACCCAGGAGATTTGTTGTTAAAAAAATACTAAATGCAAATACATGTACTTGGGGGCAGAGCAGCATTTGCTCGGAGATTCCTTCTTAGCTGTGATCATAGGCAAGCAGGATTCTGATTCACATTGAATACTGAATGAGTAGTCTTGTTCCCAGGCTCCCGCCCAGCTTTCCGTCGTTAAGATTTGACCAGTTCATTACAGTGTACAGACTATGCATGTCAGCAGCTAGCAGGGATTGTCACAGCCTCGTTCCCAGGCCTCCCCCGTTTTACCTTCCGTTTGCGTTCACAATAATACACGGGAGCGGAAGGCCGGCGAAAAACGGGGAAGGCCTGGGAGCATTCATCACGTGAATGACGTCAGGTGGACGCGAGGTGGACGTAGGGGGGGAGGGGCCCAACTGCCAAAACAACGCACAGGACCATCCGTTCGAGCGCTCTACCGCATTTTCGGGCTCCAGACCTTAGCGTGATAGCAACTACTCGTCTTGACCGGTAAGAAACTCACTTTCAAGTTTAGTACGTTTATATTTGAATATCGGCCCCTCCCCCCCTACGTCCACCTCGCGTCCACTCACGTGATGAATGCTCCCAGGCCTTCCCCGTTTTTCGCCGGCCTTCCGCTCCCGTGTATTATTGTGAACGCAAACGGAAGGTAAAACTTGGGGAGGCCTGGGAACGAGGCTAGATTGTCACTCTCTACTGTTCATGAGCAATTTGCGCGCAAGTTTTTGGAAGATATGCTCAAAAACACTGGTCTTCAGGGGAGTACCCTTTCCGGTCCTCGCATGTCTGTCTAATTATTAGGCTACCTGTCTTTCTCAGCAGGGTTTTATTTAGAAAATTGTCAAGAGGGGGCAAGAGTTGACTGGGTGAGGAGGAGGGGCAACCCACTGTGTTGTTGTGCATTGTGTACAAGGTATACAGGGGGTCACTTTTTAAAAATTATCTATGAATAGAAGCTAGTCCTTTACTAGTACTAATAAGGCACTCTTGACTTGTAAGTCCAAGGGTGGGAGGCATGATTCTAGCAAGGAGAGGGGGGGGCAAATGTCCCTCTTCACCTGCCCCGACCCCCGTTTGTCAGCCGATGAGCTACCTGTTTCCTTAACTGATTATACGCGAGATTAAATGGAATGCAATTAACCTCAAATGCGGAAATAGATTAACTTGACATGATGTCAATTTTTATGAAGCTTTTCCCAAGAATTAAAGCGTCAGAGAAGCCAAATGAAGCTCTACAGAGTCAAATAAGAGACAGAAAAGGCTTTCCAGGGTTATTCTGAACCTAGGTATGTTTTCTGAAGTTGTATGTAACCGGTTTACGGAAGACGCTTACCTGCTGCATGTTGTGCATACTGTCTTTGGCTTTGCTCGTTGACTAACAAGGCACAGCTCGAGATCTGTCTTGATATTTATGAAGCCCAAGAGACGCTGTACCTCTGTAGTTAGCGCTATGCCTCTGCTTATTGGCGTTGAGGAGAAAACGTGGCTAATGTGTCGTTTTCTCGATCAAGGGGATCGACAACCACCAGGGTTGTTAACGCTCACTATGCTCCGCCCCTTGAGGGCTTCTGGACCAGCCCACTTTAATAGTAGGGGAAGCCCCAAGGTTATCACAGACCAGATGCAAAGCTTATAGCTATTTGCCCTGGGCCGTGATAACGCTTAGCCGTATCCGTGACACCAATTGGCATCTATCGCATTTCGTTACATGTGTGCGTATGACGCCAATTGGCATCTACCGCGTATAATCGGTTAACCAGACACCATCATCGAATAGTAGCCATATAACCAGAAGACCCAAGCAAAATAAACACCGCCCTTAACTCTTTACTGACCAATGACGTCGAACGGCGTCATGAGATTAATGTTCCCGTATGACCAATGGCGTCATGAGTATACCGCCATTATTCTAATAGAACGGTAGAAAATTATATAATTTCAAATCTGGCTTCCGCTAGATTAGATTTACGAAAAATTCCAAGAACCGAATTTCTTCGGTAGGTTAGATCCATCGTTGTAATAGAAGCATGTCTTCCAAGAACAGCATTTGCCATGCATGGAGGCCCCTTACCTCAGGTTTGTTGTTCCAACTGCTTGCTTGTGGTTTCCCAGAAGTGTGTATAAAGTGCAGAGTACAGGGAACTTGACTGTCCACTGCCTGTCAGCCACTATAAATTTGTTATGATAAGAACATGTCTGGGTGCACTACAATGCCTTTGCCTGTGACTTCACGTTTTGATAAGAACGCTTCCTTCCTGGTGCACTAAACAGCTTATCTCTGCCAATATTGTTGAGAGCTGGTACCTACTCTTCCGCTAAATTGGATATTGATGGTACTTACTGGCCATTGAGTGTTTCCCCCGGGAAGGTAGTGGTTTATTATGCACTGCCTATGCGTGTAACAGTATTCTTTACATCCACTAGAAGCTAATCGTGCGCATTTTAATTGAAACTAGTACTTCGATGAGGCGGAAGTTGAACGTAGCGTAGCATGTTGTGCTACCGCAATCGACCAGGCCGTGTTTGTCGCGACCAATCTCGAGAAGTATACAAGCTACAAAGATGCAATCAAAAGCATTATATAGCTAAATGAAAGCTCTAACTTTGCTACAGATTTCAAAGGAAGCAGAACTGTAACATCCAAGTTACAGGCACCAGAACATACCGAAGGTAGCAACTTCCGGTATAAAAAGTTTGGTTTTATCTCCAAGCTTGTTCTTTAGTGGTAAGCTTCAAAACTACAGCGAAGCTAGGCAAAGCCTAAGGCTCTCCACTGTTTTTTTACCATAAGTCTGTAGCTGGTTTGCAACTGGAGATACAACACAGAGTATATAACATGTCGTCTAGGCTGCTTCCGGTGTGGTCATTCACATAATACTGTAATAATTCACTATGGTCGGTAAAGAGTTAAATAGTAGCTGTGGCTAGTGTATGAGGCACATGAACACACGTACATGCACAAATAATTGCTGATAACAGCCACCGACCCATAGCACTAAAACTGTTTGTGTTCAGACAGCAGGACCGAGAGGCTGTGCGTGCTACTATCAGTCGTTGCATTGTGGCTAGTTGCAGAGAAGTGGAGTGTCTATCCAGCAGCATAAATGGCTCCGTAGACCTAGCCCTTAGCTGTATCGCCTGTATGAATCTTAGCATATCATTGTAGGGCTTCCCAAAAGCCAATCTCAAGTAGTCACAACAAGCAGCAAAAAGAATAGTAGCTGCAGTGTCTGATCGAGGAAATACGGTACACATATGTACATTTAGCTTGACGGTTAACACAGTAAGCTGTACATGCAGTAACTTAGCTTTAGTAAGTGAGCTGTTCTCTTTCTCATGTAC
This sequence comes from Agelas oroides, assembly GCA_949130485.1. Lineage (NCBI taxonomy): Eukaryota > Metazoa > Porifera > Demospongiae > Agelasida > Agelasidae > Agelas > Agelas oroides. The sequence goes on from OX422190.1 coordinate 6,803,926, forward strand.
TACTACTACTACTGAGTCTTGGAACAAGGCTATAGTACAACAGCCAAGGCATATTACATGTACCGTATTTCTTTACCACGGCTACTATTTTTTTTTTGCTGCTCGTTTTTGTGCAACTACTATTCAAGGGCGGCTACAATTTGAGGGAGGCGTTTATTTCGTTGAGAGCCCGCAGACATCAACGATGGCTGGATATGATACGTACAAGCAATACAGTGACGACTGTTAGACGCTGTCAGAAGTACGCGCAGCCTCTCAGTCCTGCTTTCAACCGTGGAAACGAGTCATACGACACAAACAGCCCTAGAGCTAGCCCGGTTATCATCGCCAGAAATTATTCGCACACGTATGCGTGTGCCGTCTATTCGAAGAAATACAGTATGTTTGACATTCCTCACTTGCAAGAAAAGATCTTTACCTTCACAACTTGTGTCTTAATGCCATGATCTGCCTTCAATGGTCCTTTCTTTAGGCCACTCTTGGAGGATATTTTCTGTGCGAGTACTTTTGTTGCTTCCCCAGGAAAGAGCTTCTGGCTGCTATCATGCCTGGTTGGTTTCAGTCGTTCTGCCCTTGATCCCTGCTCCAGAGCGTGCAACCACCGGTTCAATTCTGACTGCTCACTAACTATGAGTTGTACTGCTGGAACACTGGGGTGTGTAATTGTAATGACAAACTGCTGATTGACTTGTGGCTCAGTGCATTGTAGTTCACAGCCAGGTAAGACTATGGTTCTCACTGTTGACTCTGAAGTCTCAGTTTCATATATGTAGAGAGAATCACTTTGAACCACGCACCAGTACTTTAGACAAGGACCTGAGGCAACCTGAACTTTGGCAAACCCAGAGAGGACAGGGTTGCAGAGTGTGCGAGCTGGAATGTTACTGATGAAGTGTGTGTGACTTGACCTTGCCTTGCCTCGTCTTTTGCTGGATGACTTTACTTGAATCCTCTGTAACAGACACAAAACAATACAAGATAAAGTGCACCTCTCTAACTTGGCTAAGCAATACATGTATGTATTGTAAAGCACCAGTATAGCAAGTTATTACAATTTACTACATCCACTATTGGCATGTGAAACGTGTCTTGAAACCACAAGTGAATAATAGGACTATGTTGGCTACATGGCACTTGAGGCTCAATTTAGGTTTGGTAGACTGCTATTGGCTAACTCCGCCTTGCCAGTAAGAGGGAGGCAACATCCACCATCCTTAGTCTTGTGTAAGTACATGATCCCTATGCTGTTGTGGTTTCAGGAAACGATACTTGCAACAGGTAAAATCACTGACAGCGAACATCTGGCTTTGGTAACACAAAATTAGTAGCAAGGCTATGACTAGTGCAAAATTCATGCAAAGTTTTCTAGTGTGAAACAAACTTGCTATATGATATGTGCTCTGCTGTATGTATACAGATGTATCTATACTCACTGGAAGAGCAGGTGAGTGATTTCTAGAGCCAGGATCACTTGAGACACCATTTTGTGTTGGTGCGTCCTTGTCTTGTTCTGGCTTTCCGTATGAACAATCACGAATGGCTGTAATCCAGGTAAACATTTCGTGGTCTGATGGTGCTGCAAAGGTGTGTGTTTTACCGGAGGCTGTTAAGACCTGGAAGGTGTAATTGTGTGTTTCTCCATCGAGCTGTTGTACAGAGCAACCCTGGAGAGGTGGTGAGGATAATGGTGTTTTGTCAGCAGAAGAGTGGTACACATACAAGGTGTAGTCTCTGATAACGCAGTAACGATCTTTCCACTTTCCGCTATGGGACAACTTTTTCAGGTCACCTTTGTGATGAATGCTAGATCCCAGTGATGCAGACGAGTGACCTGTTGCACCACTACTAACAGATACATTGTCCCCATCTTCAGGTGCTGTTGTGAGCGACACATTGCTTGACTGAGATGAGAGCTGACCGGGAGAGGGCTGGCTTCCAGACACAGCAGCATCCTTTGCAAAGCTGTAGTACGGTACTGATGAAGGACCTGCGGTGTCATCGGGAATGAAGCACTCAGCCCCCTTGGTTACTTGGTTAAGCCAACTGAGATACTCGCTGTTATCATCAGCTGCAAAGTAGAGACACTGACCACTCTCCATGTGCCACACTTTGAAGGAGTACTCCCTCCTACACTCATGCGCTGCTTCTGAGATGCGAGATCCTCTCAGCTGAATTGAGAGTGCCAGAGTGAGGTTTTGCTGACTAATGTAGCAAGAGAAAGCAAGATCCACCAGCACACACCAATATCGAACCCACATGCTGTCAGCTCCCTTGCGTTGAACTCGGAGGTAACCCTGAAACTGCTCCACCCCTTTCTCACTAACAGCACGATGTGAGCGAAATGGTAAAGATTCTTCAGATTCAGCAGTAGAAAGAAGCTCAAGCGAGACACTCTTTCGTCGTGAATCAAGAGGATAGAATGATGGGAGCTGTTCTGCTTGGAGGCCAAAGCTGACATTTGAAATTCTGTGTGCATCCAGTTCAGGTTGGCTACCAGATGGCTGTTTCTTTTCATTCTTCTTCCGTATAAACCCAGGCTTTGACATCCATGAAAATTTCCTTCTCCTCTTCAGGGTGTCTGATTGGTAGTCTTCAGCAGGGGAATTAGCTATTGTATTTCGCCGTGGCAAGATGCCTTTTTTGTCTGATGTATACTCCTGTAAACATAATCAAAGAAGTAAATGTACAACAGGTCATTGCTATGTTACATATATATGCTTATACGAATCTGTATATTACTGTATTGTCCCGAGCAAGTGCCCACCCCCAAGCAAGCGTCCACCCCCCAATTTTGACAGTTTTGTGGCTTTTTGAGGTCCTCCGCATAACTGCCCACCATGCTAAATTCTTGCGTAGTGAATCAAAAGTTAAGTCCACTGAGCGCATTGCGATCGTTCTGATGTGCTTTGGCGCCATGACATCCGGCATCAAGGTTTCGCACATACCCGTCCATAGCCTTGTTCGCAGCGTTCGCCTGCAGTACGTAATTCGTGTACTACAACCGATGAATGCTTCGGAAGGTTGGCAATGAGGCTACAAGTCAGTCCGCTTTCTAGCACAATACAGCTTTCTCCACTGTCAGGCTGGCCTCAATGAAGCATGGGCAAAGTGACAATGCAGGTCAATTCGGCACACTCTGGCAGCTAACTTCACATCCGGGATGGGCGCTTACGCAGGGATAGTACTATTCAAGCACCTCCTCCATGTAACCGCCCACCCCCAATTTGTGGTGCTTGAGCTGTGACCGCCCAAGGACGCTTGCTCGGAACAATCATGGTACAAAACTACAAAAAGGGTGTGTACATGTAGAGTCTACAATCAGGCCTCCACCAACAATCAGACCTCTACCAACAATCAGATTAGATGAGCAATTACAACTAGTGAAGAATGGTACACAAATCCGCATATAGACCTCAAAAATTATTCCCCTCACCTAACTGAGTGAGTACTGAGACTCTTGACTCCACACATGACCAGAGTCGTTTATCTTGGTCCATGTTTGTGATTAGCAGATACCTAATATACCGTATTTCTTTGATCAGACATTGCAGCTACTATTTTCTTTGTTGCTGTTCCTTTTTGTGTGGCTACTATTTGAACTATTTGAAGGCAGCGCTTATTTCTTTGGAAAGCCAACGGTGACTGAATAAGGAACATACAGGCAATACAGCTAGGTCTAGGGCTATGGAGCCACCTGTGCTGCTGGGCAGACACTTGACTTCCACTTTGCGATGACTGTTAGATGTGGCACTAGTACGTGCAGTTTCTCAGTACTGCTGTCAGCTGTAGAAACGAGTCGTAAACACACACAAACAGCTCCTAGCACTAACTCAATGACTGTTGTCGGCAATTATTTGTTCACAAGTTTGTGTGCCACGTATATTAGCTGTGGCTACTATTCAAGGGTGGCATTTATTTCGCCCAGAGCTTCCGATTGTGTGGTATATTCAAGGGCAGTGACTATTCAAGGTGGTGTCTAATCAAAGATATACGGTATACCAATTTGGCTGTATGTGGAGCCCAATATGTGGCAGTCCCGGGTAGAAATTGAATATTATTCCATTGCACAATTCGACTGCATTACTGCATTTGAAGCGCTGTAGCGCAAAACTTCCATTGAGGGCGGCGCTCATACACGCAGCAAAGATGCATGAATACCTGATAAGTCTATATGTAGCGAATATGAGCCTCACCCTTAATGGAAGTTCTGTGCTACAGCGCTTTGATTGAACGCGGTAACGCGATCGAAATATAATTCCAGAGTTGATGTTGTCACTTGGTAGAATAAAATTTGAGATCTGCATATAGATTATGTATGATCCTTCACCGAACAAAATGCACATTTCTTAATTGGATGACCTTAATAAGCATTTAGTTCTAGCGTAATTGGTCACTTAATCTTCATTTGGTTTCATGACCAAGCTGTATTTTAAAACTTTCTGCTGGGAGGAGCAAGAGGGAGAGAGATACGTCTGGACATTCTGGCCAGCTTTCAATGCCATGAAAGAATGTAATAAAGGCTGCAGGTCACGTGCATGGCATGCAGAATAAAACCCCATCTCATTTATCTGGCTACATATTGCTGTTTTGTGCAGCTGGTGCCCACGCTGGCAAACAGTCACAACAGAAAGCGCATTCAGAACAATCCTGCTAGTCACATGGTATGTGGTCAGTAATTTCTGCTACTGGGAGAGCGGCGATAGCCGCAGCCTCAGGCAACTTGAGAATCTGAGAGCTAGTTGTCTTGATGCTATTCTTGTAGTCTTGCAAGGTCCCTGTCATGCCTGTGGAGTATTAAGCCTAAAGCCAAGTTAGTATCGTAGAATGCCATTGCAAATGAAAAGTATACGGACTGGTATGCAGGAAGTCACGTGCGTTTTGAACGAATCAGATTTGAACCTCATACATTACCGTGGATGTTCATGAACTGCTGGCCAGAGTGTCCAGATGTGTTTTTCTTTCCCTCTTGCTCCTTCCAACAGAAATAAAAAAATTACGGCTGGCTCATGAGACTAAGTTAGCCCTTATCTGCAAAATGGGCTGCACATGTAGTACATGTATGTACATGTCTTCTCTACATAATATATATCATTGACAACATTGTACCTCAGCTTGAAAGCTTCCCATAGGCAGGGCAATGTTGGGTGCAGAACGCTCTTTCTGCATGGTTGTCCACCGGCGCTTCATCTCGAGGTCAGTGATTCTAATATCCTCAACGCTTCTCACTGGCTGCACTTCAATGGACGAAGCAGAGTGCAATGCCTTCATCCACTGCTTATAATCTTCCATGCTTTCGGCTGCGAATTGAAGCACACCTTCTCGTCTTGTGTGTTTCAGTTTGAAAGCCCATTGGCGCCTCACATCTGTATCCTTCACGATCTCGCTGCCCGGTAGAAAGAGCTTCAGTGCTGGAGTAGAAGTTGCACTATTAGCTGTCTTGTTGCACTCTAGAAAGCTATTGCGGACAATGCAGTACAGTTTGGTCCACTGCATGAATCGCTCGCGCTTATACAGGTATCCTCGCATTGTGCATTGGCTGTATTCCAGGGCTGATTCGGAAATTTCTGCACCAATACTAAGGGGCCTCTCTGCAATGGATCCCAGGAACGGGTCAACTGGTGTGCTTCTAGGGAAGTCATAGAGACCATCAGTACCCACAGTTGAGTTGCGTGCACTCTGCAGTATGAGATAATCCATCAATCATTATACATGGGGGTATCACAACTGCTACATGTGGTATTCAGAAAAGATTCTGCTACATGTATTAATAACATACATGTACATACACATTCTGCATTTCTTCAAAGCTATTCCTTTACTGTAGTCTCACGAAAGAGTGTTTTGAGTGTTTCCACATTTAACCACGAAAGAACGCCTATGTCAGGTTCACAGTGACTCGATGCCCTCGAAGCAAATAGTTGGACAAACAATAACGTACAACGGAACCACCAGCAGTTTCGAAGTTGAGTCCTAACGGCACACAACATTCTGAATGGCACCAAAAGATGCCTTGCAGTAACCTTCGGTAAAGTATTACTTCATGCAGACCGCTTGAGGCTGTGCTTCTCAAACTTCACGCGAAGCTCACTCCAGGGTGGGTGCTCATTCGAGTAAACTTTGACCCTATACAGAAAATTGGGCCAAAAGTAGGGGATGGGCGCTCTTTCATGAGTGGGCACTCTTTCGCGAGACTACGGTACTTTCCACCAATTATCATGTTGGCCAACAGTAGGACTCACTAATACATGTTTACATGTACATGTACATTGCTCATGTTCATGTATACATGGTCTAACATTCACTTCGCCTTGGTACATTACATACCCCCTAATTCCTCAACACATACGTACATGTGTACTACATAACACTAGATAGTCATGTGTGTACCTGAAAATAGTCATCGGATGAGGCCACAGACAGAGCGACACTGGATGGTCGTGGTGATGCAGGAATGCGAGGTAGTGACATTGTCTTCCAGCTATCATCTGACATGGCTTGGCTTACCCTGTCAGCAACTGTATACTCACTGGACATCGTAATGGTGCTGTTTCTTGCGCTATCGGTCGTGTCCAACCCAGAATCTTCCCAGAGCAGCAGTTCAGTTGCATCTGGAGGGTAGTCGTAAATCTCCATATCCATAATATCATAAGGGTCATCATATATTGCTTCCTCGTCTGGAGAGATGCTGGTGTGTCGTGGGACATCGTATATGTCAAATGCGTTGCCTGTGGTGTAAGACTGCATGCCCTGTGTAGCAACCACTGAATGTGGTGCTTCCTCAGCCAGCAAGTCCCTAGGTACACTGTACAAGCCACTGTCGATAGCAGCTTGTGCTGTCATCGGTGACATGGGCGAGACAACACTTGGGGTGGATGCCAGTGGGTGCATTCTTGGTACATCATACACGCTGGCATCAGACATAGGTCTGGGCACATTGTAGATTGCATTTGCTTCAATCCACTGTGTAAATAGACAGTCATGTGTGTTTGGGAAGTATCAGTTGGAAGTAAGTACAACACAACATTCTGTTCCTGATACAGCAATAACAGCACATGCATCCCTAATTCCTTATTCAATGTACACTGGGAACAGGGCCTTCTGACACGGCTGTAGCATGGGCTAGACAGCCTCAATGGTATGCAGATTGATTGTGTTTAGTCTGAACATAAGGGTGGAATGATTGATACCCTAATATGTACAGTAGCAGAGGGTGGAATACAGTGTTTTAGCTAAAGTGCAGAAGCGTGGCGGCGCCCGCTGTGCTTTGTTTGCAAAGCAAGCGCTTCTGCTTGCTGATTCAACATAAAAATAAAAAAATGCAATGGTGAATGTAGTGGCGAACATAATGCCATCATTTATCTCCGGTTACAAGTTAGCTACGGGTATGAGCAAAAACACCATGTAGCTAAGGCCTCTACTCTAGATACAACATACTAAAGGATACATTTGTTCCAATTTTTAATTGGCACAATTTTCTGCATAGGGTTGAACTCCACACGTGGGAGAGCGTAGCATGCCATCCAAGTGTAAAAAGACACAAAAATCATTGAAAATGAAAAGAGATGTAGGAATGGCGTGCCAAAAAGTACACAAACAAGGAAGGATATAAAAGTGAAGGTAAATATACAAAACCTCATCCATCCCTACATCTTTTCACAATAGAGTGAAGATGTAGGGACGGAGCTTTGTACATTTACCTTCACTTTTATATCCTTCCTTGTTTGTGTACTTTTTGGCACGCCATTCCTACATCTCTTTTCATTTTCAATGATTTTTCTGTCTTGTTTCTGTACTTTTTTGGTAATGTTCTGTTACGTTGTGAAGTAAACACTAGTGCAACCACAACTCTACACCTTGAAACAATACTGACAGTTTAGAAATTGTTCAGGTAAGCGCAAGCATGCAAGACATGAGGGCCTGTAAGCTGTCAAGGCATGCAAGGCCTGTATATGACGCTTTATAGTGAAACAAAAACCGCTAAGTGGGACCGCGCATGTTAACAGTGTCTTACCTACGTGTTGTCAATAGCGCTGCGTAGCATCCTGTGACTTGGGACAAGCAGAGACTGTGACTCGTCACTCGTACTCGTGCTCGCAGAGATCACGTGCGCTAGTCTCGTTCCCAGACCAACTGCAGTAATTCATGGTCTCGGAATGAGAGTACTTGTACGTATGCGCACAAAATTTGAAAATGGCGTCCTACGCAACGGGCAACAGCTGCGGTGTGCTGGAAGAGCTCGCCGTGGGTTCAGTTTAACTTACGAAGACGCTAAGTGTTCGTGGACCTGCACACTGAGATAAGCAGCAGTTTTGTGCTAAAAACACGGTGAGTACTTGAACCATTCTCGAGTTATTGTTGTTGAACTAAGAAGAAAGAATAACAAAAAGGGAATTTTTGCTACCGCACACTTTTGCGTTGAACTGTTTCCGCGAGGCTTTTTGGCAACTCAAAGAGTCTTGCTGGTCATAAAAGCCCTGAAAGAGGACGTATGGGCGCTTAAATGGGCTTTTAACGTATTTGTGGTGAAGTTATACGGCTTTTGCTTAAGTATTGCATATATTGCGCGTCGGCGCCAATCCTACATAGAGAGTCTACCGACTCTCTGATTAGCTGACCATAATAATGCTCTGGGTGTCCTACATGCCAGGGCCATTGATTATAGGATAGTATCGTACTTACTGAAGCCTTTACTTACAACAGCCTCCATTCTGTAACAGAGTTTGTTGGAGTTTGTAGGCAAAATGTTAGGCATAAGACAGCAGTGGTAAGTGTGAACTGTGAGCTTAGACAAGAAATTCTGTTTACTGAGTTACATGCCCTCTCTCCCTTGCAATTGATGTGCCCTTCTTCAGTATAAAAGAAAGTACTGGATGATTCTGCTAAGCTTAGAAAATTTCTGGTCAATAAAAATTTTGGAATGCATGGTTACAGAAGTCTACACGTACCTTTGGCATCTCAGAGTCAAGGGATACATCTCCACTGCCTTCCATCTCTTGTTGCCAGATTGCCTCCATCATTCCTGTGATGAAACAGCAAACAAAAGAAGTTCTTAAACACAAAGCTCTAAGCCTACATGCTTAGAAGTAGCCATGTCATATAATCAGATGTACTCTATATAGTGCTTTTTACGTGGGTAAAATGTGTCAGGAGCAACTGGAGGTTTTTGTAAGGCAATGCTGCTTAGGCGTGGCCACCATTAGTGATCACAAAGGTGCTGATGAGACTTTTGATGTCACTAGGAAGTGATGATGACATCAAGGGAATTTACTACTAAGAAACTGGCAGAGCTAGAAATTGAGACCAATACCACAGTTGATACGTGAGACTGAGCCTTCTTCATATAATCCAGAATAGCTGGCGCCCACTGTGTGGGCTGAGCCATTCTGTAATTACAACAAAGACTAATCAGGTTGAAGAATACAACACATAATGCATGCTAGTCTGGAATTTATGGTTTACAATAACCACCCTCGTCCTCAGGCTCTGCCCTTGGAGCCGGGTGGCTATTGACCATAAATCCCAGACTACCATGCATTATGTACAAGTATTCACATGAATAAGCACATATTCATAATCTGTGTGTCGATGCTTTGTGCTGTATTACTGCATATCCCCAAGCATGGTGGTCTCAATGATGGCTCACCTCTGTCACAGAACTTGCTGGCTGCATTAAGGCGAGACAGCCAATCCATGAAGGTGTCCTCATCATCTGCCCCAAAGTACACCTCTGACAGTCCTTTACAAGACAGGCAGAAGGCATAGTGCTTCTTGGTATCCTTGATGACAGTTATCGCAGCATCCAGCACAACAAACTCATGGCCTTCAGTGTCCTCCCGCGACCTGGAAGACAATTGATCACACTATATAACACAACCGCATAATGGAATTACAACCTGACAAATTGGTTTCTGTTGCTGGGTAGATGACCACAATTGGGACACTTCAAATTAAACAGTGTTCTTTCATTCATTGCCGAACAACTTAGTGTGATGCACAAATGGTGCCGCACGGTGGGTGTTGGTGAAGTCTTAGCCGGAGGTTGTGTTGGCATATATGTATATATCTGTTGTATGTATGTATGTATGTATGTATGTATGTATGTATGTATGTATGTACCGTATTGTCCCGGGCAAGCGCTCATGGGCACTTGCAGCTCAAGCACTAAAAATTGAGGGTGGGCGGGTTACACGATGCAAAGTTAGCTGCCAGGGGGTACCGAATCAACCTGCATCGTCGCCTACCTGTGCTTCGTCGAGGTCAGCCCGACGGTAGATAACGCTGCATCATGCTAGAAAGCGGACTGACTAGTAGCCTTGTTACCAAGCTTCCGCAGTGTTTGTTGCTTGCAGTACATGAATTTCAGTGCTGCAAACTAAGAACGCTACGAACGAGGCTATGGATGGGTGTGTGCGAAACTTTGATGCCGGATGTCATGGCGCCTGAAGCATATCACAACAATCGCAGCTATGTAATGTGAGCTCAGCGGACCTACTTTCGATTCACTATGCAACAAATTAGCATGGTGGGTGGTTACCCAAAGAACCTCAAAAAAACACTAAACTGTCAAAATTGGGGGATGGGTACTTGCCCGGACAATACGGTATGTTTGTTAGCATACTCCACTGCCATTTGTTCTATTTGTGAGGATAGGCTAGATTTACTGTATGGCAGTGAAAGCATGCAAAATCAAAATAACAGGAGATGTGTGTGCTAGCAGCTGAGTGATACACTTCTTGTAACCACATAAACTGGAGGCACTAGCCCAGTGTTGTTGTTAACTCCTTCAATCCGCATGCTAGACGTGTGTCCCACTGTCACATGCCGTCACAAAAGACCGACTAGACTGCTTCCACTTGTTCTGTGTGAGGCTCAATGAGCCTGCGTATGCCTAGTATTTGAGTGTTTGAAAAGCAGCAGCTCATTCAGTGCATGTTCGGTTGGGAAGCACAAGCAGATGTGTTACACATGTAGGACATCACCTTTGCACCACAATCCGATTACTATCCCACAGTGAATGTAAGTGTTCTTGAACAGCTGATTTCCCATGCAAAACACTGTATGGGTGTATTACGCACATAATGCTGTATTAGGCATGAGTTTTTGTGAGCAAATAATGCATGAGTGCACAGACTTCACCATATATGTACATTGGCAACTTCTTCAGTCCTTTCTTAAAGGCATGCTAGACATTTTGTTGTCCTTCAGACATACAGTGCTAGGACACTCTATACCAACAGACGTGTTTATGCCTAAAGAAGGTCAATCAAGAGTGATGGCTGCCAAAAGTATGTGCACTAGCTCAAAGAATGTTCTGACTATTCACTTGTGAGTACTTGCACATGTGTATGTATATGTAGGTGCATTATGCCTGCAACGTGGTAACCCTATCCACTGCCAGTAACTGTGTTAGTGGTTGCCAGGTAATGGATGCCTAATTGCTTTAGACACTTGGCTTCCTCGTTAGACTTGCATACTTCCGTCTCCACTGGCCCTGAGGGGGCTGCAAGTGTAGTAGCTGGGGGAGCAATGGTTGCTAACCTCCTCTGGGAATTCAGGTTAACTCATTGCCACGCTTCATTACCATTTCACCCACTCTAATTCTTGTTGTTCACATTGAAAGTTTTGGTTGCTGAGCAACAGACCAACAAATAAGAGCACACATTATCTGTTTTCAAAGTGTGATGCCACAGGAGTGTGCCAGGTTTCACTCAGGATACGTCTTTGACAAGGAAAACAACCTGTGTAGGCAGTGCTGTTTCAGGTTTCGATTGCGAGTTGATTTAGGTACTGCAACTGGGCAGTGTACACAAACTACCACACACATTGCATGTAGCCACGTTCCAAGGCCTCCCCCATTTTTTTTTTTGTTCTTCGTTCTGCTTCCGTGTATTATACCGAACGCAAACCATAGAACAAAAACAGGGGAGGCCCTACATTGCATGTATAAACACTCACTTGTAGTAGCTGAAGATGCATCCCTTGAGCACACACCACTTCTTTTTCCATGACCCACTGCTGCTTCTCTTGTAGAGGTAGCCAGAATACCTCTCCCCCTTCTCAAGCTCCGCTTTCTTCTGTGTAAGCAATTTCGACTTTTGCCCCTTGTTTTTCCCAAAGAAGGAGGTTTGACGAATCAAAGATCGCTCTTTCTTCTTGCGTTTTTTGCCGCCCTTCATGTGTTGTCCAATCTGCCCCATGGCCTGCACAGATGCTTGCATAGTCTCGTTACACTGCATCACGAGGTTGTCAATACTCTCATAGATGGTTCCATCACTCACATTACCATTCTCTTCAGGTTGCTGCAGAAGCTAAACAACAAATATCACAATTACTATAGTGCATGTACTCTAACTGCAAGTGTGCAATGCATATACTCAAGTGGCTTTATAGGCTACACACATGTACCATAGAGCATCACTGATGGTCCACTTGCGCTTATAGCCCTCCTTTCATATCCAGTATAGGTATTATAGAAACTTTAATCCCTTATTGGGGTGAGCCTGAGTAGCCTAACACCAGTGGGACTGCATTGCACACATGCGTGTGTATTTTGGCTTGTGGTCACTTAAGGTAAATTTTCATATAGCGTATTCTAAATAGTTCACAAAGATTGAATGTTCAACTGAACAAGAAGGGCTACTGCCACACTGTAGCGTTTGTGTGAAAGAAACCACAGAGTGTAAAGATGACTCAAGTTGTAGTAAACATGGCAACTTATTTCCTATGTTATGAGCCTGACTGTCGCGTGGCAAGGCAGGCTGCGGGTCACAGACAGCAAAATGCTCAGTCAGAGGAGTTTTCTTCATATAGACGCTGAACATGAATGACCAGCTGGACCACTCATACGCAGCCAAGACTCTCCTGTTAGCTCACAGCTTGAGTGTGAAGCTTAGCCTGTGTAGCCATAGTAGCAGCTCCAGCTGTACAAACAGCTGCAAGGTCAGCATGTGTGGCATGCTATAATTAATCAGCTACTTGCTCAGGCTTGTGCCAGCATCTCCCTAGGTAATACAATGCTGATAAGGCCACTTGAGTTCCCTTTTCTTGTGGCAGAGGCAATACCTGTGCTTCTGTGATCACTACTTGTTTTTCAGTTGATTGTGCAACTGTTGCACTTAGTTAAAATGCATATGCAATGAAGCAAGCAAACGTTGTTAGATACATCAAAGGCCAAGTCCATAATGCTGCATGGATATTCCACACAGATTCAGACTACACTACTCCAAGACTTCAAACGCTTGTTTCAACAACACAGAGTTCACAAGCAAGCTTCAGCACACAAGAAGGCAAAATCAACCTTCCATTAAAGGTCTTGTAATTGTAAACAAAGTAGATAGTGATCATGCCAACCTCCCTAGTGTGGACTGTTATTAATATTTCATATGCATGCTATCACACACGCATGTGACTATGCTAATATATTGGTATGGTATGTAACAGGACACTTTGGTGGCTACCACATTAGCACAAACTAGAGATTGCCTGTAAACCACAAAACCATGTCCTGACAAAGCCTGAAGTGTTGGATTCCACCACCTTATACTTCTCACTGTGTAGAGCAATAAGTATTGGAAGACCTCCCAGTGGGGTGAGCCAGATCACATTCATGAACTTAATGTACCATATAACCACTTATTAAACGTGTGTGCCCCATTTATGTGAGTGCAGCATTCTTCACTTAAACTTTTTACCACAAATGTCTATACACACATAAATCAACCCAATCATATGCACATGGTCTACATCTGCCATTACTTACTAGGAACATGCAAGCACAGAGTGTTTGCCTCGTGCACGTGTCCAGTGTGTAGTAGGCCTATAGCTTATTGTGAGGTGGGAGAACGAGAAGATGGCAAAGCGATTGTATGTTGAAGTCTACAAAGAGGTCAGTACCTGGTAGTGGGCCAAGGGCGCATCGAGTGATGTGCCCTTGGTTGGCTTAACGTTTCACCTTACCTGTGACCGCTAGATATCCCTGCATACATGTACATCGCTTCTTTCTCACCCTTTCCTTTGCCGTGCTCTCTTGTGACGTAGTCGCCATTTGCTTCCGTTATTGCGTTCTAGCATGGTCGAGTAGAGACTGCTGAGGTTCCATCAGGGTTCATTCACTCAGTGCTTGCATTTGTAAGTGTCAATGCGACCACATGCATGTCATGTCTGCACGCACGTGTGATTAGACTGCTCACGCTAATTAAAGTGTGACGGATATACACATTGTAGATCGGGAAATTTTCGTGTTAAAAAACAATTTGCGTGAAAAATTTTCGTGTTGATATATTTTCGCAGTTCGTTTGATCCGCAAAATTTGTTTAACGGTTGACGGTTACAATATGGACGAGTGCCTGGAGCGTTCTTAGCGTTTAGTCTACTACCAGGTATCGGGAGAGCCAGGTATCACTGGCTGTAACGCTGTGGCTGTCAGGAGTAGTCGTCGATCGGACATTTACTTCAGGAGGTGTGGATGTGCGCCCACACGCATATTTGTTAATCACCGCCACATATGTTTTTATCCGCGTGTTAAATTTTCGTGGTTGGTCTCAACCACGAAATTTTTGTAACAGCGAAATTTTCCCGATCTACGGTACATACATTCATACATAAAAACTCAGACTGACTGCGCTGCACAATTATCAGCGCTCGGCAATTAGCACCTATGATACTTCCAGTGTTTCTGTACCATTGCACATGCAGTGTTCAGCAACATGTCACAAATACAACTGTATGTAGTAACAACTTTCACAAATGAGAAGGATAGCTGCAGAGCGAGACTCTACCTTTGACACGACTATATGGACAAGGCCAGCCACCTGACTGCATTTCTTGTATGTGTAGCAGTCCCTATCTCCTGGTCACTCTAGTGCAGCTGATGAGGCCTGATATTGGCCAAAACATGTCCTGCGCAGTTGGTGATATCGCATAAGATCTGGGCCTGCTTTTTTTCAGGGATATGCAGCTCACTGATAGTCCATATTTAAGCCAATAAAGTCTGCCTGGATGCACTCTACACGTACATGTATGTATAGCTGCCAGGTTATTCTGTACAGATTGGTTTTCACATGTATCAATAAGGTGACATGCATGCATGACTTCAGCATGAAGAAAGCTACTACAGCAGTTGTTATCTGGGTAGCTACAACACAATAGCAGTGGTCAATTAGTCTGAGTACAGTGGTTACTTGGGAACAGTACCAGCTGTAGTAGGTAGCAATTAGTGTAGTAGTGGTCAGTTGCAGCAGGTGTACAACAAACACAGAACATGTGATGTATACCTGTGGCTGTGATGGAGAACATATCATGGCTTACCACACATGTAGCCTCCCTGCCAGGCCTTAACCACCTCCAGTATTCAATCACTTTCAGTATGCAAATATGGCTTGCGAAATCTTGTCACATGTACATGTAGGTGATGTCATGACACAGGCGACAGTGTTGAACAAGAGATCTTGATACCCCTTCTTGGAATGTCTGTACAAGGACTAGAGTACTGTAGTCTCGCGAAAGAGCGCCCAACCCCTCCTTTGGGCCCAATATCTGTATAAGGTCAAAGTTACTTGAATGAGCACCCACTCGTGGATTTTGAGGAGCACATCCTCAAGTGCTGTGCATATCGGAGGCAAGAAACTTCGTGTTACACTTCACCGAATGTTACTACAAGGCAGCTTTGCATAGACGAACGTAGCTAATGCAGTGTGCACCGCGAACTAAACTATGTTCACATGGTGCCGTTCAGAGTGTTGTGTGGTGTCAGGCCTTAACTTTGAAGCCGCTGGTGGCTACGCTGTACGGTATTGTTTGTCCAATTATTTGCTTCGAGGGCATCGAGTCGCTGCAAACATGACATGGGCACTCCTTCGTGGTTAAATGCGGTAGCACTTGAAAGAGCGCCTACCCTTCCTTCTTTGGCGGACTTATAAGGTGCTCTGCCCATGGGCGCTTTTTCATGAGACTATGGTACAACAGTTGGGCGTCACCCCTATGTGTTTCCCTCCTGTTCACTTGACACATCACATGTGACATGATCTCCCAGGCTGTTCCCCTCCCATACTGGTATACTGGAAGCAATCAACTACGGGAGGTAATATAGGGGAACATGCAACTCTCTAACCCATCTCATATGGTTTCACTGTTTCAGAAACAAGGGGAGCTTGTGTCTGGAAACATGCATGTGGCACCAATGGAGGGGTATACTACCTTCTTGAACTTAGCGGGCAGAATGAGGCTACAGCACATATCTACATGTAGTATTAAGTACCACTTTGTATGTAAACAGTAGATGAGCGCCAGTAATGGTGGTAGTTATAAGCAGTCGGCTTTAGCAGTTATATAAACAGTTGGCAGGTGAGCAATTGGCAGATGAAACAGTTGGCAGGTAAAACTAACGTTAGAGTTACTTTGGTGTAAAAGAGAGTGTGGTCACACTGGGAATCAAATTGGCATTCAATGTTTAGCACTGTGTTCATTTGTGTTCCACAAAAGCCAGAAGAAGCTAACATGCCGTAGCTGGTATGTTGAGCAAGTTGGCTCAAAACAGCAATTACTGTTCAAACGAATGAAACACAGTGGCGGGGAACTAATTGCAACAAGAGTGTAGTTAGTAGACGGTAATGGACAACACTTAGTGTCAGTCCAAACAAACCAGTGGGCAATTCTACCCTCTTAGAAAAACAATTCACCCACATGACTTTTACATTTTGTTGTATATCTGTTTAACTGCCCACACTTGAAAAAACATGATGGCTTTACTTTGCTACCCAGTGATTGCCACACTTTCAAATACTAATGATGCCAAAACCTGTCATGACGTGTGTGTAGCGTGATGTTGCTATGTACAATGTGCTTGGAAGATACATGTGCAGGTTCTGTGCCAGCAGAACGGGTGTGACAGGCAGCACTGGGGTGAAAGGACATGGCAGCTGTTGTGGTCGGGTAGAGAAAGAGCCTTTGTCGGCATTGGATGCACCATTTCTCTCTCTCTCTCTCTCTTTTTTTTTTTTTGTTTACCCAAACAGGCTTACTCCTCTCACCTTGAAGAGGTTCCATTCCAACATTGTAGGTAATTTTCAGACTGGTAGGTATTCACTGGTTGAGAGCAGTGACTACTGGTTGAGAGCAGTGACTACTGGTTGAGAGCAGTGACTACTGAAAGCTTACAATGTGTTTAGAGTGGACCTGGACAGTATGGTTGAAAGTGTTCTTAGGTGCTACATGGATCCCAGCTGAAGTCAAAATGCAATACGTTAGCCCGTAGGCCAGAAAATGACTTCTAGGGAACAAAATTCAGTAGTTAGTCAATTTCAGTGTGTGGATACAATCCAAAGGATTCCAAGACAACTATATACTACTACTACTACTACTGTAATGCCCGACTTTGGCATGGCCAGCAGTTATCACATCTAGCTAATTGTCTAGACAAGCTTACTATCTCTTTGTTTTCAAGGCCTGAAAAAGTGCTTAATATGGTATCTGCCCTGAATTACTTCCCTGGCATATTTGTGCACAGTGGCATCCCAGTAGGTGTCATTGGATCCAGGGATTGAGAGCCTGATGGTGGCACTACTGAGGCACTCTAAGACACTGCGTCTACACTTAAATGTAGGAAATACCACATGACGCTCACTGTCTGACATGGAGTTATAACTATACACATACCCAGGGGGTACATCTGTCCTAGACAACACATCACAGTCTTTCTTGTACAGGAGATGTTTGAGGATTAACTGTTGTGTGATGTTTACGGCTAAAACACAGTAAACCGAGACAGAAACTGCAACATATTATGTATACAGTGAAATGGACAGGGCATACCCTTGGGGCAACAGGCAGTATGAATCTGTGAAGGCAAGCATTAGATATCTCCATTCCAGAGTATACTAACACAAAGTATATAACTCCAAGCCTTAGCGGTAATCTACACTTGTCCACATTGTGGATGGTTACTACAAAAGATAGTAATGTCTATTGTACTGCCACTATTTCATTGTACATCTGGTTCCTGAGACAATTTCTGGCTCTAGCCCATCCTCAAAGCCCAAGAGATATCCCTAGACATAAATATCAGTTCAGCAGGAGACACCTTTATACACACCCTTGTAGGTGTGTAGAAGTGGGCCTTGAGAATCGATTAGGATCATAGCACACAGGTGAATTCATAGACTTCTAGCACGATTCATGCTTGGGTAGTACAGTAGAGAAGTAACAGAAATTCATAGCTGTACAAACAACAGTAATTCCCAAGTGACGGATAAGCTCCAAAACGTGCGGAGCAAAAAAACTGCAAGTGTGGGATGGGGATGGAGAGGAGTTATCAAATACACATATGTAGTACATAGTACTACATACCCACTATTGCATACCCACTCCTACATACTCACATGACAGAAGATGTACAGTGAAACCAGGCTACAGTGTTTCAGTTAAGTGTAACATTGGAAGGGGAAGGCCTGGTACAGTTTATCATACCAGTATTGACACCACTGGTGTGATAAACTGTACCAGTCAAAAGAGAGAGGGCCTGGTCTAAAAGAGGCTGGGCAAGTGCAGCAGTTTCATAAGTAACACTCATCGCTCTGGACAAAAGAACATGTGTCACAATGTGTTTCCTCAGTTGGGAACCCTCCCCCTCCTCATCAGTTTACCACCTTAGCCAGGGAAGTAAGCTTATCTTCGGAAGCTTATCTTTGGGAAGTAAGCCTATCTTCGGGGAAGTAAGCCTATGTTTGGGATACACTTGCACACTATACAGTGTGAAAATATATACAATCACATGACATTCCTGTACATATAGTTGAACTTAAGTCCACCATAGCCACACTGTCTAGTGAATAAACTCACAGTGTGTGGTGGTGATGGCAGAGGTTGTTGCTGCTTTGCTAACGACAGTGTCTTGGAATCATCAATCATCAGGCTGTGGTCCCTGTCAAGGCTACGTCCACGTGTTGGTGACTCACTCCGACCAGAGAATCGAGAACTGTAGAGCAGAGAGGAGGCAGTAGAAACCATGGACTCGCGGTTAGAACTGAAGTTCGAGGAACTTGTCGATGCTGAATCTTGTCCTCCCTGGGAGGGGTCGAGAAAGGAGAGTCGACCAGACTCCCTTGATGCAGTCAGCAGGTGTAGGGCATCCTTCCACTGTCGGTACTCTGCCTCTGTGTATGCAGCAAAGTAGAGTTCATTCCCATTGCTGCTGTTCCCCTCTTTTTCAGAGCGGCCATCCACGATGCCTGAGATTACAAAGCAGTGGTCTTTATCAATTTCTTGTGTTGGTTGAATGTTGAACTGAGCGCTGGCATTTTCAAGTGAAAATGCTCGAACCAGTACTTCTTCATTGGAATCCTCATAAATAGAGAACTTCATTTCCTTGTTATCGGCCTTGCACCAGCTTCTGTGCCACCGGTACTCATCTCTGCGGAGCAGATATCCGGTTTGGAGGAGAGTAGGAAGTCCCCTCAGTGGATCTGACAATTCGCTCCCTACTGAAAGAAGGAAAGAACAGGTTTCATTTCACAGCAAGACAGTTGACAGATGCCATCCTTGTTTAACCAACTATGAAAGCAAAAACAATAACATGACCATCGATGGTCAGATGTACTTTAAACGTCTTTGAGCAGCAGCTTGTATTTAGTACATAAACACAAATGTATTAGCCTTGTCCTCGTTCCAAAAGCACACAATGGCCTTTTCATTCAACTGATAAGAGAGTTTGAAAAGAAACTAATAGTTGTTGAAAGGTCTAAAGGAAGATTTCACTACAGATGGTTGGACATAAGCCCATATTTGGCACCACCATTTCATGCGAAACTTTAATATTCATTCTATTATGAATACCTACAGTATAGCTAATCACATAAATAGAAAATTCATGACTACATACCAAAGTCATTCATTACGCCAATGTGGCGGTGACTCCATCACAAACATTATTTACAACAGGTGATGGCAGCATGACTATAGACAAATGAATAGATACACATCAAGGTGGGATGTCAGCAGGTACCACAAAGTTTTCAATCAGATAGAGGTATATAGCTACCGGCAAGCGACCTGAAGCCAGTTCAAAGGGAAGGTTGCTGTGGTAGCAGGAAGTACCCTACAGCTATGCATTTCTGAGAATTGACATTATAATGTGCTCTACCCAACTTCCTTGTGATTTACCCACACATATCCAGCATGGCCATTCAGTGAGCAAAGAAACTGATCAGTTTCCTCCATTGCTCACTTACTACCATAACATGATATGCAATTTAAGGACACAATAAATTCAACATCATCCTCAATCTGTCTCACTCCCCCATCATAAACACAGCTTCTTTAAAGAGCGTCAGAATGTACTGGAAGATGCTGACATGCTATACTGGTTTGTTGTGTTCAGCATTAAGAGTTGGACCTTCTGTGTTTGAGTGTGGAGTATAGAAAACTGTCTAACTCAACCAGCCAGTTACAGTTAGCAAGCATACCACCATATGTACAGCCAGACACTCAAGTGTCCAGGTGTTGATGTCCAGCTCAGTTACACTGTGACAACCAGGAAGCAGACCAGTGGCTCTTCATCACTAAACACCTGCACATGCTCTGTAGTGTGAGTCATAGATACCAGTTCCCAACTCATAATGGGATTAGCTTAACAAATACACTCAGCCGCCTACTCTTCACACTCCTACTCTTTTGGTGGGAACGCCTAGAATTTCAAAAACCGTTGTCTTGAAGTTTCTGACTTACACCACTGTTGCATGTACTGTACCTTTGTGTTCAGTTGTTGATGTCATTCATGTGTGTAGACTAACAAACTAGCCTATATTTGGTTGTATATGCCCCCAGGTGAAGAACAATTCGACAACGCACTCCCTGAGTTTGATGGTCATTCAATATCCCAGAGGAAAAGGGTGACATGTGACAAGATATCACAAGTTGTTATGTCATTGAAGTGTAATGGCAACAATTGAATGAAGAGAGAACTCCACGCATCAGTGCTCCATTCTTCCTACAACAAGGCTCTAACCAACAACTTAACCAACTGGTGACGTTATTCCTTTGGAAACTGTCCTACCACCTTAGCTCGTTCCTAAGTAACAGTGAAATCAAGGAGTTTACCAATCCTTAGTGGTATATGATGTTTCGATGGTTAGGTAATGCTGCTGAATACTTAAAGACAGAGCATCGAGGAACCAATAGGCTATACATACTCATTGGACAGTGCATCTGCGACAGAGAAATTTGAAGCAAGCAACAAGACTTTCTTCACTTGGGGGTGTGGAAGGCACGACACTTGATGAGAGCCTGGGAATGAAGCCATTCATACCCCACTCATAAATGTGAGCCTAGGGGAATGCACAAGGTTCGTGACTAGAGGTGTAAAAATGCAAAATATATTGATACAAATTGGAACTGCATTCTGATAAAAAGACAGGTCAGGTTTCATCAGTATCATTTATCAATTGGGATGTGCATGAGTGAGTGGCGTAGCCCATGTGTAGGGCTATTAATTTCACTCACTAAATGTGAGCAGCTCTCATACTGCCCTCCAGCGCAGACACTGGCTCACCACATGATGCTGAGTTGGCTGCCAGAGTACTGGTGCATATTACTTTTGTTAACTCTTGAAGTGAAAATTCATCAAAGGAGGAATTTGAGATGTCTTGAACTTCACACCCACATTTTCTTGGTACTCTAGTACTGAAGCCTTTGTATAGGAACTAACTTCAGCAAATATTATCCACAAGGAGGAAGATCAAAAGTAGCACATGCAAGTTTGCACAGAGTCACCTCTATAGCCAAGGGAATGCAATCTCTAATCTTGGCACTCTAATGATCATCAGTGATTGGATATGGCCACAAGGAAAACTCCTCCTTGCCCAACAGACACTGAAGGTTTGGCACAGCTGAAAGATAGGGAGATTCCCTGCTTTAGCTATTCAGTAATGCAATGTATAACAAAAAGTATTTTACACAGTATAGGTGCAACCCTGTCTATGATCAGGTGTCAAGAGCCACATTGGTGTAGGCCTAACCAACACTTTAGCATGCTAACTAAAGTGAGCACTAAATAGAAGGAGGTCAGTCAGTGAGGAGTCAATGGGGGGGGGGGGGGGCACTAAAACGACATTCATGGTTAGGACACAAAGTCTCTGCTGATGTTATTGAGTGCAATACAAACTAGTTTAGGTGTGGTACTGGTCTACTGTGAGGCATTCTAGTCCAAGCATGTACAGATGTTGATTGATACTGAACTACTCACTCATCTGATTGCCGATTAGCTGAGCTGTCATCTTAGGTAGTTCTATGGGATGCTTCCCCTTACCTGCTGTTTACATACACAACTCGATGATATAACCGTATTACAGACACACTACTTACGTGCACATGTAACTGCAGCATACCTCAGAAGGGTGAGGCAAAATTTGGATGATTCTTCCATAACAGAAGTTAAAAGAAGGAGCTATCTCAACTATGTACAGAAGATTTCAAAGTGACATGGCATGCAGCGCCCAGCATACCACAGACAAGATCACTCTGATAGATATAGTACACCTAGCTCTGGAGTGGTCACCCAAACCACAGGCTGCTTTGGGACACCTGGTATACAGGTATATGTAAACATCAAGTTCCCGGCACCCAAAGCAGAAGAGTGGAATGCTAAATGTACAGCATGTAGGTTTATTTTAGTCTTGACACTGGTGTATACAAGCTATTTATTATACCAGCAAAATCCCAAGTTGAACCAACGTCACAGATGTTTGTTGAAATGGGAGGAGAGCCCTGGTTGAAAGCCCTGGCTGCATAAAACACGAAAGTGCTTTTCAGCCAAAAATTTTGGGAGGTGACAGAATGTACGTAGAACAGAATGTGTATGCAAGGAGTTACTCATGCCATACCTCTTGGTCTGTTTCCTGAAAAGTATCCACTATCATCATCCCCATTGAAGCTGATTGGTCGTGGAGGAAGTCTGCCCTGCTCAAGGGCATTGAGGCTCTCTTCATACTTGGCTCTCAGGCTCTCTGCCTCCTCTGAAAGCTTCTCTCGTTTCAACATTAATCTCACGAAAGTGGCAACATTGGGAAGAGTACGGTTGATCACTACAGAAAACAAGGAAATACAAAGCAGCTGACTGCAATGGACTCCCAAATTAGGGCTCTATTCGCAACCGTAATGTTATGCATGTGTCTTCGACAATAAATATATGCTCTTGTTAAGCTGTTTACGACTGCCAACAACACCTCAGTCCAAACAGTATATTATACACCAATATGGTTCTACGTAGGTGTACAGTAAAGCGCACTCACCA
Source organism: Agelas oroides (assembly GCA_949130485.1). Taxonomy (NCBI): domain Eukaryota; kingdom Metazoa; phylum Porifera; class Demospongiae; order Agelasida; family Agelasidae; genus Agelas; species Agelas oroides. Next base: position 6,827,207 of record OX422190.1, read on the forward strand.
CTGAACAACTCTTTTGGGTCAGTGGTGACCCCAGACATGGCGGCGTATTACCAGTTGATTTAGCTTCTCTTCGATTCAGTGACAGCTGAAAGTTTCAATACTCAACATACATCAGCAGATGCTAAGGCCATTTTAGACACCTACCGACACAGAACTGCCAAACGCTTCGCGCGTGTGATTTGTGTATCGAGCATATTTTGTTGGGTCCCGATCCCTCGCAAAAAATTATTTCGAGGGCCCCGAAGTGCGCGTTATATGGAGAGTCTAACCTCCAGCTGCTAGAGAAGGATTTGAGGCCTCAGTGAAAGGTGCTGTGTATGAGGTGTTGTGCATGAGGTATTGATCTGTCAAGGAATATCCAGCTACAAGGAAAGGAGATTTATAAGGGTGACTAAGGGGGGATTGATCGCAATTTAATTCAGGAAATTTAGTTGGCGTACTGAGATAATGGCCACCAGGGACATGTACACGGCAAATTACACAGTGATATGCATACATGTACAATTTGAAAATAACCTTAAATCAGGCTACAATGATATGTAATTTGTTAAAACATTGTCTACTGGGGGGAGAAGGAGAAAAGGTAGTCTCGTTCCCACATTATTTTGTACACTAAAAATGTATTATGTGACATCACATGAAGTTTTAGAGCTGTAAACAGACGACTTGTTGCATGGATTGTCATTTTAGAGTTTTTGAACGCCAAAGAATAAAACATGAAACCTCTATCAGCCTCAGAGAGACTCTGGAAAATCCTTACTTGAAATTTGAAGTACAGGAACTTAAGTTGGCAAGCTCAGAAACACACCACCCATTCATAAAAGTCCTGGCATCCTTCCATTGGTATGCTCTCCAGTTCTGCTTGGCTTAGTCTTCAGAATACTGCCTCAACCACCTATCTTCCTTGGTCGCCATATATTGTTGCAGTATGTGATGTTAATTGCACAAAGCAATCTGATTGGAGTTCCAAGATTGTGGTGCTTGGAACTAAAATCTTCTCTGTATGTATTTGACCTGCTGTTTGCCTGCCTGAGCTATTGACATAGAAGGTTACTGTCACATCGTGTTAGAACACTCGTCAAGCACCATAGGCTAATTTGCGGCCCTTTTCCTAAAAATTTGTCCACCTTTAGAAATAAAGTACAAGGTAGTCTCACTATTGAGGCTAGGTATATGGTTAGGCAAGAGCGCATAAGAACGGGCAGCTAGAGTAAGAGCGTGTAACTACGTAAAATTCGAAACCGGGCGGAATTTACCGCCAGTACTAAAAATAGTAACACGCCCTACACATGCTGCGTTGACATAAGCCATTATGCATTGTTACTAAGCACCGTGTGTTCTATTTTTATTACGGTTCAATATTTTGCCCGGACTACGGGCTTCTATTGGAGTTACACGCTCTTACTCTAGCCGCCCATTCTTATGCGCTCTTGGTTAGGCAATAAGGGTGCAACCAGCGTACCTGGAATTATTACTAATTGATCTTGATAAAAGCTTTTTCTATGACTGGACTATATAGGCCATTAGTCTTGATTTAGTGAGATCGCTCGGTAAAGGCCAAGAGAGTGTCTGTTGAGATTTGGAAATCAAGTAGTAGAGGACCAGGTCACTTGAATTAGTAAAGTTCAATCATGTCCTATCTGTTCTGAGAACACCACTCAGCACAAGCAGGTAGGCTGACCATAGATACTGCGCTTTGCAGGTAGGTTGTCAGTGATAGACTAAGCCACAAGTCAATTCGGCATATCTTAGGTGTAATGAAATTATGAGTAGCTAGCTAGTAACTATAGCCTCTATAGTAACTATAACCTCTGATGCAGTAATACTCAGGTAGGCTGACCATAGATACTGCGCTTTGCAGGTAGGTTGTCAGCAGATACACGCTGTCTGTTTCCTTCTGACAACCTACCTGCAAAGCGCAGTAGTAGAGTAGATCAAACCTAATCAGTTCAGTAGTGATTAGGCTAGGAGTCCCATGTGAATCACAAATATTGTGACCGTTTTTACAATTTAGATGGTCTTTTAGAACCAAAAAGCCCAGAAAGCTCTGGCTCTAGATAAAACCCTCACTTAACGTATAGAAATCATTGTGTCAGTTCTTTTGGAGAAACTCAAGAACCACATAATGTATCTAGCCACTTGCAAATGCTTCCAGAATCAGATCCATGCTGTTTGACCCAGTAGAATGATTTACCAGTTGACTTGCTGACAGCCCTTGACTTTTGCGGACTGTACTTCATACTACTATACGTGTCTATCATATTGAACTCTATGGTGTGTACATAAACATAGGCATGTGCCTATTATCATGTACAGGTGGTATCTCTATTAAATATGCAAGTCCCAAACCGGATGGAAGTGTTGATTTGGTGTTAACGGAAGTTTCCAATCCCTGTCCTACTACTCAGCTATCTATGGTGTGACACCAGATATCATGTGGTAGATGGGTGGGGCTTTAAAGTGTGGGTGTGGCTTTAGGATTGTGAAGTGCAGAAACATGTTTTGGGAGTCATCTTGGCATAGTTGGGGTGAGCTTGAGTGAGTGCATGCTGCTGTATATGTAGTCAATAGAAATTCATACATGTGTCTGTAATTCCATGCGCCTATTAGGATGACCACCTGCAACCAGTTACTGCAAGTTACTGGCTACTGTAGGTGTTCTAATTTTAAGGTGCTGTGCTTGTGTGTGTGTGTGTGTGTGTTGAGGGTATTTGCTTCCTGCACAAACCAATATAATCTACCTCCCGAACTGTACGTGTCAAGGCAACTGTTATTTGCTGAGGGCTCCAGCTGATCACATTCAGGAGAACATAAAGTACTATCACCTGATGTAATTTGGAAGAGAATCATGACAAAGGACATTATTAAATGCATGTACCCATCCCCTGACATGAATGTGTGTGTACACACACTCAAAGCTTGTGCACACACAGATCACACAGACACATACGGACAGGCAGAAAGACAAGCAGGGAGACAGCCAGACAGACTGACAAACAGATATATAGACAGACACAGGCACACAGTCACAGATGGACAGACATGCATGCATGTACACACACGCACACACGCACACACATGCACACACACACACACACACACACACGCACACACATGCACACACGCACACACACATACACACACATGCACACACACACACACACACACGCACACACACGCACACACACGCACACACACATGCACACACATGCACACACACACACACACACACACACACACACACACACACACACACACACACACACACACACACACACACACTGTACAAAACACACTACACAATGCACACCTACTTGCAGAAGAGAAGCAATGGATTGGTATATACCTGTATGTGAAGAGGTGTAAGGTTGTGTGTGTTTACGGCGTGCCTACTAAAATGAATGCTAGAATCACTCTTAACCCTTTAACTACTAATGACGACTATAGTCGTCATCGAAATTCGGCCGCATGTTATCAGTTGGCGCAATCCATTTTGAAGATAGGTTCTGCGCTAGCAGAAAGGGTGGGACGAAGGGAGGTGGGTGGGTGTCACCCAGAGGGTGACAGTGCATGGCGGCTGTGGTAGCTGGCTGTAGAAAGCCCTGGTCAATGCCAGGTGGGCCATTGTTCTGAGAAAACACTCCTTTTGCGTTGTAGGGGAGACATTTTAGGCAGCTTTCAGTCTGAAGGAGTGCTCTCTGGTCAGAGGGCCCTGACTATTGAACGCTTGCTAATGGGTGGGTGTAGTCAAGGTCATGAACTCGTAAAGGACATGTGGAAGAAGCTGTGGCTCAAGTTTTCAGGGCTAACTCACAGCAGGAGTGGAAATGCAGGTGAAAAAAGGTGTGACTAGTCTAAACAAGACCTCTGAAAAATACAATTCAGTAGTTAAAGGGTTATTAATTAATGAACACCCCCCCCCCCCCCCCCCACAGTAATAGATATATACTATGCACAGACACTTAATACTTCAGCAATGCCACATTAGCAGACATGATACCTGTATAATGGACATGATACCTGTATAATGGACATGATACCTGTATAATGGACACTTAAGTGGTTCCAATATACGTAAACAATACTTCCATTAGATGGACATTCATCTGCAAGGTTGTCCACTGTTACTGTTGGATTTCATAACTGGTTGTTAAATTAGCACTGTTACTCATAATGCTAGCCATTGGTTAACCTTCCCCATCAAATTACAGCAGAGGAAAGCTCTGGAGATGCAGCCACAGTATGCTCAACATCCTGAGTATGCATTGCAATGCCCGACCCTATATACTAGACATGTACCAGAAATCCACTAAAATGTGGACATCTCACTATAGCAGTATGTGGCTTAATTTTGATGGTGTCTGTCTTAATTAGACAGGTTCCACCGTACTCTAACTAGCAGGACAAAATTGGCAGTTCAATCTGTTTACATGTGTGTGCATGTGAGGGTTAACTTGTCCAGGCTTATTCCCATTCCATTCTGATGTATGGCTTCAGAGCTGTTGACAGCCGTGACAGGCATCCTCTGACCTTTCTTTGGCCTACACAGGTTTTTGATGGCCTCCTTTGACTTCCACTAGACCTGGTCGTGTCTAATATTTCCTGGCCTCACCTGGCTTCTATTGGCCTCCTGTGAATTTCTTGGCTTCCTGTAGCTTTCTCTCTGGTGTCCTCCGACCCTTCTATATATACCGTCCACACTACTCTAGTCTCCCGTACTTCCTCTGGCCCCTTCACTGCACACTTTTGGCTTCTTTTGGTATCATCTTCCCTCTTCTGCCCTTCCTTGGCCTCACCATTTGGTTAGCATTTTGTTGAGGCTTTCATGCGAAAGTGTCAAAGGGTCAGTGAACTATACTGGCATTTTCAGGTTTACTTGGCATGTATAGTAGGGATGTTCACCATGGCGTATGTAGTGACTGCTGTTGTTTTTGTTAGAGCTCACACAGTCAGAACAAATCTGACTGTATCTTGTACACTCTTTGTGTTGCCTGATAAAGATTAGCTTGCATGATACACTACAACCAAGTTTGCACTGCATGATCAACAGTGTGAAGTCCAACAGCAAAGCAACCATGGCATGCATGGATGCATGTGTACAACTGCGCCAGTCCTATTAAACTACTCTACAGTGTAGGGTGTGTGTATATAGCCATATTACTGTATATATGTACAAGGGTATGTTAGCAGGCATTTCTAGGTATATGTATGAAACCGGACATTCTAGGTACGAAACCAGGTACTTACCCCGGTACACCTCACCCGGTACACCTCCCCCGCATACTGCAAGCGATCAAAAACTGGAGCCGGGGAAGGCCTGGGAACGAGGCTACCCCGGTACACCTCACCCGGTACACCTCCCCCGGTACACCTCCCCCGGTACACCTCACCCGGTACACCTCACCCGGTACACCTCACCCGGTACACCTCACCCGGTACACCTCACCCGGTACACCTCACCCGGTACACCTCACCCGGTACACCTCCCCCGGTACACCTCACCCGGTACACCTCACACAGTACACCTCACCCGGTACACCTCCCCCGATACACCTTACCCGAACACTTGGTCCTGGCTTTAAACATGGTGAAATGATTGTAGTAGAAAATGTAGCTATACAGCAGCAAAATAACCTTTTAATGCATACATGCAGTAGCAGGTCATGGTGTTTAGAACCCGGGTCCAGGAGCTGAAAGGTGGCAGAAGCAGGAGTTCAAGTCCCATATCAGTGCAATGATGACTGTGCTACCTAGTGCTAGAAGTAACAATGTATGAATTTTGGTCAAGAATCGAGGGGCATCCTCTCCATCTCCCCAACTCAATTTTTCATACACACTTCTGCTCTGAAGTAAGATACTCAGGAGAAGAGGAGCATCAAGGGATGCAGTTTGGACTTGTCACATTCTTCCATTCGTTTGAAAACTGTGCATGTACCAAACTGCAACCCACAAAATGTAAAATTGATTTCATGGCTGAATTTCTATAACACGTGTAAAGTGATGAGTAAGTGTAGTATTTTATTTTTATAACAAAATGAAATTAGGTGAAATGAGATGAGACTACAAGTTTTTGGGAGGGGAAATAAAAGTTCTTGCCTCACACTGTAAATCATATAAGCAAGTAAGTTGCAAGACAACTAAATATAACATGTTTATTGGCTTTGGAATGTCTTTAGAGAGCATGCATAGTCTACTTTGCATGATTAGCTAGTAACCTGTCTCTGTCCAATTGCAACCTCCTCTGGTCTCAAGCATCAGAAAATATTTTGTGTTCCGAATCTAGTGGCTCTTCTTGCTTGCAAGATACCTAAGTATCCTAAAATTACATGAACTCTTCTTGCTTGGGTGTGGTCCGTGAGCTTCCGATCCTTTGTTTGTGACATTACTAGACAGTTCTGAGTATCCCAGGATACTTATTAATATTCTGGGATCTATGGGCCAGGCCCCACTTGCTTGGGACTTCCGATAGTCCTAGACAACCCAGGATGAATACTGAACACCAAGACCATTTCTGGTAGCAATGACAGTATACAAGACAGTTAACAAGATTCTAAGTAAGCAAATCACTAGACAAATCTTAGGATGGTGTTTGAGATTCTGATGCCAGAGTTGCAGTTGTAGGTTCAGTGGGTTGAAATTCTGGGACGTCTGTCTCAACTTGCTCTTTGCTTCTGCAGCAGATTATTGAACAGATGGTCTGCAAACATTGTATACAGAAGGATATTTCTGGCTATGATTACAATTAAGTTCTAGAAAGCTGGGTAGTTTTATCCAGTACATCATCTATGAGTTAGTTCACAGTTCAACTGATTCATAACAGCTAGTATAAACAATTTCTCACTATTAATTTCTCTTTGAGGTGTAGAAGACGTCATGCATGCAGTGGCTGGCTCTTAAGATCTAAGTACACAAAGTAATAAATGTAAGATTCATACATGTTAGTGCTGTTGTCAGAGTCCCACAGATTATTCATACGAACTAAGCAATGCTTTTTAGTTATAATTATTTAGACTCCAATTGGACTTGACACTTCCATGTAGACATAGAATATGTGGCAAACCATAAAATTAATATAGGCTATTGGCCATGCAATAGAATATGTGGCAAATCATAAAATTAATATAGGCTACTGGCCATGCAATAGAATATGTGGCAAACCTTATAGGCAACTGGCTAAAGGCTATTCACATACGTACAGTACCATAATCAGTGTAAATGAACATACAAAAGTGTACCTTGAATGATCAAGAGAGAAATTCATCCAAACACATCATGCCTCCAGCATTGTACGTCATAGTCTGAAGTTAGGAGCAATTAAAGCAGGTATACTTACAGTTGCTCCTCACTGTAAATATCTATACATGCTATACAGTACTGCGAAACACTCTGAATAGCTACCTTCTAAGAATCTTTGAGAATCATGCTTACCATCAGCATCAGTTGCCGTTTCAAAGAGCATAAGAAATACGTAGTCCTAGATGATATATATCACGTACGCACTTGCTGGAAAGAGGCATCTCATAAGGAGCTTGCACCATCTATTGCCTCCCTTTTCAACTTATCCTTGAAAGCTGGAAAACTCCCTGATGAATGGAAAATGTTGTTCCGATCCCAAAGAACTCGCATATTCAGGATGTACGGTCTTACAGTCCAATTTCCTTACTTTCCATCATCAGTAAGACTCTTGAACGTTTTGTACACTGGATTCTAATGGAACATCTATCTGCAAACTCAGTCATCACTAACCACCAGTATGGTTTTCAGTTGGGTCGTTCCACTGTAACACCTCTTCTACTTGCCACTCATTCATGGCACAACCACTTGGAAAGACGTGTTCAAGTTGGCTGCATTTTTCTTGACCTCTGTAAAGCATTTGACAGTGTGCCGCACCAGGTGCTGTTAAACAAGCTTTGTGGTTTGAACTTACCAACAACCATCTTTAACTGGCTGCAGGACTATCTCTCAAACAGACACCAGCAGGTTGTGTATGATGGTGTTACTTCGCAAGCCCTCCCTGTTAAATCTGGAGTCCCGCAGGGTTCGATTTTGGGCCCTTTACTGTTTCTGCTGTATATAAACGATTTGCCATCCTGTCTATCCCCTGAGGACTCTAGTATTGTTCTCTATGCCGATGATATACTTTTGTACAGGCCTATAAAAACAGAATCAGACTGCAAAGCCTTTCAACAGGACATCAACAAAATAGTGAACTGGATCTCTGAAAACCATCTTACCATTAATGTAGAGAAGACCAAATGCATGACCATCTCTAGACTAAGATCGACCATCCCCCTCCAAGTGGAAGTAAATGGACATCAAATTGAAGAAGTTATAACTTTCAAGTACCTGGGTGTCTGGATTTCATCTGACCTAAGCTGGACTAAGCATATTGAAATTACTTGCTCCAAAGCCAGACGAGTTCTGGGATACATGTACAGAACGTTTGCACCGTATTGCGAACCAGATACCATCATTTCATTATACAAATCCCAAGTCCTCCCCATCCTAGATTACGCTTCAGTTGTCTGGGAGCCACACTTGAAGAAAGACAAACTTCTATTAGAAGCTGTCCAGCTTCAGGCCACCAGGATGGCCAGCAGACAATGGAAAGAAAACGGTGTGTCATTAAATCAAAGATTTGAGCTTCCAACATTAGAAAACAGACGTAAATATTTTAAACTATTACTTACAAGTTTTTAAGTGGGTATACTTATTGTCCCACAGGCTATTTTGTACAGCACCCTAACCCAAACCCTAGATTGTTTCATTCTAAATATATTGTTCAACCTTTTGCTAAGACAGAAGCTTATTATCATTCCTTTTTCATTGACTCTGTAAGACTATGGAACTCCTTACCAAATAGCATTGTTAATAGTCCATCAGTTCTGTCGTTTAAAACTGGTATTAGGTTGTATTTGTCCATTAATTAATATGCTTCTAATTTTTCTTTTACTTCCGTATCCCTTTGTATTAGCAACTTGCTATTGGGATGCTTGTACCTGGTATTTTCTAAATTCCATGGTGTTTCAGTATAAAAAAAAAAAAAAAAAGGACAGTCAACACTCACTGAAAGGCTCAGAATACACACTTGCTGGAAAGAGGCATCTCATAAGGACAGTCAACACTCACTGAAAGGCTCAGTCAGAATAAGAGACACCAAAAAATTTATTATTGAAATCACTACCGAGCTCACCATAAGATGCTAGTACACAAATGTATGGACATGTTACCAGTGCATGAACTAGCTTTTAAAATCTTAACATGGAGAGGACTATAATACTGGTACACAGACTGAGTGTGTCTCTCAGTCTGCCAGCAAACTACTGAGTAAGCACACAGTCATATTGCGTCTCTCAGTCTGCCAGCAAACTACTGAGTAAGCACACAGTCATATTGTGTTGTACATGGCAAACATTGAGAGTTGGAAGACATGGTCCATAAGAGGTAGCTAATGTATGTGTAATTGTATTCAAGCACCGGAAGAAGGCAGGTACTTATAAATTAGGCAGGGACACCCACATTCTCAGTATACCCCAGTATATAACAATACACATGCATGTATACATGATGACAGTTTGCTATATCTTGCACAAGTTCTGGAGTCAGATTGAGAACACAATTCTATTATATACAAGTACTGCATGTGATTCTGATTTTTACTGCACAAGGACTGGGGTTTTAATTGCTAATTCACCATGGAGGCCAACTAAACTCAAAGTAAAGAGATATACTAAGCTATATATATACCAAATGCCATGCAGTTTCTGAGCGAGCCCCACACTAGCTGTAGTCTATGGAAATTACGTTTGTCGGCCTGTGCACCAGGAACTGTAAACATTTCATGCATGCTCAACACTCATAATATGGAGCACTTCATCATGTAGAATGCCTTCATATTCTATGTTGCTCCAATCCCATGGTAGCAGGCATAGCTCTTATGTATATAGAGCACTCCGGCCATAGTATATAGCTCCCTGTGCACTGGATAAATGTAAGGTACTACTCAGTCATATGTAGAGTCCTTGTCCTGTACTATTAATGCACAAATGGCTATGAATGTGCACTTGCGTAGTTTGTACCTGAAAGATTCAACTGCAAGAGAACATCTTCAGGATGTATTGAAGTCTGAAATTTCTGAAGAACACAGTGGCATATGTACATGTTGAACTAATTTTCGCTAGAAACGGAAACGGAAGTTGTACGAGGAAGACAAGTTGCAATTTGCATCGCTGGCACAGTAGTAAACAAGCAAAGATGTGATGATGCGTAAGTGGACTCCTATCGGTCTATCGGTGAGGTTTGTGTGTGAGGCCGGGTGTGTTTACATGTATAGTGTTGGGATAGTGGTGGGGGAGCCTGGGAACGACTGAAGCTAGTGGCAGTAGTGCTGATGTAACTCACGTCGTCGTCTTCGTCGAGTGTTTAGGTTCTTACAAGCTCCTCCCCCACTCCCTGCAAGGCAACCCTTGTATTCGAAAACAAGCCTTAGAGAATGGGTTGATACTAACCCCCCCCAACATACACACACATACACACAGAGTCTACTCCAGTGATGGCCTCCTGTTTGCTCTGGTTACTGTATGCCACAACTCTTCTCCAGCTGGTTCATGGCTCAATCTCCACTGAGTGTCTACATGCAATAACAGTTGACTTACACTTCAGCAGCAACGACAACTGTAACACAGCTGGCAATGTCTGTGGAAGTTTGCAATCAGCTATTGACACACTCAGCGCCTCCTCTGCAGAAGATAACTGCACCCTCATCCTGCTCCCCCCTGGGACCCACTACATTGATGCCCCCGGGCTGCTGAGGACTGGTGTCCACCTCAGGGGTACAGCAGACAATGTGACTGTCTCCTGCAGTTACAGAGGCTCAAGTGAAACAGAGGGTTACAGCTGGTACTTTAGTCATCCCAGGGTGGTTGTCTTTGAGGATTTGAACTTTGAGAAGTGTCCATACCCCTTCCGCATCAATGGAGCCAGGACAGTTGTAGTTGACAACTGCTCATTTAGGTGAGTCAGCTGAACCTGTGTTTGCGTACATGTACTTTTATGGAGTCAGGTTGAATCTTATCCAACTGTGTGGGTGTATCAAAGTATAGCCACAACCATATATCAGGAAGTCTGTTCATCTTTACACAGCAGTGAGTGCAAAAACAATAAATTGTGTAATGCACTACTAGCTAGCTGGTGAATCTAGTGCTGCTATATATTACCAGCTACTCAGCAAACACACACTGTGCTACACACTACTAGCTCATGGCCATTGAAACAGTCTTCTGGGGAACTCTGTCTGGATTGAAATGAAAATTCGTCCATAAGATTACCCACCAATCAGGAAGCAGCTAATGCAATAGGCAGCTTCCACAGTCTTTGTGATCTCCACCAAATGCAAAGATCGCAAGATGTCATAAAAGTTGCCAAAGTGATTCAACTTTTAATTGCTGACTTGACTTTGAATGCATTCCTTGGCAAAGGCTATGTTGTACCCATCCTTTTTTGGGGGCTGTGTTGTACTTTCTTTACCAGAAGCCAAAATGTAAACAAACAGTTTGAAAAGGATGTACGCAGTAAACATAATTATTCTTGTAGTCCAAAGTGACCACATATGTTACAAAAATAGCGGGTTCTGGTTAATTATGAGTGGTTAAGTGTTAGTTGATTGCCCAGTTGATGGGTGAGCTAGGTAGGACCATAGATAGTAGAGAAGGATATGGATTGGAAACGCATGTAACTCACGTGATCAATCTGCCATTAGCGTCCATACTGAACGCGGCATGCCCTTTGATCTTATCCGTGTTGTGCGTTATGCATTGTAAATCACAGGAATGTGGTACCTTTGTGGGACTGTAGCCATTATACCAGGCAACCTCAGAGCTATCTAGTGGAATCATGCATGCATTGTTAGATTTTACGAAGCTAAAAACAAGTCGCCATCGCCATAAGCAGTGTAAGACAGGAGAAATCACGTGTAAAACGGCAAAACAAGCCTTTGTGGGACTACAAGTCACTAACAATAGCTTCTCAAAGTTCCATTTCAGAGACATAATTTGTACTGGAGCTGTTGTATTGCAACGTGGCATTGGCAAAAAATAATTGATGGTAAGACGGGATAAATCCAGCTTTGTAGATGGTACATAGTACAAGTGTTTGTGGGACTACAAGTCAGTAAGGGTAGCTTCCCAAGGTTTCGTATCAGAGGTACTGGGCTCACTGGGTTGCAACGTGGCACTGGCAAAGAGCAGTGGACCTAGTAGGGGGCGGAGCAATAGCTTTCAATAGTAGGTTTTGAACGCCGACAAGCCGCTCTGAAAGGCATAGCAGGCAAAGAGTTGGTTGAGTTCCATATAGATCAAATGTACTGCTACTACGCCAGCTTTATTCAAGTCTTGTGAGACTTCAACGTGAATGGAACGCAAAATCATTGCGTTTCCAATCCATATCCTTCTACTCTACGGATTGCCCAATCCTTTGACTGTTTTAGATTTTGTTGACCAGAAGAAGTTTGCAGACCTGGCTAGTTAGTCTTGTAACCAGCCCAACCCAGTCTGTAGCCTCCTTTTTGCCTAATTATGTAGTACACTACATAGCCTAATGCAGACAGCAATTAAGATTAAATCTGCAGTGCAATTGACCTTGAAATCTATTGTACTCAAGCATTTATAAGAGTACAGTTAGTCCTGTTCCTAGCCTCTCCCACCTCCATCTTTCATCGCTGCAAACGATGAAAGATGGAAGTGGGAGAGGTTGGGCTAGTTTACAGTTCAAAAAGGAACAGTACCCACCAAATCTGATATATGTACTTTTTTGCTAACACCCACTACTTTCAGTGTTTAATTATCAACCACACTTAGAATACTAGCTTGCATGATGTTCTGTGTACCCCCTACCCCCTTCCCTCACACACACACATGTGCACACACACATACACACACACACACATACACACACACACACACACACACACACATGCACACACACACACACACACACACACAACACACACACACAGCACACACACACACAACACACACACACGCACAACACACACACACATACACACACACAACACACACACACACACAACACACACACACACAACACACACACACACACAACACACACACACACACAACACACACACACACACACACACATGCACGCGCACACACACATACACACAAACGCATACGTCCACAGACATACGCATATAGCACACATGCACACTTAGTCTAAGATGGCAAACACTGGGGTGCGCAATGGAATGAGGCTAGAAACACAAATAATTTTGTTGGAGAGTTGGTTTAGATGTGTTTGGGCAATTTCTGTACAAAAATCAGCAGACTTTTTGCTGGGAAAATCATAAAATTAACGTCTTATCATCCCCCTTTATTTAGACAATTCACAGAGGCAGTGTTGGACATTTACAACTGTCAGTCTACCTCTCTCACAAATTCATCATTTCTGGACAATACTGGAAGTGGCATCAGTAATAGCTCATTTCGTGGAAATACAGGTGCTGTTGCATTTGGATTTAACAATCTACCTGCTGACATCTCTCTTCCAAGTGTGCAAGTACAGGGATGTAATTTCACCAACAACAGTGCAACAGCACTTTTTCGAATTCGTAATCCATCTCAAGCAGTTTCTAGTCAGATATTCAGTGGAAGGGGAGGAGCATTAGGTGTATTTATCAATGAATCGTTCTATAACATCTCTATGGTAATATCTGAGTGTAGATTTGAGCACAACTATGCGCGGACCTTTGGTGGAGGCATATACATGATATTTAATGGCTTAAACACTCAGCATACCATCAATGTTGACAGGACTCATGTGGTGGCAAACACTGCCAGGGTGGGAGGAGGGGGAGTTCTGGTATCATACATTTCAAGTGGACTCCGTGACTCACCACACATGGGGAGCTTCACTGATTGTGTGTTTGATGGGAACAGAGGGGGAGCCGGTGGAGGAATTTTTTTGTTGCCACCACTTGTTGGTAAGTGCACTGGTATGAGCACTGCCATAGATGTTATAAATGCAATATAGCCAATGAGGCCCGGTATTGATTGAAACGTGTCCTGCAATATGTGCATGTATATACTGGTAGTAGATAGCTTCAGTATATGTTTGCATGGAGATATTACCCCTAGCCTCATACCCAGCATGGCGAAAAATGTCAGGTACTGGGCTACTAACATCTCCTGTATAAATGGGGCTTAGACCCAGCTGTCAGTATCTATATATACAGTCCATCCCACAGCTAGGGCAGACTTTCTGTTGTTTGGGGGTCTTTCCTGATCTAAGGCTGTTGCTATAGCCCTATGTATATGTTAGATTTTTTATTTTGCACATACCATGAAGTGGTGAAGTTGTGTGTAGCATACACACTGCATAATGAAAGATAATGACTTGTTAGCCATCAAATCTTCTTGTTAACTGGGTAACAAGTTGCTAGTCCCTCTATGTTTCTCAATAATGGAATAAAACCTGTTGTCATGGTGTGATGGGTAAATCTTTTATTTTGATGTCTAACAATTTTGTCCAGGTGGTGATGGCAGTATGATAAGGATAGAGCGTTGCTACTTCACTGGTAACCAAGCATTAGGCACTCAAGATGATTATGGTGCAGCAGTGGCCTTCTCCTTGCTGAGTCTGTTGAGGGAAAAAGAATCATTGCCTCGGCATGAAGTAGTAGACTGGTGAGAATTAAGTAGTGTGTGAGGATGTGGAGGTGCATGTGGGAAGTGGATGAGGGGCATGTAAGAGGGTGGTGTGTGTATGAGGGATACCGTGTGTATGAGGGTGGCGTGTGTATGAGGGTGGCGTGTGTATGAGGGTGATGTGTGTATGAGGGATACCGTGTATATGAGGGTGGCATGTGTATGAGGGTGGCGTGTGTATGAGGGTGGCGTGTGTATGAGGGTGGCGTGTGTATGAGGGTGGCGTGTGTAGGAGGGTGGCGTGTGTATGAGGGTGGCGTGTGTAGAGGGTGGTGTGTGTGTGAGGGTGGTATGTGTAGGAGGGTGGTGTGTGTAGGAGGTTGGTGTGTAATGGGCTGCTATTCTTGATGAAGAAGGCCTTTTGCAGTAAAGATTGGCTGCCATTAGCTGAATGCCCTGACTTATAAAGCCTGTTATTGTGTGG
The DNA here is from genome assembly GCA_949130485.1 of Agelas oroides. NCBI lineage: Eukaryota > Metazoa > Porifera > Demospongiae > Agelasida > Agelasidae > Agelas > Agelas oroides. The sequence continues at coordinate 6,842,354 of OX422190.1, forward strand.
TTAGAGACTTTCATATGCAGAGTTTTCTCTCAGAGGTTTGATGACGACAGTAGGCGCTCAATTTTTTTGCTGAGAGAGTGAGAAATAAATCCATGGGAAAAAATCCGGGATCCAGCAAACTCGTAACCATCCCATGCAGATTTGTGACTCTAAAATATAGTAATCTTGGACCCAGGTAGTGGAGCTATGAGGTAGTTCACTAACAGGCTCGTGTACAAAAACGTACCACAAATGAACATTCCTGCTGCGAGGTGCAGCTCATTAACTCATCTGGGCAAAGTGTGTATTTGTGTACATAAAGTGAGTGGACCAACTAACTCACATGGTATGGATGGTCTGTCTCAGGTTACATGAGTTTAGAATTAAATATCAGAAGCTCCTAGAGACTTGTAATTTAAGAAAGAAGACTCAGGTAGTAACCATAGTAACAAATGATCTGCATACCTATGGCATGCCGAGGATATTAGGCATGTGATGTCACAAATTACAGTGGAATCCCTCTAATGTGGACACCATAGGGACTATGCTGCGTGTCCAGAACATAGAGGTGTCTGAATTTTGGAAGCTTCCGGTATATTTTCGGTAGGCATGGCAATGTGTACTTGTGCCGCTTTGAAGGCACGTTCCAGAGCTCTTCGTTGCTGTATGCTGGCAAGAAAGGCTAACCAGATGCTAGTCCTACGCGTACCAATGCTATTATAATGTCCAGTTGTTGAATCAATTAGTTGTGCCGGACAATCATGTGCGAGAGGCATGCCAGCGTCTGCATTATCCAGTGAATTTTGTACAAGCCAGGTACTAGAGGGACTGACAAACTTGTCTGCTTCATGAAATAGTGAGGTGTCTGCACTGGGGAGTATTCTTAAGTATTGGCTGTGTAAGTGAGGTGACCGCTTTTGGGAGGTGTCCGTTAAGGGAGGTTCCACTGTATAAGAATCTGGTTTTTGAATTTTTCAAGTAGCCTTATCCCCCCTCTCTCCTCCCCTTGGAGGGAACCTGGGAACAAGGCTAGTCTTTAGGGTTTAAATGTCAGAGTTTTTGTAATGAAATCTTGCACTCATACACACATACATACATATGCATGTGTGCACTCACACATTGACACAGCACATTTGAAGGCAACTCCGGCACCAATGGGATAGTCAGTGTTGGCTATGCTCCCTTGCTCTTTAGAGGCACAAACTGTTTCATTGGAAACAGTGGGACATCTGCTCTCAGGGTGAGAAATCCTCTGAACTTGGTAATAGTTTCTACTCTTATTGTAATTTACCTTGGCTTTTCCTTTCTCCCTCCCCTCCCCTCTCACTCCCCTTTCTTCCCCCTCCCCTCCCTCTTCCCTCCCCTCCCTCCCTCCCCTCCCTCCCCTCCCCTCCCCTCTCCTCTCCTCTCCTCTCCTCTCCTCTCCTCTCCTCTCCTCTCCTCTCCTCTCCTCTCCTCTCCTCTCCTCTCCTCTCCTCTCCTCTCCTCTCCTCTCCTCTCCCTTCCCTCCCCTCCCTTCCCCTCTCCCTCCCCTTCCCTCCCCTCCCTCCCTTCCCTTCCCTCCCTTCTCCTTCCCCTCCCCTCTCCCCTCTCCCCTCCCCTCCCTTCCCCTCCCCTTTCCTCCCCTCCCCTCCCTTCCCTTCCATCCTCCCCTCCCCTCTCCTCCCCCTCCCCTCCACTCCCTTTTCCTAGGTTGTTGGAACAGTGGTAGACCTCTTTGGCACTATGAAGTTTATCAATAACACAACCCCTCAAGACGAGGCTGCATTGCATCTCCTTTCGTTTGGACAAGTCCGCTTGCGGAGGGGGCTTGACATCACTTTCATGGGAAATGTTGGAGGGTGCGTTACAGTGGTTTGTAGAGTGTGAGGGAGGGGATAGTCTGGTTAATGTGAGGAGTGATAATATTTGGACTGATTTGATAGTTATCAAGTCATAGCCAGGTTGTGCACTGCATGTAGTGAGAAGGAGAGGAAGTTCTAGAGGCCAATAATATTAGTGAATGGAAGTTCCACTATTTCATGAATAGTGTTATTTGTATGTGAGAGGTTAGCTTGGTTTGCTTGCTCACTCCAAGTGTAGCTGGAGTGGATGTGTGCAGTGGGATTATGCATTTAGTTCTATCGATGTGAATCTGTACACCATGCAGTCTAAATCACCTAAACAAGGTATTTGTGATTGAGTGACAACCTGCAACATGCAAAGCGTTGTGCATGTGTACCAAACCAGTTTATTTAGAGCAAGTTCATGAGTCTCTGCATAATATGCACCTGTAGATGGACATTTTGTGAAGGGGAGGCAGGCTCACATAGGACTAGCATTTTTGATAGCTCCAGTAGACAGTTGGTTTGATGGGTTTGACCACTATCAATCAGCTTGCACCCTCATCTCTGATTTGTAGTTATGGGGTTTCCACTGCTCTCCTAAACTCCTGCGCATGCCTGTCCCCACCACCTGTTGTCACATACTGTAGTTCGCATTGGTGGTTTTCAGGGTTGTGATATTGACTCAGTTGATGATTGCAACATTCTGTGCCTGATGATGTATCTTGATTGATTCATCAGTGAGAAGAAAATGGAAAATGTGATACTAGGCATTTTTGGCTCTACACACTTGTTCCCTCTTCCAGGTTTGGAGCCAGCATTCTGGCTGACATGCCCACATCTTCAGTTGCATTCGACCGACTTCTGTTCAACCCACAATGCTTTGCACTCTATGAGGTCCCTACCACACCTCCCTCCAATTGGACAGATGTAAGTAGTGGCCATGTTCAATTAACTGTGTAGCCCAAGGTCAGCCACAACTCAGTATAGCTAATGAGACCTGTAAAACAA